>KN880460.1:0-168162 GCA_000934385.1 Cylindrobasidium torrendii FP15055 ss-10
GTGCAATACTAGCCATGGAAATGGTTTCTTGACAATACGTGAGGCCCTTGAGGCCGAAATCTCCGAGTTGTGCGACCTAATTTACATTATTAATTCCAACTTTCTGTCGATGCATTAAGATATCTACAATATTGGAAGCAAGGCCTTTGGTTGGGGTTATTACTAGCCCAATAGGCGTAGACTTGCATGAGAATCCGGCGTAATCAGTGGGATTTGATGTGACCTCGCGGTGAACAAGAAGCGGAATGGTGAATAACGCAGACTTGCCGCGGCCGGTTGCTGTCGTAAGAAGCAGATCTTCTCCATCTAGAATTCGAAGTATGGGCTCTTCTTGTTCGCTGCGCAAGCCGTTGGGCCACTTCGGCACCAGCTTCGCAACAATGGTCTTAAGGGTCGCTCTGCCCTCCGTACTCCACCAAATCTTGTTTTTGCTCATTTTGATGGCTCGAGTGGCCTCTGGGTCATGAAAGGTCGCGTTATAACGCGTTTAACGCGTCGAGATGGATGTTCGCGACAAGCGCGTCAATTAGATCATCATGTCACGCGTTGACTTTTTACGTAATTTGGGGGCGTACACCAAACTAGGGCGCGATTACTACAGGACTAGTGTTTTACCAGTGCTTTTGTTGTTCTCTCCAAGCTATGTATCATGCCTCTCAATCATCAATGTATCACCTTCAATTTAGGGCACCTGATAAGTCACCTGATAACACACGTCTGACGTAAACACAATGGCAGGCATGATCACGGACTTCCAAATCAGACATCCCATCAAACTCAAGTTCGAACGTTCAAAAAACCGATTGAAACTAAGTATGCTATATATCGCAGGCATCTAAAAAAGTATATATGTCGTGGTAAATGGCAAGTTCGTAAATCGGCGTATGAAGATAGGCGTGAGGCATTATGTCTATGAGGCGGAGGATAAAGGAAGAAATGCCAAGATATCCGGATGCGTAGTATGTGAAGGGGTTGGGGGCAGATGCGTGTCCGTATGATAGCGAGTCGATAGCGATGAGTGAATTCAAGGAGCCCTTGGTGGTTCATGCGAAGTAAGATGATGAAAAATAAACAAGATGTGAAACCCTGGAAAGAGATCCTCTAAACTTCAGACTTCTCCGACTCCTTTGTCGGCGTCTGCTCTACTGGCACGACTGGCTTCGTTGGTGCGAACCGTGAGCGCGCACGCAGCTTGGCACCGAACTTGATAAAGATGAAGGGCAGTGGGACCATGGCTAGTGCGACAAAGCCGAGGAGGTACGATGCCCAGTGCGGGTTCAGCGCTTCGTACATGTCACCAGCGAACAACGGGAACGCAGCACCAAAGGCGGAGCGGACGACAGTGTTGGCAGCGAGTGCAGACGCAGCCATCATCAAGTAGGTGTCGATGATGTAGTTGAAGAAACCAAGCTGCGAGCCAGGATCAGAACAAGCATCGAGTACGCATAGAGTAAGACTTACGAAAAGCCAGCTGATGCTGAAGCCCATCGCTCCTCCCGCCATCAGCGGTGCCCAGTAGTTGACGTCCGGAGAGCTAGCACCACCGATCCAGAAACACGCGATGGAGAACAACGGTGCCGCGAACATTGTCAAGTGAAGGCGATATTCAGGCGGAGGTGCATGGCCAAGGCGCGCTGTCTCCCTCTCGTAACGGGGGTTCCAGATGAGGAGATAGAGGATCACAGCGACGACACCTCCGAGGGCAATAGGCAGGAACATGAGTCCAGAGATACCGGCGTTGAATCCGTGTCCCTTTGTGAAAATGATGGGGTACGCCTCGAAGAGCAGGTAGAGAACGCCGTAGATGAACTAAGAGCTTTATGAGTATGGGCATAGACTGCATGGGATTCTCACGTACACTCATATAGATGGTGGACGAAAGAAGCATAGGCTCGAGGACGAGCATCTTGAATGGACGAGCCAAGATGTTCTCCACCTGTTGAGCCAACGTCTTCTGTGTGCGCTCCATGGGTGCCCAGTAGCGGTCATCGCCAGTCTCCTTGCGAAGTCTCTTGGCCTTTTGAACAAGTAGGATAGGCTTGTACGTCTCAGGGACGAAGAGAATGATGGTGATCCAGCAGAGGCCAGCCTAGATAACTGATCAATGGCTGCTGAAGCTCAGCTATGGGAGTTACGTACAAACATGGTGAGGACCCAGAAGAGCCACCTCCAGGAAGCACCGCTGACTGAAATAAAGCCTGCCACGGTAGGCCCAAGAGCGGGACCTGCGAAGGGTGCGACGGTGAAGATGGCAAGAGCCTTGCCGCGTGTGCGTGCATCCCAGATATCGGAGATAAGGGCGCCAGAGTTGGTGAGGGGAGCCGCGGCAAATGTGCCGCCAATGAAGCGGAAGACGAGGAGAGATGCAGTGTTCTTAGCAAGAGCCATGCCAATTTGGAAGCACTACCGAGATATCAGCAAAAAGGTTGAAGGAATGGACTGGGCACGCACGGTGTAAACAGCAAACGATACGATGAACAATGGCCGACGTCCAAACTCTTCACTCAATGGCCCCCATAGTAATGGTCCAACGCAGTATCCAGCGACGAAGAGCGATATCATGAGTGTTGCGACTATTGGCTCCATGTGGAATTCCTCCAGGATGTTGGTGACGATTCCAGAGGCTGGAGGACATGTTAATCGAATTGAAGGACGGGAGACTCGGGGTCAGCCATTGAGATGTGCAATAGAGCTTGTCCCAAAAAGGTGATGAAGGAAGGTATCGAGTGGCTGGCCCGGAGACAAATGCGAGAGAAACGACGTACGCGCTGAACTTGCAAAAGTGGCATTGAGCACGAGGATACCGGCGATGACTGTGAGTCCCCATCTTCGCAGGTTACTCCAATTCTAGGAAGAAAAGGTAAACGATTGGACTTGAGCGAGAGAAAAAAGGCGACGCACTTGAGGGTTTGCTGGGTCGTTCTCGTCGAAATCGACCTGATACGGATCCCGGTCTGATTTTTCCTCTATTTCTATTTTGCTCGGGCCTGGCTGAGGCTGGTCGAGCTCCTGTGCATTGTCGAGGCGGAGAGTGCGCGCGTCGTCGAATGATGATCTGTTCGACATGATGGACGTCGTCGTCGTCGTCGGTGGGCAAGGGGGCAGCTCAAGATTCATCGCAGCCACAAGGTCCGTTTATAAACCACGCGGAAAATCTACTTTGGATTGGTAATACAAAGCCAATCTCGATCGCTCCGCGACGCATCGGGTTTTTACGCATGTCGTATTTCCGCAAAGCCTGCCGTACGCTTCCATCACCACCTTTGTCCTCTTACAGCTTGCTTTCACCGCCGGTGCCGGTGAAGAGTCACATAAGTACTAGCCCTACTAGTGACTCTACCTTGCCAGAATGGAGAAATAATAAGCTTTACTAGTACTACTACAATCCGCTTAAAAGGCCCATGACATATCGCGCGTTATGACATAACAAACACATTCGGCGCGACGCGCGCCTCTCTTATCCTGAAACCGACGGAGCGTACTGATTCAGCCAAGCTGCTCAGTCAGACAACGACGACACATCTATTTGTACCACACACACTTGAACGTTTATCCAGCTTTCAGACCCCTGCGCCCACTTCCAGCCTGTTCGACTCTTTTCTCTCAAGCTCCGGCCCATCCTCAAACGGAGCATACCGCGACTTTCGACGAAGCATTGCGCCGTACCTTTCCTCATTGTCAGCCCATCACCACGGTAATAAACGGACCGGTGCTCACTTGAGGAAGATGAACGGAATGGGTACCATGAGAAGGGCCACGAAACCCACCAGAGCCGATGCCCATCGGGCTCCCATGGACTCGTACATTTGGGTTGCAAAAAGCTATTATCGTCTCAGCATTGTCAAACGACGGCCAGGAGAATGGAGTGGCTCACTGGAAATACAGCACCGAAGACGGACCTACAAACGGTGTTCGCTGCAAGCGCGGACGCCGCGACGGACACATAGGTGTCGATAATGTAGTTGAAGAAGCTCAGCTGCAAGGCAAAGAAGTCAGTCACTGATGGCAGCGCGATATGAACAAGCTTGCGCGCACATAAAGACCCATTATGGAGAACCCTAGCAGACCACCAAACATAACAGGTAGCCAGAATGTAACATGCGGAAACGACGTTGAGCTGGAAAGTTTGACATTAGGCAAGGCTTTCATCCTATCGCTCGAGTGGCACCTACCCAAACAGGAAGAAGGATAGCGAAAATAGCAACGAGGTGTACAGTGACATGGTCAGCCGCTTCTCTGCGGGAACGATGTGGGGCGCATATCTGTCTATTTCCTTTTGATACATCGGATCGAAGACCAGAACGTACTGAAAAGTTGGTCAGGAGCGAAGCAACGGGCAGGACGACGATACACGCACGACAAGTGCCGCCAGGGCTGCCCCAATAAGGATAGGAAGGAACGTCAAGCCGACGCTCTGTGCCCGAAAGTGGTGATATTGGGCAAAGACGACTGGGTATGCCTCGAATAGCAAGTACAGGCAGCCATAGATGAACTAAGCGGAACATCAAGCAGTGAACCCTTTTGGAGTAGATGTGAAAGCATACGCTCATATAGACTGTACACGCAATAAGCATGGGTTCTCGCGCCAGCATCTTGAACGGTCGTGCCAGTACATTCTCTACTTGCTCTCGCATCGTTTTCCTCGTCTTCTCCATCGGTGCATAGTATCTCTCATCGCCAGTTTCCTTGCGTATACGACGAGCCTTCCGCACGAGGATAATGGGCCTTCATAACCTGTATCAGAGACCGTTCATTCACCACCAAAAGCGTCGCAGAACTGACTTGTACGTCTCCGGAATGAGGATGACGATTACCGCAAGGCAGACTCCAGCAAATATAGTGAGAGTCCAGAATAACCAGCGCCATGACGCGCCTGCATGGTACGCAGTAAGCACAATGTATAAGGGATGCAAGTCTTGCACGCACCGCTAACAGAGATGAATCCGGAAACCATAGGTCCCAAAGAGGGTCCGGCGAAGGGAGCTGCGACGAAGACTGCCAACGCCTTGCCGCGGTCCCGTACATTCCACATATCAGAGATCAATGCTCTGCAAAAAATTAGTCACCGTTCTGGAGTTTAGTTCGAAGACAGCGAGCGTACCCGGAATTGGTGAGAGGCCCGGAAGCAAAGACACCACCCAGGAAGCGAAAGACAATGAGAGACGCTGTATTGGGGGCCAAGGCCATGCCAATTTGGAAGCCCTAGTAGGTAGCACATTAGGCTCGTGAAATACCTTTTGCGAAGGATTCGACGCACGAGATAAACCAAAAACGAGACCATGAATATAGGCCGCCTACCATACTCCTCCGACAGAGGGCCCCAGAGTAATGGTCTGAGGGCAGTCGTTGGTTTGCATGTTGGCTTCAATGATGAAGAGGGTACTCACCCGATAACATAACCGCCAACAAACAAGGAAATCACCAATGTGGTGACTTCGCGTGAGATGGAAAACTCCTTTTGGAGATCAGCAGCGATACCAGAGGCTAGCTTCGTCTCAGAGATGCCTCAATTACTGAAAGAATGAAGAGAAGCTTACGCGCTGAGCTAGCAAATGTTCTGCACAAAAACGTGAGGGGCAATGTTCAGGCAAAGTCAGGAGAAACATACGAGTTCAGAACGAACACTCCTGCCAGAATGGTCAAAAACCATCTATATGGACGCTTCCAATTCTACAGGTCGTTAGACTCTCGAAAGCCTTGGTTTCCAACGACCGACATAGCGATGAGCGTACCAATGGGTTCTCTGGGTCGTCGTCTGTGAACGAAACAACAAATGGATCTGCAGGTTCTTCTTTCTCCGAGCCAACAGGCGCGGTAACGGGTTCAGGCGGTATGATATCGTCGAAGAACGTCCTACTAGACTCTGCAGTTCCAAGAGCAGGAGGAAAGAACGGTCCCCTGTGCTGTCGCTCTTGCACAGGGTCGCTTGGAGAGACGTAGATCTCGGCGGGTTCACTACTTGAGCTCATGGCCGTGCAGTACTTCAAGAGAAAGCAGACGCTGTTATATACCAATCATGGACTGTGTCATCGTATGCGTTTACGGCCAAGGCAGCCTTATAAGCATAGCCGCTGGTCTACCCGCCGCAGGTGGAAGTCATTGAAGGACTCGGATCCTCGAGCCGTACCAACACGGACGATATGCAATGGCTTTTGACGTTAGGCGCAGGTCGCGCATCCGCGACTTGCGGCCTTAACTCATCTTTCACGGAGTGTGAGCAATATCGGGAACTCCCAAGGGAGGTCGAAGTTAAAAGGTAAGTGGTTGCACGTGTGGCGATCATCCACAAACGCGATCGACCGACGCGTCCATCTTTATTGCGCCCATCATGCCACCGAAAATCGTTCCAAATTGTACAACAAATGGGATATCGGACCAAGCTTGTCCAAGATGAACCATGTCGATATTATGAGTATCTGGTGTCCCAAAAATCGGGGTGGTCCCTTGTGTCCAAACCTTCCAGGTTTACCCTTGAACACGGATGCAAGGGAGGGACCTCTTATATCCCTAAAACCTGAACAATACGGGCAGATATATATCGTCCATCGACGTCTTCAATTTTATTGGGGCGCTTTATTGTGACCTAAAACCAGGGCACAAGAGGGGTCCGGCCTGGCCTCCGCGCCCCGCACTCGACAGCTGTCAACACCCGTCCGCCTTATAAATCGAGTCCCTCAGAGTACACAACGGCCCTAGGCCTTTCCCTCTTTTTTCCTCGCACCCAGTCAAGATGAAGTGCTTTTTTGTTGCCCTTTTCACTACACTCTTTTCGACTGCGGTGCTTGCTGAGCCTGTAGTCGCGAAGCGCTACGTTTCGAATGCGGAACGCTTCAAAGACCGCCTCCCTCCATTGGCGCCCCGCCATCTCTTTGATGCGAGCAAGAGCAGGCAAGCGGCGCGTACGGAGACCTCTCCCACTCCTTGGTACGACGCTCTGTGTAATGGTTGGGACCTTCCTGATATCTTTTCAAGCACGAATATCTTCACAAACCCTGTCCCCATCCGCGTAGAATCTCAGTCTGGCAGCACGATTGGATACCTGGGATATAGCCAACTCAGCGACGTACGTTTTCCTCTCCCATTCTGTCTTTCTCGGCGTATTGAACATCACCAGGTTCGCTACTATAATACTATCTACTCGAATGGCTACTACCCGAACGGAGATGGCTTCCTTATAACGCCCAAGAAGGGTTCTTCAGATAACTACGCATTCCTTCTGTCTAGCCCGAACGTCTACACATCGCACTTTGACGGGAAAAGCTACTTCTGCGCCAGCGGCATGCAGTCGGGCACATACGATTTGACCAAGTATGGAAGGAACCTTTCCCCGCAACAGAAGTGAGTTTTCTTGTTGCTCAGCGGCGACTTATAGGCTGACAGGTTGCGATAGCTATGCTGTCGGCTATGAATGTACCACCGAGGGAACTCTTACCCAGCTTTACGACGTATGTTGCACACTCTTCCGCACATCGATCTTTGTTTTCTGACATTCTATCGCAGTACAAATGGGACAGAAATGGCCTCATTACCATGTCCTGGCTGCAGCCGACAAGCGCTGCGTACTACGGCGTCTGGACCACTGTCCCGTACATGTACAACAACAGACTTGAGTGGTACATTTCTCCACCAGCCTTGAGTGCGAACAGTGTCCCTGCCGGACGCGTTAGAGTGGTGCGTGTGTCTTCCTTTGTTCAACAGGTCGTGCGTCCTCACGGTTATCAGAACCTTCGCCTCGAGACACCGCTCCCTATTTGCGATGCTGCTTCTGTTACTACTAGTCCTCCTGTGTAGGAGCGAGAACTTTCTTTTGCTTTTGTTAGGGTTTACAGTGTAAGGACGTGTTGTATTCGGACTTTATTGCCGCAATGGACGATGAATGCTTTTATACTTTTACAACCATGAATGAACGCGAGTTGGACGAGCGGGGAGAGCCAAGTCCCCTTGACGAGGACTAGTGAGATGTGACAATACGCGATCGCGACCTACGTCACGCGTTTACCTCTTTGCAACGAACTGCAACAATGGATTTTACCGAAATTTACAAGCAAACCAATTCGCTTGTCTCCTTCAGCCCTGGAGGACACTTCATTCTTGCGGCCGTCCAGGACAGAATCGTGATCAGACGCACCGACTCGTGCCAAATCGCCCGCACGGTGCTGCTGGACGCGACGCCGTCTCCGACACAAGCATTTCTGCAGAAAACCACGCCAGAAACACGCATCTCACACGCTGCCTGGTCGTCCGACTCTGAATGCTTCCTGGCGGCATGTGCAAAGAAGGGTTTCGTGCGAGTATACAAACTGTACGACGAAGAATGGGATGCACGCATCGACGCCGGTGCCGAAGGTGCAGTGCTAGTCCGTCGGTAGCGCACAAAAATCTCATCTTGAATGACCCAAAGGGCTCGTCAAGGCCGAGTGGTCTCCAGATGGCCGATACATACTCTGCTTCTCAGAATGGGGAGTACGTCGAGAATGCTTTCGCCGGTGTTTGTCTGACTGAGTTCGGCGCACTAGTTGAGGGTTACGATTTGGTCTCTCGTTAGCGGAAAGGCGACATATATTCAGTTCCCCGTCCATCCAGACCGAGGTGTGAGGTGTTCGACTTTGTTGTGTTGTTCAACATGTTCAATGTGGGCTTGGTAGGTTATGCGTTCCGCGCGGACGGTCGATATTTCCTTCTTGCAGAGCGCCATAAATCAAAGGATACGCTGGGAATATATGATGCGCATCACGAGTATCAGTTGGTTCGAGTATGACAGTCATAACCTTACATGTTTTCTTGCTAATCAACCTTCAGCAATTTCCGCTGCCGACCGCATCTCTTGCATCTCTGTCACTGTCACCCACTGGCGCAAATCTAGCGATATGGGAAGGCATATTAGAGGTTGTCCACTTATTTCGGTCGCCCCGTAGAAGAACTGACATTGTGTAGTACAAACTACACGTCTTGACGCCGACTGGGACTCACCTGAAGACGTTCACACCGGAACCTGAGCCTGGTCTTGGAATTCGGACGGTATGCTGGCATCCAACTGGCTCCTTCCTTCTTGTCGGTGGATGGGATGACAGGGTACGCTGTGCATCTGTTATCCTGTCTTGATCTCAAGCAGACTTTCTAGATACACGTCCTCGACTCTTTGAGCTGGTCGTGTATACTGACGCTAGAGCTATCCAGCCGTATACCATCAGGAGTTGTATGCCGCATATTGATTGTTCATTCGATGTTTCTGAGATTGCCTGTAGAACGTCTGGAGAGAACCAGCGAATTGGTTGGAGAGAACGGAAGGTCGTGGTTTCTTGTCATGTACGTCTACCTATTGTCTATGACAGGCTTTCTGAACCAGTGTCAGACGAACGACTTCAATCACCATATACCCTTTTGCTCAACCGCGTCGACCATACCAAGCCCCATCCAAAATGTGGGATCGTACAGATCGAGTTCAATAGTATAGGGAGCTTGCTTATGGTGCGATACGGTAAGGCTCTCATGATCACCCATTCCTCCAGTCTATTCATGCCCGTGTAGAGACGAGCTCATCGGCGGTCCACATCTACGATTTCCCTTCCCCAAGCACGAGCTTCAATCCACGCCTAAGGAGTATACTGCTGCACGACCGACCTGTGCGCAACGTACGATGGAATCCAGCGCGCAAAGGGAGCCTGGCGATATGTTGCGGCGCCGCAGCAATATACACATGGAGCGATGAATGGGTGGGAGAGGGTGGTGTTGAGGAAGAGGTGGCGGAATGTGTTGGTGTCCCCGCAGGTCAGTCAAAGTCTCCGGTTCAATACTGGCTGCAGACTCAAATGGACCGGCAGATAAGTTTGAAACGTACGACATAAAGTGGGCATCAGACGGTAAGGGCTTGATACTGCTCGATAAAGACGCGTTCTGCTGCGCATTTGAAGTCGAAGACGAGTAGGATGTATGAACGTGAGTCAACATTTGTACTCCACTTGACGATACTGTATTATGGCATGATTTTTATCTGAGGACGCCCTTTCGAACTTGCTGCAGAGGTCGACGCTCAATTTAGAATTTCGTATAGAAGCGTTTCCCCTGAACATGCTATACTTACGATTCGGGCCATCATCCGATCGTGGTCGGACGGTACTGACGCCCCATATAAGCCATGAGTCGCGTCCTTTCACTTTCCCCGCGTGGTTCCAGGTTCGCCCAGATACTGCGAGTGAAGCCCCCTTGGCGTCAGCGCAACAGATGTAGGTTTCTTACCGCGTTTCCGTAGACAGCTCTTACCCACCTTCCTCCCACCAGCATGGCCGCTTCAGAGATAGGCGACGACGACGAAAAGATATGCGAAGAAAAGGCGCAGATTCCCAACACCATTCGGCTGGATTTGGACACTGGGAAAGAGAGGTACAGGACACGGACACAGTGGTGGAAGATCTGGTGCGTTGCGCAAGGCGAGTTCGAGTTCGAGTGTGAAAGGATAATAACCGGTTGCTTTAGGCTTCCAAGGAACCCACCTCCACCGACCGCGACATCCCTCGCAGATGCCAAGGTGCGCGTTAAGGCGTTGACAGTGGTCCCATCCTCGATCTGAACTTGATCCTAGGTTTCGCCCGTGGTTGAGGCGTCCTTGCTCGCCCAACTCACATACTCTTGGATCACACCTATCCTTGTCTGTTCCACACTTCATTTGAGACTTTGAACTTGACACTCAAGGCGTTTCGCAGGTGCTTGGATTCCAGCGCACTCTGCAAGTACCAGACCTATGGAAAGTGCATCCTACTCAGGAAGCTGGCTATCTCTCCGACAAACTTGAAGCTGCATGGTCCAGGCGGTGTGAAGAGGCAGACGCATGGAATGCTCGCTTAGAAGCGGGCGATATTCACCCCAGTATACTTCGCAAGACAGGATGGGCAATTCGGAGCTTGCGTGGTGGAACCCATTGCAAGGAGCGTTACGCTTCTATGTACACGACTTGGCGGCAAGTAGGCGGGAGGAAGGAGCCTAGCTTGCCTTGGGCTTTGAACGAAGTGATGGGGTTCTCTTTTTGGATGGGAGGTTGCTACAAGGTATGTGTTGATTCGCTCACCAGAAATACGCCGAGCTCAACTCGCTAGGTTCTTGGGGATACCTCGCAGATGTGTGGGCCTCTTCTTATCAGGGTACGCGTTTGTCTAATCTGTACACACGTTCACTCAGCCATTCGAAAGGCTATCATCGACTTTGCCAAACACCGTGCTACTGCCCGTATCGAAGGCACTGAGCCGCCTCATATTGGGCGCGGTATAGGCATGGCCATTGGGATGTTCATCTTGACAATAATGTCCAGCATCTTCCAGCACCAGGTAAGATAAGATAATGTCCTCAATCTAACACTTGAATGAACCATTTGACAGTTCTTTTGGCGTTCAATGACCGTTGGTTCACTCACTCGGGCAACCCTCATCAGCTCGATTTACAAACGTGGTGTTATGCTATCTGGAGAATCTCGGGCGACCTATACTAATGCCGCTCTTGTCAATCACATTTCGACAGATGTACGCCTTTGTCTATCTCTCTCTCAGTGTCGGCTTACGGGAGATTAGGTCAGTCGCATCGACGCCGCAGCGCAGTGGTTTGTGAGTATTACTTTTCTGTTGGTTTGTTTGAATCTGACTCCAATGTCACTTATAGCATGCAGGTAATAGGGATGCATAACTCTTTGAATGGCTATTGACAATAATTCAGGATGGACAGCACCAATCCAAGTCCTAGTATGCTTGATCATTCTTTTGGTCCAGGTTCGTCTATTCCTCCTGCTCATGTGTGATACATGCCTGAGATGGTTTTCGTAGCTCGGCCCATCCGTTCTTGCTGGATTTGCATTGTTCATCATAATCATTCCTATTCAAGAACGCATCATGTCGCGCCGATTCACGATCCGAAAGCAATCCATGAAATTCACTGACAAACGCGCGAAGACGCTGTTCGAGGTTCTGAGTATGCCCTATACTAGTTACATCATACTGTTGGCTGACACTTGCATCTAGACAATATGCGAATTGTGAAGTATTTCTCCTACGAAATGCCCTTCCTGAAGCGTGTGTTTCAAGCCTCTATTGAGGTGCTGTATCTAAACTCGCTCAGGGATCTTTGAAATTCGAAGGAACGAGCTCAAAGGGCTAAAGGAAATGCATCACACCGAATCATTGAAGTGAGTGACACCAACCGTCTGCAGTGCATTTCTCATACAATCCGACAACAGTACATCGTTCGCCTTCTCTATCCCAGTCCTGGCTTCCACAGTAGCGTTTGCTGCATACACGAGCGTCACGCCTGGCTTCGACGCGGCGATTATATTCTCTTCAATGAGTCTATTCCAGGTAAGTTTGGCAACAACGCAGTGTATACCTTCACGCGTCTGACCCTGTGTGAAGCTCCTCCGACAGCCCATGATGTTCCTCCCTCGCTCGATGTCCGGAACAGCCGACGGTATCAGCGCATTCAGACGCCTATCTGGACTCTTCCGTGCCCCAGTCTTGGCCAGCAACCCCTTCACTATCGACCCCACACTCGATGTAGCTCTCACAATGAAGAATGTCTCCTATGAGTGGGAGGTCACTGCTGCTAGCCGCGAGGAGAAGACTAGCGCGAAGCCCAAGGGAGAGAAAAGAGAGGATGCATTTGCCAGCGACGACACGATTCAGGAGCCGCCATTCCGTGTACGCGATCTGACTCTGGAGGTGCCCCGTGGGTGTCTGGCTGCACTTGTTGGTCGTGTTGGTAGCGGCAAGGTGTGTTTGGTCTATTTGTTTGCGAAATTGTGGTTACTGAAGAGCATATAGTCCAGCCTGTTGCAAGGGCTTATAGGTGAAATGAGGCTCGTTGAAGGGACCTTCGCATTCGGCGGACGCGTTGCATACTGCGCGCAGTCTGCATGGATACAAAACGCTACACTGGTAAGTGTCTTCAGTTCGCCCATTGACGAAGTCTTAGGCATTTTCAGAAAGACAACATCCTGTTCGGAAAACCATACGAAGAAGAGCGCTATTGGAGTGCTGTCGAAAAAGCATGTCTGCTTCCTGACCTGGAGACGCTTCCCGACGGTGACCTGACTGAGGTATGTGAACCACTCTCTTCGTGGCAGCAGTCTCATAACCGAATCCAGATTGGTGAAAAAGGTATCAACTTGAGTGGTGGGCAGAAACAACGCGTATGTCCCTTTACCTTCTACTGGGCTCACCATTGACTAGCTTTGATGGTGTAGGTGAATATCGCACGCGCGCTCTACAATGATGCAGACGTCCTCCTGTTTGACGACCCTCTATCTGCCGTGGACGCCCATGTCGGCAACCGACTCTTTCACGATGCTATCCTTCCTCTCGCTCGTCAGGGAAAAACTGTCATCCTCGTAACACATGCCTTGCATTTCCTCTCACATTGTGATTACATCTACACCATCGACAACGGGAGCATCGTCGAACAAGGGGGATACCAACAGCTCATTGATAATGTTGGTGACTTTGCTCGTCTGGCGAAGGAGTTTGGCGGGCTCAGTGGATCGTCGGAGGCGCAGAAGAAGACGAGTGGCACCGAGGATATCATCGCTATCGAGGACGCCAAAGCCAAGTCAGCGCGTATAGGTGCTGGGACAGGAAAGTTAGAAGGGCGACTCATCGTCAAGGAGAGCCGTACCACGGGATCTGTCCCACTCGTAGGCCAGTCCAAGGCCACACGCGCGGCTTGGACAGTCACTGAAGGCGTTGAATGTAGTTTACAAGAGCTATCTCAGCGCTGCCCGCGCCTGGATTACCATCCCATTAGCACTCCTAGCAATGATCCTCATGCAAGGCAGCCAAATCATGAGCACCTACACCCTTGTTTGGTGGCAAGAGAATCTATTCGATCGACCGTTCTCATTTTACCAAGGACTGTATGCCGGGCTGGGTATTGCACAGACGGTGTTCACGACTGCAGTGTACGCAAGTTTGCTGAAGAGTCCAACATACTGATTTACATATCCCTCGATAGCGGTCTCTGTGTCGACTTGATATCGGACCTCGTCTCGAGAAATCTGCATAATGACGCCGTGCACCATGTCTTTCATGCCACAATGGCTTTCTTCGACACCACGGTATGTTGCCGACGTCTTGGGGGACACAGAGCTGACCGTCTCATCAGCCGACTGGTAGGATCATGGGCATATTCGGGAAGGATATCGACTCGATTGACAACCAGCTCCCAAGTAAGTGACTGACCAATGGAGCTGGACTGAGCCGCTGATTGCGTCTGTTATGCAGCCTCGATGCGCATGCGTAAGTTCCTTCAATCCCATTGTTTTCTTGGACTGACAGGCCCGCAGTTGCTATCATAATCACACAACTCATTGGTGAGCACCAATATGCCTTGCCTTGGTGATAAACCGTGTCTAACTGAACTAGGTTCAATCGTCATTATCACTGTTTTCGAGTACTACTTTAGTGCGTGCTGCTCTTCCCATTCCTTGGAGGACTACTAATTTCCTGCAGTCATCGCGGCTGTCATCGTAGCCTTTGGCTTTGCGTACTTCTCCACCTTCTACAGGTCCGGCGCTCGTGAGATAAAGAGACTTGGTATAGCCCTTTCCCTTTTCCTGGAATGCGACTGTTGACAAGGTTTCTTCCAGACAGTATGATGCGCTCGTTGACCTACGCACATTTCGCCGAGTCTCTTTCTGGTGCGTACAAACATTGTTACCGATGGAAAACGGTTTGACTTTCGGCAGGGCTGGCCACAATACGTAGCTATGGCGAGATCAACCGTTTCATTGAAGAGAACAAATTCTACATTGACCTCGAGAATCGCGCTGGGCTTCTTGTGGTCACAACTCAAAGGTCAGTATGTTTAGCCTCATACACGGTTGGTTAATGTCATATGCAGATGGCTGTCTATTCGTCTTGACGCACTTGGCTCCGTTCTCGTCTTCTGCGTCGCCATTCTAGCGGTCGTTGGCATCTCCGGCATCAGCCCAGCGCAAATCGGCTTGGTTCTGACCTACTCGACGACTTTAACACAGCTCTCCAGTGCAGTCACTCGGCAGACTGCTGAAGTTGAGAACTATATGAATGCTGTCGAGCGAGGTCAGCTGAAACTTAGTCTTGACTTCCCTACCGCTTACCCTTTCACGCCAGTTGTGAACTTTAGCAATGGGAAAGGAGCAGAGCAGGAAGCGCCTCATGTTATCGAGGATGCACGACCACCCGCTACTTGGCCAGACCGGGGCAGCATCACTTTCTCCAACGTGCAGATGAGTTATAGACCGGGCCTTCCCAAGGTCCTCAAGGGCATCTCAATGGACATTGCTGGTGGAGAGAAGATTGGTATCGTCGGGCGGACAGGCGCAGGGAAGTCGTCTTTGATTCTGGCCCTATTGCGGATAGTCGAATACGAAGGAAGCATCAATGTGGATGGGCTGGACATAGCGAAGATGGGGCTGATGGACCTTCGTAAACGGATGTCGTTGATTCCGCAAGATGTACGTTTTCCCTTCCTCTTGCACCCATGTTGGTCTGAAATTGTACAGCCAACGTTGTTCAGCGGGACAGTGAGAACAACACTGGATCCGTTCTCGATGTATGACGATGCTCGTCTCTGGGGCGCCCTCCAGCGATCCTTTCTCGTCCCCGCGGATTCGTCCACAGCACAGAGCTCTGCTGTCGACCTCTCCGCGCAGGGCCAGACAAAGATGACTTTGGATACCGTTGTGGACGCGGAGGGCGCGAACTTTAGCGTCGGGGAGCGCTCGTTGTTGAGTCTTGCGCGGGCCTTGGTCAAGGATAGCAAGATCATTATTCTGGATGAAGCATCGGCCAGTGTCGATGTCGAGACGGATGCCAAAATACAGCAGACGATAAGAACGGAGTTCAAGGACAGGACTCTATTGTGTATCGCTCGTGAGTTTCTCCTGGACATTGAAGTAAACGTCTTTCTGAAATGGTCAAGACCGCTTGAGAACGATCATACACTACGACCGCGTCCTCGTGCTGGACAGTGGGAACATTGCGGTATGATTGTTGCTTGGCCGTGTTACTTGATGCTGACTGCGACTTCAGGAATTCGACACTCCAGCAAATCTATACAAAGAAGATGGGATATTCACAACACTGTGCGAACGCTCAAACATAACATTGGGGGACATAGAGCATGCCGCGACGCTGTAATTTTAGATGCGTGATAGAGTAGAACCTTTTCATAATAATGAGGATGGATCAAATGTATTTCAAATTTTGCAACGCACCTATCGTTTCCCTTTTTGCACAAGCGTGAAGCCATCGTCATCTACCACTGGTTCCGCTTTTGGTTTCCTCTCGATAAGCTGAGGGGCCGGGTCCTCATCCATCTCCTCGTCCTCGTCTTCACCACTCTCATCACCTTCCGAATCCTCCTCAATCTCTTCCATTTCTGGAGCAGCAATCTTCTTTCCCTTTGTCTTCTCCACAATATCCTCAAACTTCTTCACTAGCGTATCCACCCCGCGTCTGCTTTCGTCCCAAATTTTGCATATATCCACCGCGACGGGCTCTGCGCTTCCGTCCTCCAGAACAGTGTCGAATTCGTCGTCCATGACCTGAAGCAGCATTTCTTCAATATATTGGTCGTCCGGTGTGTCTGCCTGTTCCTCGAAGGTGTCGACGATGGAGGATGCGAGCCATGTGCGCTTGTCTGCGCCGTGCGGGCCGCCCCAGTTTTCTTGTACGGCCAAAGCAAGGGTGTTCCATGAGTGTAGCCGTGCGATAACGCCGCGCGCAAAGAGAACAGAGGACGTTGATGTGGACATGGGTGCTAATGGGAAAGATGAAAAACTCGATCGCGATGTCGCGAACTAGAATGCCAGTGATGCGATCATTTTCGGATGGACACACAATGACATGGCTTTATAAGCAAGGCATCGGACGCCAGTCACAAGAGTTGGATATGTTTGAGCTCATTTTTGAATTCATCAGATTTTAGGGCACAGTCATTTTCTAGAACGTCGGGTTCTATAGTTTGTTTTCGGGGTAAGTAACAGGCCAAGATCATGCATCGTTGCATGATGATAGACTATAACAAACTTGAGCGTGACAAGCAGCCGCTGAGTCTGACAGTCACATTCCATCCTCTGACTACCATGACCGAGTCGACAGGTAAGACGATGGCATACTCTCCTCCTTCGCATTCCGACAACCCAAACAGCTAGCATCGCACAAGGCTACCAGGCCTGCCCAGCGGAGAATTTTTCATGTCCTTACCGCCGCATCAGCGCCCCAAAACAAGACGTCGTTGGGGCTGCATCAAGAGCGCTTCAGGAATTTGGAACACTCAAACCGACAAACGAACCGCCCACACCAGGAGAGGAAAAATCCATTCTTGCTTGCATCGAGTCGATGCAACTTTCGCTGAACGACATCCATTCCGTGCTCTTTGAGCTTGAAACGACGCGTAATACCATCGACCCACGCATCAAACCATACCAGGATGCAGAACTCCAACTCAAGCGGTCCATAGATGAGCATCGTGTTCTGTTGTCTGCCATTCGCCGACTGTCTGTGGAATTGCTCGTCGAAATATTCTCACATGTTGTTGAGGAGAAGCTCTTTGAGCCAACCGAGCAAGCCATACACCCCGAAGCTCTGTACATCAGCCATCCGCCGTCGCCCCTGCTAAATCTTGCTCTCACTTGCCGCCGATGGAACAGCGTCGTGCAGGGAACACCCAAACTTTGGTCTCATATCAATATTGACCTCTGCTGTATCCCTGATAGCAAATGTCCCTCAAAATATTACTGCCAGATATCCCGCCAATTGAGGAACACGACGCGCAGAGGCCATATTCCTTTATCTATCTCAATTGGGACGTGCGATGCTTGGGACAGCAACTTCGACCTAGGCCCCACCACCTTCTTGCTCCCGTCCTATGCGGCCAGCATCACACACCTCACGCTCTTCATTCCTTCCGACGCCCTCGAGTGCATGAACTGCATTGGACCCCAGTTGACCAGGCTGGTGTACGCAACAGTGGCAAACACCTCGGCTGATCTTTTCCCCAACACTTTTGAGGTCTTTTCGCAGTGCACCACCCTCCGCACTTTCAATGTTATCAATTTCGACTGCTTTGACGGCGTGACTATCCTTAGTGGCGTGAAGCACCTCTCTTTGAGGCATCAAGGTATCACTCGCGGCAACGCGAAATACGACCAATTCGTGCTTGACTGCTTCACCCTCCAGGACCACATTCGCAAAATCACCCCCCTGGTAGATGGTCTCGAGACGCTCTGCATCGATATGAGTGCACTTGACATTGAACTATGCGATAAAACCCTTCTCCTGATGCCTAGACTCAAACAGCTGTCTGTAACCTCATTTAGCAACAAGGCTATCTCTTTTCTCTTAAAGCTGGTGTTCCTGCCCTCATTAGAGAAGCTCGCCCTCAGGCTATCCTCTGTGCATAGCAGCCCAGATAACATCACCTCTCAATATTTCCAAGCCATAAGCGACTTGGTCCAGCGTTCTGGGTGTCATCTAACAACGCTCGAACTCACCTTGCCAGCCAATGGAGCAGCCTCTCACATGATACCCGCTCTTTACCAGCTACCTGAGCTGGAGCATTTGACGATACGACAACGATCCAAGTCAGAAGTCGGCAGATACTTTGGGGACAGGGAGTTCCAGAAGGAGGGCGAGGTTCTGCTCCCAGTGCTGCAGACGCTCATACTGGACGCGGCGCCAATCTCTACGCAGGCGCTGCCGTCGCTCGCAGATTGGATTGAAGCCAGGGAAGAGAGCGCACCGTTGGAGAAGGTGGTGGTCATCTCTAGGGAAATACGGAACGTTGACACGGATAGAATGGCGCTCAGGCTATTCATGCTGAGGATGCTAGAGCTGGATGGGCTGGAAGTTCAAGTCAAAACTTCAGAGACGAAGGAAGACTGAAATCGGCTGATGAAAGAAGCATGGAGGACTCCCCTACGAATGACTACACCACACCATTTCAAAACACGTCGAACGAAGTATACACAGCAAAGGCTTGTGGCCCAATAGATAAAGTAGTAGAATATGCGCAGTATGTATATGTAGATTCCTTGTAGCTCGGTTGTATGCGTAGTATTACGAAGATATGATAATGTCCCAGTGTATCTCTCACCAAAATCCATTCCAGAAAAGCTCTACGCCTCCGCCCGGAGACTCCATACGCTCCTTGAGGGCGGGAAACAGTGTCCACAGTGTCTTCTCCGTCTTGTCCACTGGATCCCCCTTGCACGGCCAGCCTTCCAATACGATATCTGTGTTTTCCATCGACGCCAGCAGGCCATCCAGTGCCGAAATCTTCTCTAGCAACTCCTTGTTTCCTAGTACGCGGCGTTGGCGTTTGCTGCGTGGAACCATGAGCAACTTGAGATGAACCTTCTCGAGAGGAATTCTGGAGGCCTGAATGCGATGCCGCAGCGAGTTTGTGTAGCAGTGCACCATAGAGAGTTCTTCGAGTTCTGACCGGGGCCGTCTGAGGGAGATACAAGCTTGGAACACGGAGAGCTCGGCGGGAAGGAGTAGCTCAGCCCAGTGGCCATGCGGCGCAAACGGTCCGTCGTTGCAAATCACTGCACGCAGCATGTTAGTGAATGGATCAGCATGAACAAGGGTGAACGCACTGTAGTCGATGTACGCCAGATTGAGGTGTGGCAAGTCCGAACGAACACGCGAGACGATGGAATGGACGCCAGACACGTAAACGTTCCGTGTACTCCCCGGAAGGACGACGAGGCTTTCGAGCTTTGGATAGAACGAAGGAGAGACATAGCCGTTTGCGCCTGTGATCCAATCTGCTTGCAGCGCCATGCATGTTATGTTGGGGAATGAGCACGCGACGAGCGCGGGGTGGGCGAACATCGGGCCATGCGCGTATTGGACTTGGATGCAGGATAGCATGACAGTCGGCACCGGTTTCAGCATGTCGAGCAGCGCGGCGAGTTCGACATAATGGCCCACGCGGAGGTCGTTGAGCGTGAGCGTGAGCCGAGGGATAGAGAACAGCGCCTTGGTCAGATTCCGCCATGCATCGTCGGGCATCGAATCCCAGCGCAGGCGGACCAGTTCGACGGCATCGAGGTTCGGTAGTGCGTGAAGGAGATCGCAGAGCGCAGGCGAGGTGAACACGGACGGATGCCGCCGCCATTTTTGGCCATCGGAGAAGTGGGGGTCGACAACGAGCGTCTGGACGAAAGAGGCGACATCGTGGCCCCGGGGCGCGTTTTTGACAATATCCACAAAGCGCGCGGCACATCGGCGGTGACTTGCGGTGGATATCGACTCTTGCAGTTCTATCTCCTCGCTGTTCCACACCGTCACGCTCGAGAAACGGTATTCACGAACGAGGGGAAGGATTTCGGGCCATGCGAGACAAAGAGATGAAAAGTAGTCCTGGTCGTCGTCGATGCACAGTTGTTTGAGATATTCAAAGACGATGAATTTGAGTTCTGTTGGAAAAAATGCTTCATGTAGGATATAGGTTTGTGTTGTCTCCATCGCCGGGCAAAAATGAAAAAGGATATGTGCGTAGGGCGTAGTCGTGGACGCGTGCAAGTCAGAAATTCGGTGGCATTGCATTGTCCGTTCCGAATTGAAATATTGATCACTCCGTCCGTAAAACTGCCGAGCATAATGGAATTTCCGTCGCGTCAGAGCCTCAGAGGCGCCTATCTACATATCCAATGTGAGGAATGAGAGACTATAGCGATGCGCTGGTCTACACCCTGGTCAGTTAGCTTGAGTTAAGCACACCAAAACGACGTTCGCACGACGTTCGCACAGGTGAACAGCAAGAAAAGATTGGAATAAATATTGCATGCACCTAATAGCCATACAGTAGCGACACGCTACATACATCCTTTGAATATTGTACTATGTTACATTTACTTGGTGAGATCGAAAACAATGCGTCCTGCCACTGTGCCATTGCTCATACCATCGTACGTGCTGAAGAAATCATCAGTGAGTAGTTAAAGGTGTAAGAAAGAAAAGACACACTTCTTGAGCTCCTTGAGGTCCCTGGTCTCAAAATGCACCTTAACCTCTCCGCGAGCAGCAAGGTCGAGCGCCTCGCGCGCATCCTGGCGGTTACCGACGTATGAACCAATGATGCTGATGCTCTTGAAGACGGTGAAGAAGATAGATGCGTTGAGGGTAGCTTCTCCAGGAAGGCCAACAGCCATGAGGGTCGCGCCTGCACGAAGATACTCGAGCGCCTGTGTGTATCCGCCGCTGGATGCAGAAGTGACGACTGCAGAGTGTGCACCTTTGCCGCCGGTGACCCTCTTCACGTCGGCAACGATATCCTTGGACTCCTTGAAGTCGATCCATGCCTCAGCACCAAGCGATTGAACGAGCTTCTTCTTGTGGTCGCCTGTGTCGATGGCAATGACACGCAGACCGCGAGCGCGAGCGTACTGGACGGCCAAATGTCCAAGGCCTCCGCCAGCACCGGGAATAACGATGAAGTCGCCTTGCTCTGTGCGAGAGTACTTGATGGCACGGTAGACGGTGACACCAGCGCAAAGAATGGAAGCAGCAGCATTGGAGTCGAAACCCTCAGGGATGGGAGTGACATGGCGGACGAAAGAGACAACGTATTCGGCGAAGGTGCCGTCAACGGTGAAACCGGAAAGTTTGGCGTGGTCGCAGTCTGCAAATGCAATGAGGACAATTTCTGGAAATAAAAGAGTAAGACTCACTTTGCTCACGGCCCTTACGGCAGTCTTCGCAGTTGAGGCAGGAGTCGGCGAGCCACTTGATGCCGACGCGCTCGCCAAGCTGGACAGGGGAATTGTCGGTGTGGTCGCCGATGGCGACAATGGTTCCAACGCCTTCGTGGCCGCCAATAAGAGGGGTCTTCGCCTTCAATGGCCAGTCGTCGAGGGCGGCGTGGAGATCGGTGTGGCAGCAACCTAAGCCAGACGGTGAGCCTGAAGATGCGTCGAGCAATGATGGAAGTACGCACCAGACGCCTCTATCTTGATGAGGCACTCGCCAGGCTTGAGATCCTTCTGCTGGGTAACAGGCCAGTCGTTCTTGATTTCAATGGTACCGCCCGCCTTGGGAACGACAGCGACTTTCTGGACCTTGGGAATGTTCTGGGACATGGCGGCGAAGAAGGGTGGTTGGGTGAAGGATGAGGTGAGATATAAGAGGGAGGAGGGAAAGCTAAGGAATTTGAGTCGACAGTCGTCAGCCTTTATAGTTTGTGCCGCGGATGCAAGACCCCTGCCGCTATCTATTAGCACAGATCAAAATTTATCTATAGGAGGTCCGCACTGCGCCGAAGACCCCATGGGGGAGACCTGGGGAGACCACCTGACGCGGGGCATCGTCGTCCCCAATCGTTTTAAGAGACCGCTCTGTCATTTAATATTGCTAATTTTCAGGAGAAATATCTTTGACGGAGAAGCGATTGTCCAGCGGGAGTGGCAGAGATTTGTGCCACCCAGAAGGAAAAACATCCAAGCAAAGGACAAGGCGATTGTTTTCACCACCAAGAAGTTGACGCACCAGCCACCTCTTGTTCGCATCACCAATTTCTTTTCGTAATTTCGGAAGCCCGCGTTTCTAGGGTACACCGTCGTCCACAGCCTTGCGGGCCACCGAGACAAGTCACGCCACCAGACGCGTACACTCTCTCCTATACCGCGTACCGTGCAAGCAGTCACTCTCTCCACGCGTAGCGCGACTTCAGTCACTGGCCATAAGCGTCCATGGCTGGTAGATATGTTCAACAAACAACTACATCCTCAAATCGTTTAGTATATCCCAAACATTGTACACCTAGAAATACATTACCGTGCCTCACACCTCTACACCTCCTATAGAAAGGGCATCAACCGCCGACGCTCCGCAGCCTCCTCTTCTACCTCGTCCCGGACACCCTCTAGGAAAGTATCCACTTCATCCATCGTGATGTCGGTCTCCCTGTTGTTGACTGCCAATGGGGCTGGCTCAGCTGGATCTGGTACCGTGCGCAAACGTAGGCCCTTGTCGGTCATCATAGCTATCAGATTCTCCAACTCATCTGGGGTAAACACTTGTCGCAACGCGTCGAACGCAAGGAGATACAACACTTTGATGCACGCGTCAGCATCAGGCTTTTCGCCATAGAAAACTCAACCCAACCCACCTTTGGCATTTGGACACTCTGCAATAGCCACCCAAAACAGCGTCTTGGCCTTTTGCAGATCGCCCGCTTTCCTCTCAAGTTCAATATACACGCGCCAGATTTCTGGGCACCTCGCAGTCCTGCATAACATGTCAGTCAAAATCTCGAACCATCAGAGAACAGCGTACCTTTCGTCTCGGACTGCAACAGCCAAACGAGCCCTGACCCTCTCAGCCTCACTAGCCCACTGTCCTGCCTGCCACTTCCCAGTCCAAACTTCCTGTATCCTCCGTCGCACACCCTTGGTCACCATCCCCGGACTTTCCGTCGCAATCGCTCTCACGCGTCCCCACACACTTTGTCCTTTCTCGCCCTCCAGAAACGCCTCCAGAACAATCGAATTTCCCGGCCATTTCTCCAGCGCCCGTCTACTCCTTTCCCTCAGCAGCCTCGGCTCCATCACATTCTTGAGTACAACGCTGTGCCGATACAGCATAAGCAGCACTGCCGTGTCCCTACTCTCCTCCGGAATACCATCCAAAGGCACTTGATCCATCACATCTATCGCAGACGTTGCACTCCCCGTCAGGATGAGCTCGAGTAGCGCCCTAAGTTTCCACCACGCCTCCCGGTCCTTCCATCTCGCCTCCCTCGCCAAATCCCATGCATTGTCCTCGAGTGTCCTCTTTGCACGTAACACAGCGACTTTACTGGTATCCTGAACACCAACAGCGCGCAGAATGAGTGTCTGCGCGGCGTCAGGTTTTCCCGCTAACCACTCCATTTCAGCTGCGTCCCACCAAAGTCGTGCAAGCCATGGCTGGTTGGAATGCACAGACGGCGCAAGAGAGCCAAGAACGTTCGCATACACCTTTCGTGCATCATTCAGCTTGCCTCTGCGTCTTTGCAGACGTGCATGTGCTGCCCAGTGCGGTAGCGAATCGCGCGCATTGGAGAGATAGCCCTGCGATATCTTCAATGCGCTAGTAAATGAAGAAATTAGCTACAGCCTTCGTAAAATGAACACACGCACCCTTTAATGTCAACCAGCGCCTCGAAGGCCAGTGATAAGACGTCCCATTCCGCATCCTCATTCCCAAACCGCATTTGCGCAAACAAACGTCGTACCAGCCCCACATCAACATCCACTAAATCCAGTTTACCCCACATACCCTCAGCCGACATTGAGTCGTCCAATGGATCCAACACGCCATATCCCCATGCTTTGGCTGGAATAGGGCCAGCAGCGTACTGCCGTTCACGACCAACGGACGCGCCAGATACGGTATCATACAAAGGTGCCTTCTCGTTCGCTGAAGGAAACAGTGGATCCAAGCGTTCTTGCGCAAAGAAACTGTTCGCTGACCAACGGTCGTCCCATCCCGCATCAGTTTTGCCCGCCTCAAGTACACCTTCTGAGAACCCAGGAATAGTTAGCCCCAGGAATGAGAGCCAGCATAGCCGAAAAGCGTCTCTCCCTTGGGAAGTCTTCAATTTCAACATGAAAGGCTTGAGGTCGGCGAACGGTATGACAGAGAATGCATCCCAGTCGTCGTTCGTCTGCTCGAATGCCTTTGCTGGGACCACTTGATGGACGTCTGCATAGCGTTCTTGCATCGCCCACCGCTGGTATGCGTCACCGTGTATCGGAGGAGTCGCGGGAGATGCTGAATTCGGCGTGGGATCCGGCTTGCGAGCAGCGACCCACTGTGCCCATCCAGTCGACCCAGGTTCGCCCATCCGCGGGGTCTCTGATTCCCAGAACTCCTCGAAATGGTCGAGCACCGCTTCAAATTGCATTCCGTGTATATCTTGTGGGAGTTCAAAGGTCCTGGAAAAGATGAACACAAGGAAATGGAAGAAGGAAGGTTGCTGACAGTTCGGCCTGAGCTTGGAACATCGCCATAGCTCGCTCTACAAAGCCTGTAACACGAATTAGACTTGAAGGATCACGGTTCGGAAAAAGACGCACCTGCTTCCCGGAAAGCACAAGCCACGCGCCAGAAGACACGAAGCTGGCCCATCTCGTCCATACTGACTTTGTTCAACACTCGTACTACATCATCAACAATCTCCTCACACCCAGTCGTCCGTATACGCCAATTGAGCCATTCCATCCATATCTGCAGCGCATTTTCCTGAGCGTATGCCTCTTCCCACTCGTCCTCCAGCTTGTCCTCCTTCCAGACCAGGGCGCCTGCCTGTAAATACTGCAAGACGAGCGGGAGGCAGCCCCAATGGCGTTCATCCGCTTCCAGGGCTTTCTTCAGTATCGCCAATGTGATAGCCGCTTGTTGCTTCGGTTTGGCTTGAGTGACTTCCGCAAGAGAGACGGACAGGCGCTTGAGCCAATTCTTCGGATTACTGGGATCGGCGTCAACAGCGCGCTCAGCGTCCTGGATGGCCCGTTGTTCGACAGTGAGAACAATGTTCTCTGTATCCGATTCTTCCTCTTCCATCGTACCCTCTTCCTCGGATTCGGACGCATCACGTTTATCCCAAATGTTGTCCCCAGGCGCGTCCTTGGGTATTCGGCGTTGAAGTGGGATGAACTCGGCATCATGAGAAAGAGGGTTGGTAATAATTAGAATGCGTTTGCTGGGTGCTTTCTGGAGGGTATGTTTGGCTTTATCATCTGTGAGTGTAGGACGCTGGTCGAATGAGCGAATGGTACGGAAGTGTCTCTGAACACACACCTTGGGGCGCCCTCGTTCTCCAACTTCTACCAAACCATATCTACGACCAAGAATGGTAAGTGTGGGTAGTCCTAGTATATGGTTTCCATCTAAACATGGTAAGGTCAATGCAACCCAATAGTTTCTTGACAACTCACGCACTCTTATACTTCGGAACCGTTGACTCTGCCGGAGCGCCGTAGTCTAGGTTTCCTTGATCTCCCCGCTTGTCCACAATGTAGTCTATGGGCTTTGCGTCGTCCTCATCGCGGCGAGACGCGCGTGTTGGGTCGCGTGAATGATGCCTGTGTTTCCGCTCCTTGTCGCGACTGCTTTCCTTACGGTCATCTCTCTTCTCTTTCTTGTGTTTCCTGCTCTCCTTGCTTCCATTTGTGCTTGAATTGGCCTCCTTGGCTGATGATGAAGGAGCAGGAAGCGGGAATGATGAGAACGACGGCACGGACATGATGATGGCCAATGTAGGGACGTAGCCCTGATCGCCGATCATTGCTTTTTCGGATTTCCTGCATCCATCACACTTTTTCGACGATGCGGCCCTTGACTGAAGACGAGTCCAAGACTCTGTTCACAAAACTTGCCAACTATGTCGTGCGTCCATTTTCTGTCTATTCAGCCCTACCACTCACTGTCTCCAGGGCAAGAACCTTGTGCATCTCATCGACCGTCCAGACGAGCCGTATTGCTTTAGATTGCACAAGGACCGTGTTTTCTACGTCTCCGAATCATCAATGCGCCTTGCCACATCTGTAGCACGTCCGAATCTCGTTAGCATGGGAATCTGCTTCGGAAAATTCAGCAAGAGTGGGAAGTTCAAACTGCACATAACGGCTCTCGACTATTTGGCTCAGTACGCAAAATTCAAGGTGCGTGGCATGTTCAGGCATGTGTGGCGAATCTGACTGTTGCCATCTAGGTCTGGATAAAACCCAACGGCGAGATGCCCTTCCTCTACGGCAATCATGTTGTAAAAGCACATCTCGGTCGCATAACAGAAGACACGCCCGAGCACCAGGGTGTGGTTGTCTACAGCATGAACGATACACCATTGGTTAGCTATACTCCAGTATGTTCCCGTTCTGTGCTCATTTCCACCAGGGCTTCGGTGTGACCGCACGATCCACAACAGAGACGCGCAAACTCGATCCCACTGCAATAATAGTATTCCACCAGGCGTACGGTCTCCGCCCTATCCCTCTCATGCGCGCATTCTGACACAGTCTATAGTGATGTTGGTGAATACTTGCGAGACGAGGTAAATTTGACGCTTTGTACTCCCGAGACCTTTCTCTTATGCATTGACAGGACACTCTTTTCTGAACGGAGGTGCGAACATATCCGCCTCTTGTCCAAAAATGTATATACTCGGTCCTGCACATAATGGAACGCTTTCACGAAGCGCTCGGTTGCGCTCCTCGGTGCCCAAAATCTCATGTACTTTCTTATGCCATTTCACTGATTGAAAAGCTCGTGTACAAATTTGAGCGCCGCCACTTCCGCATTGCTATTAAACCCTGTCTGCAAAGATCTCCATTGTGCAAATTGAGAGCGCTGGGTAGGACGCCGAGTCTCATGTGGTCAAGCGGGCGCCCTCCTGTCCTTTCTTGCAGTCCACTCCTTCGTGTCCGTAGGAGGGACTAGACCACAGGGGTGCTTTTGCTAGGACGCGGCCGGGTCAGCAGGCTACCCCACGGGGTAACTAGCGCGATCCGTGTCTCAAGTCGGTCCCCCGCCAAAAAGCTATAAAGGCTCTCAGAATTCAGTGATATTCTCCAGCTTTCCAGCCAATCTCCCCTCTCATTCCATCCCCCGCTCCTCTTCTTTTCTACATCATGTCCCAGAACATCCCCAAGGTTCAGAAAGTTGCTGTCGTTCCCAAGGCGGGCGGTACCATCGAAATCAAGAACGACTGGCCCGTCACCCAGCAAAAGGACCTCAAGCCTGGAGAATGCCTCATCAAAATGGAAGCATCTGGTTCGCGCTTTCCTTGCCGTTTAACGCGTCTTTGGGCTCACCGTCTGGTTAGGTTGCTGCCACACCGATCTCCACGCCGCCCTCGATGACTGGCCATTGAAGGCGAAGACCCCGCTCATTGGTGGCCATGAGGGTGTTGGTACCATTGTTGCCATCGGCGACCACACCGACAATTCCCCCGTCAAGCTTGGCGAGCGCGTCGGCATCAAGTGGCTCGCAGACTCTTGCCTCAACTGCGAGGACTGCCGCAAGGGCCGTGAACAGAGTCAGTTCTATGCTTTTACTCCCAAAATCCAATCTCATGACCTTTGCAGACTGCGACCATGCCAAACTCTCTGGGTTCACCGTCGACGGTACTTTCGCCGAATACGTTGTCTCTTTCGTCCGCCATGTTACTCCCATCCCCGAGGGCTTCGACTCCAACGCTGCTGCCTCGATTCTTTGCGCTGGTGTCACCGTCTACCGTGCCATCAAGTATTCCCGCACTGAGCAAGGCGACTTCATCGTTATCCCCGGTGCTGGCGGAGGCCTAGGACATTTGGCCGTTCAGTACGCTCGTGCTCGCGGTCTCCGTGTCATTGCCATCGATACAGGCGACCACAAGAAGAAGCTCGTTCAGTCGCTTGGTGCCGAGACGTGGATTGACTTCAAGGAGTCCAAGGATATCGTTGCCGACGTGAAGAAGGCCACGGGCGGCAAGGGCGCACACTCCGCGGTTGTCACTTCTGCGTCCAGCGGCGGATACACACAGGCGCTGGAGTATCTTCGTGCAGGCGCGACCCTCATGGCCGTTGGACTCCCCGGGGAAGCTACCCTCAACGCATCTATCTTCTTCACGGTGTTCAGGAGCATTAGCATCATCGGCTCGTACGTTGGGAATCGCCAAGACGCGCGAGAGGCGCTGGAGCTTGCAGCTCGTGGAGTGGTTAAGGTTCATTTCGAGACTAGGGACCTTAAAGAGCTCAAGAAGTTTGTCTCCCTACTTTCTTCGATGATACCACCAACTGACGATTTATTCCAGCACCTACGATGGGATGAGCAACGGCAAAGTGGCTGGACGCATTGTCTTCGACTTGACCAAGTAGGATAGCTCTGAGAATCTATATGTAAAACGGAATTGTACTTGTATTCTATATGTTAGCCACAATCGATTGCTGTATACACTGCATAACGTGGTATGGTATTATGGCCATTTGTGTGGGCAGTCTAAGTCTTCCGAGTCGATCCACCCGGGCCCACTATACACCTTTATCTCTGAAAATCCAGCTCGAGTCTCCAGTCGATCCACCTCTTCCATCCTCTCTCTAAACACTCTAATTCTACTCGCGTCGCTGTTTTTCACCGCGCCAAGGTCCGGCACCCAAGATACAATTGCCAACTTTTTGAGTGGCGCGTTCTTCACCCTGGATTCAATCCAATCTGCAAGGGCCGGCAGCGCCTGGGTGATGGACGGCGTCGCATGTAGCTCGAGCGTCTGTAGCGCTGGGAGCAGAATTTGGCCCTCATTGGGCATCCCCTCGTCTGAATCCCAGATGATAATTCCTGACTTTTCTCGGTAGCGTAGCTTCAAATGGATCAGCGTCGGCAGCTGGTCGAGAGCGGTTAACACTGGGACGGGTGTCGATGTTTCGGCTAGGAAGACGAGTTCAAGGTATGTGAGGCGGCATGCACAGCGCTGGGCCATGTCACCTATGGCATCGATGTCGTGCGAGGCCAAGCTACTGGCCAAGGAGGATAGGCTGAGGCTTTCTAGTGAGGGCGTAATCATAAGCTCCAGGAGGGCGTAGATTTGTTCATCGCCAACCGAAGTCACAGTCAGCTTCTTGAGCTTTGGCATCGAAAGATTGGTTTTGTCAGGTATCTCAAAATTATCCTTTCCGCCAATATCGATGCACAGAGTCTCAAGATTATCTCGAAGTTGGGGAGTGAGTGTATCGATGTGCGTAAGGATCCCGTAGGAGTCGTTATCCTGCTGAACACGTTTCTCGTCATGCTTGATTGCGTAATGCCTCAAGGCGAGGTGCTTCACGCCGTTGGGAATCTCTACGTTGTGGAGGTGGTCGAAATTGATAGCATTGAAGGTGCGCAGGGTGGTGCTTTGCAAAAAGGCTTCGAAGAACCAGTTTACCATGTCATAGACTGGCCTGTCTGGCGCAATGTTTGCCACTGTAGCGTATACGAGCCTGGTCAACTGAGGTCCAACGGGATTCATGCGATCCAAGGCCTCCGCAGGCAGGAAAAGCGTGAGGTGTGTAATGCTATCGGCATAACATGGTAGTAAGAAGGTGATAGGGTTTAGCTCCCAGCCGCCTACGAGTCCGTCGTTGTATTGACTGCACAACCCAATCGAAACAGTCAAAGGAATGATACGCCCCGAACGCACCGTCTTCTTGAACTGGCGGGTTAATTGGCCATAGTATTTCGAGAGCTCGTTAGAATCCGGAATATTTTCCTGGCAAATGTCGATATTGATATGAGACCAAAGTTCGGGCCTCTTAATAATAACGTCGTTCCAATGGCGACAAACAAGAGCAAGATTAGGGACGGGCGACGGGATGGACTTGGTGCACAGGCTCTCAGGATATAAGTTTCTCTCTCCCGGGTCAAAGAGGTCATCCTCGACTACATGCCGGAATATTTCTCCAAGTACTTCCACAGATAGGCGCCGGACAGGGGATAAAAGATAACGGTGCTCATCGATAGTTTGCTTGAGCCGCAAGGCTGCATCCCCATATGCTTTGATACGTGACACGATAGCATTCTGGGTGATTTTCAGCTCAGCTCGAGCCGAATGGATGTCGTTTAGCGCGGCGCTCAGTGATGCAATAGAGGCATTGATGGATGCCACCTGCGCTGCTGTTGGCTGTTCGTTCGTCGTCTGGAGAGACCCAAACTCGCGTAGCGCTGCAGAGTCAAATACAAAGCCCTCGGGCTGCGAGAAATTAGTGCGATGGTGAGGGCAAGGACAGTGTTCCACTGGGCAGGCGCGGTAGCCTTGGGCAATGCTGGCTATCCGGGCTTTAGGACTAGACGGGAACCGGTGCAGTTTGTCATCCCCATCAGTGTTGGGAGGTCTGGTGACCGACGCCGTGTCGGTCTGATTTGTCAGTAAGGTCACTGACCGACGATCAGTGACCACGACCTCGGACGTGTCGGGCCGACGTCGGCCGACGGTCTTGGTCGCCTGGCGATCACTGACTTTATAAATGCTTTTCACCCTATATAGACCTATATGTCGGGATTTTAGTATTGGGTCGACTGTATAGGGATCCTACCTATCACCGTTATACACTATAGTGCAAATTATCCAACAGTTTGTACAGAAAATTACAATATCTTCTTGACCATCTCATCTAAATCTAGCTCATCTGCTACTACACCACCCACTTTGGTATCCTGTAGCTTGTAGAATGCAGGTTCTTCCTCATATGAGACTCTGCTCATGACGGTGAATCTTTCCAACCAATACAACATGTCCTCTGGCTTGAACATATCACTTAATGTCAGCTTCTGGCCTAAAATGTCATCACTGTGAATATAATCAATCTCCAATTTGCTGGCAATTGATAGAGGGTTTGTCAGCCTCCATGGCAATACTGACAAGAAGATGCTCAAGTGTATGAGAGAACGAATCACCCGCTGGGAGGTACTTAAAATCATGTAAGCCAAAAAGAAGAATAACGGATAATTACAACATATGCAACAAAGGAGAAGCGGGCAATGGCACCGTATCATTATCACTATTGTCATTATCATTCTCGTCCTCGTCCATATCCACGGATGCAGGTGGCAGCAGCTGGGGCCCAAGACAGCCTAGATAATGGGAAAAGAGGCCAATTTAATTGTGAATATGTGTATTCAAAGGTTTCTATCTTAATATAATAGTGTATAAACATGTATGGCATTCCTCACTGCGATGAGATCGCCGCCGTCGCGTTAGACGCGACGTGCGCGTGCCCCACGGCATTCACCGGGTGATCGGTGATGGGTCGCGGTCGGATCCTGTCGGTCATGACCGACACTGACCGACACACAGGTCACGGTCAGCCCAGGTCACCGGTCACACGACCTTCCAACACTGATCCCCATACCTGTGAATTTTTTCATGGTGGGTAGAGAAAACGTTGTGGTAGTTGGAATCAGAAATGGCTCGCAGTGGCACAGGCTGAATCCTGATTTCAGCGCGATCGAAGACAGCACGTGCCCGGCCCGTGATCTTGACAATGGACTTCAGAATCACGGCCCTAAGGAGCCTTATATGTAAGGCTGAAGCGCTGACCTTCCAGCGGCAAGTGGCGTCATTTGATTGCAACTTTTGTCTAGAGACAATTTGGCTTACGACCTACATCATCTAAGGACCATGGCACTCATCGCAGCGACGTCCAACGGCCGTCAGATGACAAGTCACAACAGTATCCTGCTGTCACTCAATAACCCAAGCTCATTGAAAACCTTCCGTCTTGGAAAATTCAGCTCGAACATCTAAGCCATCCAACTTTTCCAGCCTCTCCCTAAACCACGCCATTCTATCCGTCTCGATCTTTTCCACCGCGCCGATTTCCCGCACCCTAGAGACAATCACCACCTTCTTCAGCGGCGCGCGAGTCTCTACCCTGGCTTCGATCCAATCTGCAAGCACCCGCAGCGCATCTGTCACGAACGGTGCCGCATCCAGCACGAGTGTCTGCAACGCTGGAAGCATAATCCGGCCATCCTTCTGCAACTCATTGCTTCCAAGGAGCCTAATAACTCCTGATTTTGCCCGCCGGCGTATTGTCAGATGCTGCAGTTTTGGTAGCTGATAGAGGGCGGCCATCATCGGGCCAACCGACGCTTGGTTTTGGAACACAATTTTGAGCGATGTCAAAGGGCACGCGGAGCGCTCAGCCATCCCGCCTAGAGATTGGAAGTAGTGTGCAGTGAAACTGTTTGTGCTGCCAAGCAACGAGGATAAGCTGAGATTTTCCAGTGAAGGCACAGTGATGCGCTGCAAGAGAACATATAACGGTTTGTTGCAATGCGAGACTATGGTCAACTTCTTGAGCTTTGGCAGGGAAAGATGCGTTCCGTGAGGCAAATCGACATTGTTTCCGCCGATATCAATACACAGCGTCTCGAGACCCGTAAGAGGGGTTAGTTTACGAATCTGCGCAGGGAGGCCGTAGGAATCATCCTCCAACTGATGATGGTCCCTATTGGAGTGGGGAATGCTATGATGCCTCAAGGAGAGGTACTTCACACTAGTGGGGATGTATACGTCGTCGAGGCTGTCAAAATTGATTGCGTTGAATGTGTGCAAGGTGGTGCATTGCATAAAGGCCTTGAATCCCTCCTCCGTTTCGTCCGGTGCGGTGTTTGCCACTGTAGCGTATACGAGGCTGGTCAATTGGGGTCCAATTAAATTCATGCGCTCGAGGGCCGATGGAGGAAGGAAGAGCGTGAGGTGCGTGATTCTTGCAGCATAGGACGGGAGCAAGAACGTGATAGGATTGAGGTCGTAGTCTTCGTCTGCAGCATAACACGTCCCGATCGAGATGGTCAAAGGAAAACCTGTACGCGCTGTTCTCATGAAGTGGCGGGATAACTTGCCGTAATATTGAGAAAGGTCATCGGGCTCTGGAATGTTTTCCTCGCAAAGGTCAATATTGATATGAGACCAAAGTTTGGGTGTTCCAAGCACAACTTTGTTCCATCGTCGGCAAGTAAGGGCAAGATTTGGCACGGGCGATGGAGAATGCTGGGTGCGTAGTGCAGTGGGGTGTATAGATTGCTCAATCGGATCGAATAGTTCCTCCTCGACAACATGAGAGAATATTTCGACAAGCAATTCTACAGACAGTCGGCGAACGGGGGACAAGAGAAAGCGATGCTCATCTATGGACTGGTCGAGTTGGAGTTTTGAATCCCGGTATGATTTGATGCGTGACTCGATGATACGCCGTGTCTCCTCCAGCTCAACGAGAATCGAATGGATGCCATTGCGCGAAGTGCTCAGCGACCGAATGGAAGCAAGTATGGATGCCTCCTCCCCTGGTGTAGGCTGTTCGTTGGTGATTCTAAGTGTTCCAAACGCTTGAAGCGCTGCAGACGCGGTAGTAAAGTCGTCCGGTTCCGGAAGGTTAATGCGGTGGTAAGGACATGGGCAATTGTCCACTGGGCAGGCCCGGTAGCCTTGGGCAATGCTGGCTGTTCGAATCATTGGTATTTAAAGAAAATGATTAAGCCATGCTCTTACATGTAGATTGGTTCATACTGGAAGGTAGAGAAGAGTGACTGTAATGCGACAGGAGAATGGGGACACGATCGAGGATCGCGGTCTATTGCGGCCCGTAGTCCCGGCGAACACTGAGATTCTGAACGACGTTCGACCATTGCAGCAGGGCCAGAGCAGGGCTTCTTGCCGACAATTCAGATGAGCATAATCTATCAAACGTGAAGGGCATCTCGGTTTCCTTGTTGTGATGTATGCAGTAATATTGTCGGAGATGGTTGTACTTAAGCTGGGAACAGGACAGCGCGAGATGGGCAAAAGGGAACAGGCAATGTTGGCAAAGCGCACCACTGGTTTGAACTGCAAAAAGTAAGGTAACAGTATCTTGCCTCTCAGTCAACAAATCATATTCATTACAATCCCACCGTGGAAAATCCAGCATCAACCTCCAATCCATCCAGCTTCTCTAGCCTCTTCCTGAACCGCGCCATTCTCATTGCGTCGTTGCTTCCCAGCGCGGATAGACCTGGCACCATGGAGTTAATCACCACCTTCTCGAGCGACGCGCTATGCGCTCTAACATTGATCCAATCCGCCAGCGCCGGTAGCGGCTTTGTGATGATTGGTGTTCCTTCCAGTACAAGTGTCCGCAGCGCTGGAAGCAGCATCTCACCCTCCTTGTGCAGCCCCTTGTCCCCAAAAATCTCGACAATTCTTGACTTTGTCCGATGGCGTATTGTCAAATGCTTCAGTGTCGAAAGCCGGTAGAGAGCAGTCAACATCGGGACGGGCGATGGTTTCGCTCTGAAGGCAAGTTCAAGGTATGTTAGACGGCATGCGGAGCGCTGAACCATGTCACCTATGGCTTGGAAGTAGTGTGCGGCGAAACTGTCTGCGCTGCCAAGCGACGAGGATAAAGTTAGACACTCTAGTGAAGGCACAGTGATATGCTGCAAGAGGACGTATATCGGTTTATTGCAGAGCGAGGTTACGGTCAACTGTTCGAGCGCGGGCAGTGAAAGCCACATTCCGTTCAGTCTGACATCGTTTCCGCCAATATCAATGCACAATGTCGCAAGACCCTTCAGGTTGGTGAGGACGTTGATGTGCTCAGGGAGCCCGTAGGAGTCGTCCCGCAGTATATCGTAGTCCTCGTCAGAGTGGGGAATACTGTGGTGCCTCAAAGAGAGGTGCTTTACGCCAATGGGAATGTGCACATCCCTGAGTTTGTCGAAATTGATTGCATTGAATGTGCGCAGAGTAGTGCTTTGCCCGAAGGCCTCAAAAACCTCGTCCGTTTCGTCCCATACGGTGTTCACCACTGTAGCGTACACGAGGCTGGTGAAATGGGGTCCGATGGAATTCAGGCGTTCAAGGGCCTCTGGAGGTAGGAAGAGTGTTAAGTGTGTAATCCTGAAGGCATAGGACAGGAGCAGAAATGTGATAGGATTTAGGTCGTAGTTGTCGTCCGCAGCATTGCACGTCCCAATCGAGATGGTCAAAGGAGTTTCTGTACGCGCTGTTCTCGTGAAGTGGCGGGATAGCTGGCTGTAATACTGAGAAACCTCGTCGGTCTCAGGGATATTTTCGACGCAAAGGTCGATGTTGATACGGGACCACAGCTTGGGTGTTCCAAACACGACGCTATTCCATCGTTGACAAGTTAGGGCAAGATGAGGCAGAGGTGACGGGAAATGCTTGGTGCGCAGTGCATCCGGGAGTATAGCTTGCTCAGTTGGTTCAAAGAGCTCTTCCTCGACAACATGGGAAAATATCTCGACAAGCAATTCCGCAGACAGTCGGCGAAGGGCGGACAAGAGCAGGCGGTGCTCATCTATGGATTCCTTGATGTCAAGGGCAACTTCCTGGTATGCCTTGATACGCGGCGTAATAGCATTTCGTGTCGCTTGAAGCTCAACAATAATCGAATGTACGTCGTTGAGCGAAGTGCTAAGCGACGCAATCGAAGCAAGTATGGACGTTTCCTCCCCTGGTGTAGGTTGCTCGTTTGTCATTCTAAGCGCGTCAAATGCTTGAAGTGCTTCAAATGCATTTCCGAAGTCTTCTGGTTCTGGGATACCAATGCGGTGGTAAGGGCAAGGACAATTCTCAGCTGGGCAGGCCTGGTAGCTTTGTACAATGTTAACTGCTTGGGTCATTGAGGTTTGATGGAGTGAATGATGAAATTTTGTGACCTGTAGATTCTGCCATAGTAGGAGATGGTGGGCAGAGAAGATATTATGTGACACTGGGAGAATGAGGGAGAGTGGCTTGCCACGATCGAGTCCATTGCGGCCTATCGGCCCGAAGCTCCCTACCAAAATTACAGCCAACGCTTGAAAGGCTTGGAGAGCATTTCAATGTCATTATTGCAACCAAATTCTAGGAAGTTATCTAGGTTACTCATACGTGCATGGCCAATCTACGAACATTAACCTAGGGGCTGAAAAGCATCAAACGACGTTCGCAATGTGCACAATGGCTATCGAACTCCGAGTACCGCGCCTTTTCGAATAGCAATATACGGCTTGTTGGTCAGCTAGTCAAGCTCCTCTATTTTGGAAAATCCAGCTCGGACCTCCAATCCATCCAACTGTTCCAGCCTCTTCCTGAACCGTGCCATCTTGTTCGTGTCGTTGCTTCCCACCGCAGCAGTATCCGGCACCCTCGAGATAATCACCACCTTTTTGAGCGGCGCGCTGTCCACCCTAGCCTCAATCCAACCTGCCAACGTCGGAACCGTCTGCGTCAAGATTGGCGCTGCTTCTAGCACGAGCGTCTGCAGCGCTGGAAGCAGGAGAACGTCTTTCTTCTGCAGCGTCTTGTTCCCAAAGAGCTTGGCAATTCCTGACTTTGTCGGTTGGCGTATTGTCAAGTGTTCTAGCGTCGGCAGCTTGTACAGAGCAGTGATCATTGCGGGGGATGCTTCGGCCACGAAGGCAAGTTCAAGGAATGTGAGGTGACATGCCGAGCGCTGGGCCATGTTGCCTATGGCTCGGAAGTAGTAGGAGGCGAAGCCGTCCGCATCGCCGGCGGACGAGGATAACGTGAGGCTTTCCAACAAGGGCGCCGTGGTGTGCTGCAAGAGAAGATAGATAGGTTCATCGAAGTGCGAAGTTACGTTCAACTTCTTGAGCTTCTTCATCGAGAGACACGTTCCATGGGGCAACCCAACGTCGTCTCCGCCGATGTCAATACATAGTGTCTCGAGACGCTTGAGCGGAGTGAGTTTCTGAATATGGCCAAGAAGCCCATAAGAGTCGTTCTCTGGCTGCTGATAGTCCATGTCGGAGTGGGGGATACTGTGATGCCTTAGGGAGAGGTGCTTCACGTCGTTGGGGATGTCTACGTCGTCCAGGCAGTCGAAATTGATCGCATTGAATGTGCGCAGGGTGGTGCATTCCGAAAAGGCTGAAAAAACGTACTTCCCAATGTTTGGCACTGTGTTTGCCACTGTAGCGTATTCGAGCCTGGTCAGTTGGGGTCCAACGTAAGTCATGCGTTCAAGGGCCGTTGGAGGGAGGAAAAGCGTGAGGTGCGTGATGTTGGCAGCAAATGATGGGAGCAAGAATGTGATTGGATTAAGGTCGTAGTCTTCGCCCGCAGCATCACACGTCCCTATTGAGATGGTCAGGGGAATATTGCCTCTACCCACTGTTTTCGTGAACTGGCGGGATAGCCGACCGTAATACTCAGAAACCTCGTTGGCATCGGGGATATTTTGCTCGCAAAGGTCGATGTTGATATGAGACCAGAGTTTGGGTGTTCCAAGCACAACGCTGTTCCATCGTCGGCAAGTGAGGGCGAGTGAGGGCACGGGCGAAGGGAAATGCTGGGTACACAATGCGTCGGGGAGTATATCGTACTCAATTGGATTGAATAGTTCCTCCTCGACGACATGTGAGAATATTTCGATGAGCAATTCCGTAGACAGTCGGCGAATGGGGTACAAGAGATGGCGGTGCTCATCTATGGACTTCTCGAGTCTGAGAGCAGCTTCCTGGTATGCCTCGATACGCGAATTGATTGTGTCCCGTGTTGCTTCCAGTTCAACGAGGACTGAACGAATGTCGTCCAGCGAATCCCCCATCGACTTGATGGAAGCTAGTATGGAAGCTTCCTCCCCTGGTGTGGGCGGTTCATTCGTCGTGTTGAGCCCCCCACCAAGCGCCGAAAGCGCTGTGAATGCCGCTCCGAAGTCGTCTGGTTCGGGAATACTGATGCGGTGGTAAGGACAAGGACAGTTTTCCACTGGGCAGGCCTGGTAACTTTGCGCAATGCTGGCTGTTTGGGTCGTTGAAAATTTTGAGGAAACTGAGTAGACAGCCCTCTCACCTGTGAACTCGGCCATGGTAGTCGTAGACAAAGCGACAGTTGGAATGGCTTAAGCTTTAAGTGTCACGATCGAGTTGAGTCTACATTGCATCCGGCCCGTGAGCCCGAAAACCGCCTTTCCAATCTGCTTTGCTGTAACTTTAAGTACACCATCCAATGTCGAGCCTGTGTTTACAGACAAGTTGGTGATTCCACGTGTGAGCCTGGCCCGCTCGTCCATATGAGTTGTTCGGTGCTTTGCTACCACCGCAATCCCCGCTTGCAGAAAAGCTAGCAGACCGAAGCCTCACGTCACTGTAACTTTGTAAGAGACTCAACAGCCCTGCATTAGCGGCGGGCAGGGCGCTATGCGAAGCGAAGAGGGCGTTCAGCCATCGAATCTGCATGACCTTACCTACGACGACGAACCTTGTCAACGCACGAAAAGATTTGAGTGCACTTCAATGTGCTTGCTTGATGCAACCCGAAATCCATAATCGCTTGATTGCATGTGTATCATTGGCAGCTGTGACTTGTCGATACCTGGATGGTGCGAAGATGTGATTACAAAGTGTCTTGCAAGCGTTCCAGATACGAGACTGATACTTGCATTTTGTTGCCAATAATACTGGTACGGGCATCGCTGGGGTTGCTCGGATAAACCGAGCACACACGATGACACCGGAAAGGAAGAAGTAGACACCCATTCTTCCTACTCGTCCGGCTGCTTCCCGAACGTATCCCTCCCACATGCTCTCTCATACCCATCCTCCAAGTCCACCATGAGTATACTCTCGAGGGAAAGTCTCACAGAAAAGCCTGCCCTTTTCCGCCCATACAAGCTTGGCAACATTGAACTACAACACCGAATCGTACACGCGCCCTTGACGCGCTACAAAGCTGGAAAAGATCACGTTCAACTGCCAATAGTGAAGGAATACTACAGACAACGCACCCAGACTCCAGGGACTCTCATCATTTCTGAAGCGACGTTCATCACTCACAAGGCAGGGATCAACCCCCATTGTCCTGGGATATATACAACAGAGCAAATACGTGCATGGCGAGAGGTACTCCCATCGACGCCCTCGAATCATCTGTTTGCAAGTCAAGCTGACATTGACATCAGATTACGGATGTCGTACACACCAACAACTGCTTCATGTTCTGCCAAATCTGGGGACTAGGGCGTTCCGCTGACTACGAGGCCTCGCGCCTCGAAGACCCCTCTTGGTCATATGTCTCCTCTTCCCCGGTTCAACTCTCGACCAAAGGCGAAACTCCACGCGTTCTGACTATTCCAGAAATCCAGCAGTACGTGCGCGACTTTGGCGACGCGGCAGAGGTGTCGGTGGGGGACGCCGGAGCAGGCTTCGATGGAGTCGAGTTGCATTTCGCCAACGGATACCTCATGGACCAGTTTTTCCAAGACGTATGCAATAAGCGCACGGACGCGTATGGCGGCAGTGTCGAAAATCGATGCCGGTTTCCACTTGAAGTCGTTGATGAGGTCGTCAAACGCATCGGGCCACAGAAAGTAGGCGTCCGCGTCAGTCCATGGAGTCCCTTTCAAGGTGAGCACTGTGCACTGCGACCGCCGTTCCTAATCTCCGTTAGACATGGGTATGGGCGACCCCAAGCCCACATTCACATACTTCGTCACTCAGCTCCGGGACAACCACCCAGACCTTGCGTTCGTACACGTCGTAGAGCCCCGTATCACCGGCAGCGCAACCGTCGAGAACGCAGAGAACATGCCACAAGACCAATCCAACGACTTCATACGAGATATTTGGGCCCCCCGACCGCTCATCTCTGCCGGCCTATATTTGCGGGAGAGCGCCATAAAGGTTGCGGACGAAAAGGGTGACTTGATAGCATTTGGACGACATTTCTTATCCAATGTCAGTGTTACTACTTGGATGCATGATCAATGTAGACTCACCCCTGCAGCCTGACCTACCCGAGCGCATCATGAAAGACCTCCCACTGAACGACTATCATCGAGAAACGTTCTACTTGCGCGGCGATGAAAGCGGGAAGGGTTACCTTGACTATGAAGTCAACAACACATACCGCAAGGAAGGTAGTTGATAATGATGGCACATTATATTTCCACATTCAATACTATGGTGCGATACAGTTGTTGACATATCGAGAGTGGATGGGCGGACGAAAGACAAAGGAAGAGAATAGACAAATAAAGAATAAAAAAGAGGCGTCAGGGAAAACACCAGGGTCAGAGAACGAGAGGCAAAGCGAGATAATGAGACGTCCAAGGAGTGACAAGGAGGGAGACAGTCGTAAGGAGGGTGGGGCGGCATCGCACAAAACGCGACGGCAGGTCATGGGGAAAATGTACTTGGAAATGGGAACAGATGGGATGGACGAGTGAATACCCAAAGACTATAAAACCCCGTGTCGTCCATCCTGAAGAGTAATACGTACAGCGGGGTGGGCACATCCCAGGCGGTCAGCCGAAAATTATCAAGGTAGCAGGTAGGTAGTAAAGCCCTAACGCCGGAAATGCCTCGAGCAAAAGACCACCTATTGCCCACACCGCAACTAACTAGGAGCTATACGGTAAACATAGAAGATGATACATTGTGTGATTCCCAGTGCGTCCGTGAACGGAAGAAGGCTGATTCAGTATTTCCGCGTCGCAAGAGAGCGGATTTCGTAAAGCTGGGTGGCATGTTGGTCTCGTCGCGGCGCTACCAGCGCACTTCGCCAGGCGCGCATTTCGTGGCGATGTCTTGTCTCCGCGGCACGACACCGGTCGACGAACCCATCGTCGACGTTCCATACAAAGGACGCCCGCGACCCACGATCATCGCTCCCACAATCCGAGGGTGTCCTCGTGTGGTTCCGTAATTCCTCAATCGACTCGACGGACATGTTCGACCGTATTGAGCTCTGCGCCGAGGCAGGTAACGGCACAGCAGTCGCCCGTATAGTGCCACCCTTCTTCGCATGCCAGCTATCGTCCTCATCGTCCGCCATGTCTGCAAACACGTCGGGCTCCTCTTCTTCTGGCGGTAAGGCAGAGATCCAACACATTCGTGAGGGGTCAAAGATCATATTGCCAACACGACGGGCATTGGCCATGAGGGGAGATTCGGAAGAGCCAGTATGTTGCGTGATGAGGGCAGGCCGAGTAGAAGTGACAACGGCATCGAACTCCTTCAATGCGTCGTCATTGCCCTCCCATCGCAGAGACGAGGGATTCCACTTCATGCCACCAACAACTGTACCACGATAAGTAAGTGAACACAACAAAGCAGGGGTTGGGTCTGTACCTTTGGGAACTCTTGGCCCGGAGGTGCCGGGTTGTGTGATGAGAAAGGGTGCTTTTGGTTTCGAGTTTGGTGAAGTGGCCACCTTCTTCTTCTTTTTCTGCGGCGAAGCAGACGGAGGGGGTGTTTTGTAAGCGTTGAGGCTCATCTTACTAGCCCGTCTTAACGAGGCAGCTGGCGCCGCAGTTAATCCACCTATCAAAGTGCATGTCAAAAATCAGTTCTTGAGATAATTTTGTGTACACACCTGAAGGTTCGCGACGATCCAATTTACGTTCTTTTGTACCATAGGTGCCACCCGGCACACGGTTTCCATAGCCTTTGGGCTCGACGCGGAAACGCTTCTCGGTAACTTGGTCGGTAGGTAAATCATCGAACATGTCGAGTTCTGTGCCATCGCCATACGTCCTCGCCTTTTTCGGTCTGCGAAGCATGTCGGGAACAGGCGGCGGCGAATGTGTTGGTGGCACGGGTTTAGACATCTTGGACAGCCCAGAGGGAGGCCGTGGTGGCGGCGGCGGCAAAGGCGATGAAGTGCGTGGGAATGGCGCTGTCGATGTCTTCGGTGCGCTAAACACTGAAGAGAGTGATGGCCTGATCTTATTGTACTTGGGCATTGTGGACGTTGGGGTCGTTGGGCGGACAGAGAGGGCCTGGTATTCCGCGCTCAATCGTGTAGAAGACGCTTTGCTCTTTGCAAGAGATGCGGCAGTAGGTTGTTCGTGTCGAGGCCGTGATGGTCCCCCGGAGGATGTGGAAGATGCAGGCGATACAAGCGGAAGGGATGATTCTGATGCCTTTCTGCTAAGCTTCCTGGATCCGCCACTGTCCGACCTTGGCTGCAAGCCCATATGTGACTTCTGGCTCCGAAGACTACCAGGCTTAGGCGATAGGAAGCCAGAAGATGCAGATGACGGAGAAGGGAACGCCTGGAACGAAGATGCAGAGGGAGGGCGAACAGGTGGGGTAGGTGAAATCCGTAGCTTTTGAAGCTGACGCGCTGAAGACTGTGGGGGAGGAACGTTCGGAGAAGCAGCCCGCTCAGATTTGACGCGTGAGGGCGGTCGCATGGAAGGCAGTCGAGGTGGCACTACACTGCTCGTACTCCTGCTGGCGACCCTTCGCAACTGTCGCACCGGTTGCACCTGCATCCGTTTCTTCAGCTGGGTCGGGCTGAGAGCATCATCGTCATCAATGATGAGATCCATTTCAAAGTCATCGTCTGCGACCCGTTTAGGACTTGTGATAGCGTCCGCGTCGGCGGCGGCCTTCCGCTGTGCGAGAACACGGGCAAGCTGGTTCTTGCCGAAGCCAGCGTCGAATACGGAGGAGGGGATAACAAGACCATCGAGGTCGTCCTCAAACTCGTCTTCTGTGTCCGGACCGAGGACAGAGTTCGAAGAATTGGATGAGGGTGAGGCGTCGGCAAAGCCTAAACTTGAGTACGCGTCCGACGACTGCGATGAAGATGTCGTATCTTTGTCTTCCCAATCGAACGACATTTTCGACGCGCGGTGACTGAGCGTCAAAGGGGCCAAGGAAAGTTGGGTTAACTCCGAGGGCAACGCGAGGCCGTCCTCAAAGTCCTCTTCAATCGGCTCCTGCGTCGGCGTAGCCGCTGGCCTTGGTCTCAATGTGACCTTGATAGTCGAAAGACCCTCCTCGTCCTCGTCCTCGTCCATGGAAGATATCGACGTTGAAGACCGCGGTCGGATGATGTGTAGTCCAGGCTCGGAAGACGAGACCATCGATGATGCGCTTGACGCAAACGCCTTGGCACCCCCAGTCGGACCTAAGTCCATGTCCATATCCCAATCCTCCTCCTCTTCATCGTCCCGGACAGACGGTGTCGGTAGCGCCAGGCTCTCCGGTAGATCGAAATCGGCATCCGTCCATTCTTCCTGTACTCTTGGCATGGTGATGGTGGTTGGTGTGTGAAAGCGTCAAAAGTATGGTGTCGCGATAGAAGGAAGAGGTCTTGGTAAATGCAGCACTGCCCGATAGGGGAAGCGAACACAATGGCAGTCGTCCAATTAGGCCAGGATGAAGGGCTGAAAAGCGCGAAAAATGTGGGAAATTCGGCGAGATTTGTGTGTATAGCGGAGACAGATTCTGTTTGCGCTAAAGACTGCACGTCGATGGCATGGTCAGCGCTGGGCGGGGATGTGCACGAGGTTGGCAAATGACAAGTCGTGCTTTGGTCCAAACAACCAAACAGTAACCCGGGTGAAACGATCACTTTTGATCATTTCGGAATCGCCATGGCCGGGACAATTAAAAGCTCTAGGTAAATGGAATTCTGGGGTTCTAATAGCTACAGTAATCATATATATTCTACGAAATATAGGGCTTGATTAGTCTCACTGTATTTGTGACAAGCAGTAGGTGGGACATCGTCTCATTCCCGTGTAGGAAAGCCTCCATACACCTCCCCTCATAAGTCGAGATACCCCACAGTAAATTCCAACTTACAAGCCACAGCAATCCGGGTAAGCCGCCCACCCTTCTTCCTGTGACTTTATACCAGCATTCTTCCATGCTCACCCCCACACCGTTCATAACGAAAAATGGAGTCCAGAAACAACAGATACCGGTGCGCCTGTTTGCGCCCCAGGTTCCCAGGTCGTGCCAAATACCGGAAATCAAGAAGGTGCCAAAAACAAAGCCAGGTCGACCGAAAATCGACGCAAATAGCTCCCCAAATGTGCGCGTACAGAAATCCCGGGTATACTTGTGCCAGCGTCGGCCCCAGAGCTCAGTGAGCGACCGTGCTTTCCACGGCGCATCGAACAGGGGTGTCCATTCCCGCGCATCCTGTCCAATCACCCCAACTGCGAAGGCCTGTGCTAATCCATAATGAGCGCAAGAGTGTGCGTAGGCAAATCCTGATACAGAAAAACGATGATTAGAAGGGTTCTGGTACGCTTGAATCATAAACTGACCAGCAAACATGAAAACCTCGGCAATACGCTCAACGTGTTCGTTCATGACATTCGTCCGATACCTCACTGTATGCAACAGCATGATTGCCTCGAATACTGGAGCGTATCGCACGAAGTCAACCAGCCCATTTTTCGCGCCCTGCCATCGAGATACTGCTGGTGCAAAAGACTGCTTCGAGTTTCCCCAATTCCAACCTACTCCGCGCTGGTTGAAGCATAACTCTGCAGCATCCCATAGAATCTCTCCGGTTGTTCGTGCACGGTCTCCCCGTTGTTCGAGCTTACTCGTACGGACGAGTTGACCTGGCTCGAGCGCCCAGCCAACAATACGCAGGATAATAGCGCCCATCAATATCTAGGACTCCCCTGTAAGCATGTTTCGAGGGTGCGACACAGGTGCGCCATTTAGTGCTCACCGTTGGGCCACTGTTTTTGATTTCCATTGCAGGGTCGCCTTCCGCGAGGTCCAAAAACAAAATCACTCGTGCCGCAAGGACGAGACCGATAGGGAGCAGCGCAACACGGTATTTGCGCGTGTCTTTGAGAGTGACCATGGCGGCCATGCCGTAGTAGAACAAGAGTGGAGGAAGATACAGCGTAAGCCATGTTTCCCCAGTGAGTGGGACAGTCTTTAGGCTGCTTGGGAGCAACCCGTTTTTACTGTGCGCAAAGTAAGACCTTGTGCTGTAGGATAGCCGTTCGCACGTACCAGGACATTGTGGTGGTAGGAAGGCAAATAAATCCGGGTTTTTCGGAACGCCCGAATGTCTACTGCGACTTAAATACGTCGGCACCCCAGACGGCGTGCCTCGTCGATGAAACGTGGATAGCAGGCATCAAACAAGACGTTGGAGGAATTGGTTTTGAAGATGGATATCAAAGCAGAAAACAAGGCATAGTAAATCGTTGGAAGGTCGATGTCAACCGTCAAGATAAACAAACACCGAAAGGTATCTGTCCGATCGCGACGATCGCAAGTACGGACGTGCGTCGTGCATTGTCCAACGACGTGTTTAGCGCGCATTCGGCTGGTATTTCTTGCGGGGATATCAGCATCAAAGCTTACAATGACTCGTCCAAATGACTTGGACGACGGTGGTCGTTCAAAGTCAAGGCTCAGAACAAGCCCACAAGACCTGGCAGTCAGGTTTGCGTGCTCCCCCCTTCCTCCTACAATTGCGATGTTTTGCTGAGGTGGTTGCGGTGTACAGGTGTTGGACGTGGGGATGGCAAGTGGAATATCGACAAACTCGTCAAATTCGCAAGGATGCGTATCATCATGAGCGCATAAAGACGATGTAAGTAACAGACGACGAAGAACCTCGGCTGGGATTAGACCATGATATGATTGAATGACATGGGCACTGGGAAAGAGTGAGTAGCCTGGTTTTTGGATACGTAAACCCTTGACTTGATGTAGCAGTTTGGTACGGGTGTGAGATGTAGTCCTATGCTTACAACGAACTATTTACCGCTTTCCGCCAAAGTAGTATACTTCATTCATCGTACATCCCGCATGCAGAGCTCCAAGAAACTGGGTGAATCGGCTACCTTGCGCGCAGGGAGAAAATGCTCCTGTTGGACATTTTATCCCCATTTAGACATGGTAGAAAATACACCGCTTTTGGTGTCTCGACTCTCGAGCGAACGGAGGTTCTTTACCCTTGTCCTTCGAATTGGGTCAGCGTACCGCAGTCTCCCACGCTAATCCCATTGGAATCGCACTTTAATAATATAGAAAGAACTGAGCTACAATTACAACTTGAGAGCAACAACACCACAGAGAGATATACACAACTGTACAGTACACGAAAGAAAAACAACATTCAGCAGGTCCATTTAGATTCTATTCTGATCAGGATCAAAGCCAGCCATGCTTCTTAAAGATCTATTTGGATGTCAACATCGGCTTCACGGACAAATGGCTGCTCAACATACCCTTTGACAATCTTTTGGAAACAAGTAATCGTTCTTCCTCAGCAGGGCTTGAATACCGCTCAAGATCCTGATTTCACCGAGCCTTTCATACTCTCGCTTGAACAATCTTTCCAAGCTGTCAACGCGAACTCCCGGGTTCGACGCCAGCACCGCCTGGATCACCTCTTGCGCGCATGGATGTTGGACGAAATCATCCTTGTTGAGCGGAATTCGCGAGCGCGCAAGGGCAAGAAGATCCGTAGAGCTCTTGAAACTGAAAACGGCCTTCGTCGAAGTCCCCGACGAAGCTGGAGCGAACTTCCCCTGCATTTGCGAGGAGGTACGGTACGAGGGCATCTTTGGCTGGTCATGGTCCATCGAAATATCGTTGTCCCTCCCACTCTGCATACTAGTAGCCTCTGGCATCGAAGCTAAGGCAGCTCCGCCGAAAACAGATGGACCAGCAGTGGCGTTGAATCCGATAGCACGAACCGGCTGGCCCCATTCGCTCAAGGACGACAACTGAGGGATAGGCGGAGGGTTGCTCTGCACTTGAGCTTGCGCGGCAGGTTGTGGCAACCCAAAAGCAGAGCAGGCTTGAGCCAGTCGTTTAGACGGATCAGTGGTTGATATCGAACCAAACACATTGCTCTGTGCTACGGGGGCGAACCTGCTTGGTTGCGCAGGGCCATAGCCAGCGAGTGACAACGACGAAGCAGTGGTCACTGCGTTCTGAGACGCGAACACGTTAGTTTGTGCGCTCGGGGTGGAAATGGATGATTGGCTGTGGGCAGTGGGCTGGGATGGGGGATAATCGAAAGGTTGTGCGATCAGATGCTCTGTTTGTCCATGACCAGCTGCATATAGGTTGTTTCCCGGTTGCGCTTGGAAGGGCGGCTGATTGTTCGCGGTGTCAAGAAATTGTGCAGCAGTAGCATTGCCGGGGGATCCCATACCGGTTTGAAGGTTGGGGTCAAGTTGGAAGGGAGTTTGCTGCGCGTTCGATGCATTGAAAGGAGTTTGCTGGTACATCAATGTCGTATCTTGGGCAACAGGGAAGCTGTTGGTAGACATGATTGAAGGTGCAGGGATGTCGGGCTGGATGAGCGATGGCTGCAAGCTGGATGAAGGTAGCTGAGAGGACGACTCAGATGAGCCGAAGGCAACCTGCTGCTGCTGAGCAACATGCGTCGATGGCGGGAAGCGATTGATTGGGAACGCAGGAACAGCAGGGGCATTGTCGGAACCTGCGAAGTTGAAGGAGATGGGAAGTTGAAGGGGCGACAGCTGGGTACTAGAGGGCATTGTGTTGGTAGGTGGCCTTTGCGCGACCGAAGGTAGTGGCTCAGTTTCGGTTTGAGAAACGACATGCCTAGGGGATGAAGAGCGAGGCGGAGACGGAGCAGGTGTTTGTAGACCATTGCCAGGAGCTGGCGTTGGCTGCCTCTTGCTTGGTGTGGCTTGCTGGGCACCAGAAGGAACTGTCCAGCCTGGGAAGAGCGAGACCCTAGCAGGAGTTGTGCTGCCGTCCGTTGCTGCACTGGCGTCCGACTGAGGCTGTGTGTGTTCGTGATGTGCGCTGTCCGAAGATGGGGCAGTCGCCAGGCTCTCCGCCTCTTTGCGCTTTGCTTGGTCGCGCAGACGCACGCACCCTGCCTTCGAGTCTCTGAGTTGTGCCTGTAAGTCTGCAATACGCACATCCTTTTCAATGGCTTCTCGCTGGACCTGAAAGCAGCAACATAAGTCTTTGTTGGAGACATCTCGAGTCGCGGCAACCTACCGTCCTTAGTATACTTTCCTCCCGTGCTTCGGCCTGGCTCTCTAAGCGGCGCCGCTTTGCGGGAGACTCTTCACCGTTCGCGTGCTCGACGGTTTTCTGGGTAACCTCCATCAGTTTGCACAATTTCTCCTGCTTGTCGGCGCTAGCTTGTACAACTTCCTGATAGCGCGCGGCCACTTGAGCGAGCGTTTCATCGAGCTCTGCGAGGGTCGGGCGCCAGACCCGGACGTCGATGTCCTGAAAAACTGCGGGGACGATGGGCGAAAAATGGTTGGTGATGATGTGGTAAACATCCTTGAGCTTCTGGAGGCGCTCGACGTTCTCGGGACGAGTGGGTGTGGGGAGGGGAGTAGCATAAGGAGCCAGAGAAATGCCCGCTTTGAGTGATGGGTTCAAAGCACCTGTTACTGGTGCCGAGATTGTCTGGTCCTCATGGATGGGGTGCTTGACAATGCTCGTTAGCACGACACTTGTATGACATGAAGGAGACGCACATTGACTGCCTCACACTCCCTCTTGCGCTTTCGGGGCGCCGAGAAATGCTCCTGGACGATTGAGGCGCTGTGGCGCGCTTGCGCAGCCGCAATTTGGTCGCCTAGAGATTCGGCTGTGGATGATGGTGCACGGACGGGGTCTGTGATGTGAACTGGGTTCTTGCGGGTGCTGCGAAGGCGGAAACCTGCATGAGGGCGCCAGGAGGGCGAATGGGGCGAGGTCGAAGACTTGGCGACCAGTTTGCGGCGTGGGCCTGCAACGGTCTTGTCGATGATAGACGGTCTATATCCAGTAATGTTCTGGAGGAGCATGAGATACAGACGACGACAAAGGAAATTGTGGCTGTTGCGCATACATCTTTCACTTTGCGAGCAAACTGGGCGAGGCTACTGCCCACATCGTCCGGCTTGCGGACGGGAGATAACATTGTGAAAAGATTGCGAGAGATGGATGGTGGTGGGAGGAGGAAAGTTGATTGTATGTTCTCACGCCCCGTCCAGTTATGCACCCTTGGGAACAATTGACATCCCAGAAGCGGCCCGGATACAAACAAAAGCCCTGGGAAAAACAGCTGTTTAGTTAGCTGTCCAGTTCCACGCGAGTCCAGAGTGCATCCATGGGAGTCCTGATGCGGCGGCGTCGAGGATTGGGATGCGCGTCCATCGTTTGAAGTGGTTGGCTGGAATCGAGGGTTTGGCGGAGACTGTGGAAGGCAAAGCTCAAGTTTGATTGCAATGCGTGACCGCGATCTACCTTCACATCAACCACCACCTCAACTTCGGCAGCCAGCTTGGTCTTCCAAAGGCAGGACTAGTAGAAGCACTGTTGGAATCCCCTCTACGGCGCATATTTCAACATGATCCAAACAAGTGTAATTGACCATGCACACAACGATCTCGTCACGGACGCCGTTTACAATTTCTACGGAACACGCTTAGCGACAGGAAGTGTAGACCAAAAGTGCGCTTCCACTTATTGGGCATCAAGTCAGTCGACTGACTCGCGCGCAGAATCAAGGTCTGGCAGTTGGATGAGGCAAATGGCGGATGGACTTTGGAGGATGAGTGGAAAGTGCGTGATTTGCAGCATTACTCATCCCGAAGTCTTACCAACTTTGCAAAGGCCCACGACGCAGGATTATCCAAGCTCAGTTGGGCGCATCCTGAATTTGGCACCATCCTCGCATCCGCGTCTTTCGATCGCACAGTCAAAGTCTGGGAGCAGCTACTGTCCACGTCCAACACCTCTGCGGAGAGATGGGTAGAGAAGGCGGTTCTGCACGAGGCGCGCGGAACTGTACGCGGCGTTGAGTTTGGCCCTCATCATTTTGGCTTGAAATTGGTGCGTTCAGCTAGTTTGCTTTGATTGGACCACAATTCACGCGTGCATTGAAGGCTAGTATATCGACGGACAATCATCTTCGCGTCTATGAATGCTTAGAGCCTACTACATGGCAGCTCGCCGAAGAGATAGACGTCCAGGGCATGCACTCCACACAGCAACAATCCCGAGCGTACACACAAGCCGTGGCTACACCCACTCAAACCGGTAGCTCGTCGGAAGGTCCCTCCGCGCCTCTTGTGACACAGGCACTGCTGCAGCAACTTCCAAGGACGACTGGAAATCGTGAAGCCGATGGAGGATGGGCGCTGAGCTGGTGCAAAGACCACTTCTGGGGAGAGCTTATTGCCTGCAGCACCGGGGTGACGCCAGAAGTCAGAATCATACAACTATCGGCATCGAAGAGGCCCGAAACTATCTTAACATTGTCACCTGGCCCCGACGCTGAGGGAGCTGTCACCAGTGTGGCTTGGGCGCCGTCGTGTGGCCGCTCATATCATCTGGTTGCGACTGGGAGCCGTGATGGACGCGTTCGTGTATGGAGGCTAAAGCCCGGTGACGATAGCGACGCTGGTGATATGGACCAGGACGGAGAAGATGATGGCCAGTGGGAGGCGCGTATCGTTGCGGATTTCGACCAACATCAAAGTGCCGTTGGGCGCGTTGAGTGGAATGTGACAGGGTGCGCATATCGTTTTTCACCGCTTGTTGACCCAACTAAAAAGAATTCAGGACTGTGCTTTCCTCCGCCGGAAATGATGGGAAAATCAGGCTCTGGAAGGCAACCTCTGGTGGTAGCATCTGGCGGCCGGCTGGTAGCATTGGTGTCGAGGAGACAGAACCTACTGAGCAGGATAAAGATGTTCAGGATGTGGATATGGCATAGTTGGAGTCTTCTGGTATACATTCGTCGATTTTCCATTGTCAAACCAACTCCTCAAGGCCGCACGGGTCAACTGGTGAATAGCAGGCATTTGCATTCAGTCTCATGTGATTGCACCTCGGCTCATATTGCGGTCCTGCAATGTCCTACATGGCACTTGTAGTCTCCGTTTGACATCCTGGCGATTTGATGGCGCCTGCGAGTCTGCGGATATCTGAGTTTAACATGGGGCATCGGGGCTTTGATACCGCGGCTGCTAGTGAAAGTGTCGTTCATGTGGCATCTCAAGCCCTGTAAGTGCTTGATCATCCTCAATGAGATGAACAGTAAGGTACTGTCAGTTTATCGCTCGCAGTATGTGCAGAGCTGGTGCAGAATCCAGTTTCCAGATATGAGTGGCACCGAGGGTGCGATCGTTCGATCAATATTGGAATCATCGCCGAGCCTGTTGGCACCAATCCACCACAGTACCATCCAGAATACGACTACAATTAGGCGTATGGACGACACCCGACGAAAAATTATATCCAGCTCGAAACCTGGATCTTTCGGGATGTTTTGACGCGCATGATGCAGGGCATTCCTTTGTTCTTTGGCATCTCCTTTGTTCGAGGGTCATATAGCCGGGTACGCCGGAGGAACGAGGCAAAACAAAGAAACCAACATCTTGACTTCGACCACCATCGTATCTACAACCTATCCAATGCTGCCATCTACAGGCAACAGCACTGAACCGACAACGCGCTCGAAGTTTTGGAACCAACGGCAGGTGAGCACCGTGGCTGTAGCGCTTGGACTGCTCTTAACTTCCTTCCAGAAATCCCGCAAGGTTCTTGGAAGGACATTTTCCGAGGGTCGCTTCCAGCTCAAAGCTCGCAGCCATGTCAGCTCATTGACGCGTCCATCAAAGCACGGACGTTCAGCAACACTGCGGTCTTCTCCATGGCGCCTACGCGATGCACGTACGCGACCAATCAAACCCAATCTACAAACTGGACCTTCACTGTCTACCAATTCGCCCATTGGCGGTCAGCTTGCAGCCGCACAGGCGCGCCATGCCGCAACGCGACCTCCATTTACACCCCGCCGCATGACCCCTGCACCGCAGCGCCGTCGTATTTGGGAACCATCTCCATCTCCATCCAAAGTACGCCTTCCGTGGAACTTGGTATGCTTGTGCTGACTGATTGGCTTTGTGTAGCGCCCTCTCCCGTATTGCAAGCCAGAGCCTGTCCTAGCTGTGCACACGCAGGTCGATGTACCAAGCCAGAATCGGGGCGACCCGTCGATAGCGTGCTCAAATGTGGTTTGTCGACATGAGGCGCAGGATATGTCCAAACAACGCAAGAGGATGTTTGCTGTATTTGCCCAACAACTGGAAGAAACCATCCCCGATGCCTTCGAGGAGAAAGGCGTGAAGCAAGACGAACATAGCATCTGCTGCGCGCTCCAGGAAGTCAGTCAACGCTACAAGCGAACGCACTCTGAACTTGAGCGGGTGACGGAGCAGCTGATGGTCACTGAGGCAAAGGCGACGGCGCTCGAACAGTACCACAATGCCCGAAAGTTCGAGGAAAGAGTGTTTGGGGAAAGGGCGAATAAGAGGAGACGTACTGGCCAGGGGGCGCAGCCAGTCAGAGAGACGGGCATCCAGGTGTGTAATGACAGACAATATCTGGCGCATACTGATTTGGGCTTCTAGTGGGAGACAAAATATCGGGCACTTCGAGAAGACAAAGCCAGATTAGAGTTTGAATGCGCAAAATTGAGGCAGGAAGTGCTCAATCCGAAACGCACACACGAGACGCAAACGGCAACCCCCCACGATGGTGGGGGTGTTGGAGCTTCCTCTGACCCACCAGCGGGAACAGCTCACCATCCCTCACCATCGTCTTATCCTTCGCCTGTCTCGGAAGTGGCCAACAATTCATCCACTCGCGCGCGGAATACCTCAACGCTGCCCTCGCATTTCTCTGGAAAATCGGCTTCAGAGCAACCACAGACTCTGCGCCAGACAATAATCGAGACCCCTCCGCAACGGATACAGCCAACTACTTTCAAATCCGCACAGCTCAATACGACGAATTGGTCATCTGAACCAACGCCAAAGGTCGAAGAGGAAACAACAAGCAATGAGTATACCCCACCAATGTCCTTCGCCGCACCTTCCCAGCATCAGTTGCCTGGGACAACATCGAATGCGCACTTTGGGCTTTCGTCTGATCATCCCTCGATTCGGAATGCTCATCAAGTAGCACAGAACGACGTGCAGCCGCTCCAAGCTTCTGTTGGCAATAACATCGATATGGGATTTCTTTTCCCAGCAGCTACGGGACAGCCCGATGTCTTGCCCATGCGTTCGCCGGACTACATGATGTCCCAAGATGCACCAACTGTCTTTGACTACTCCGGCATGAATGCAAGCGTCCAGCCGCTGAATATACCCGACCAATACAGTGCCTATGCAGTGCAAGGTGATGCGTTCTATGCCCCGAGCACGTTGTCGCAGTACCACTCCCAGCAGCCGACCCCTTCTGCGGCCTTTATGCCCAACTCGATGATGTCCAACTACCAGCCATCTTCTTTAGGCCAGCCCGGGTTCAGCCAACAAGCACCATACTACGGCGTCCAGCCTCAAAGCGCTCAGGCGTTCCCTTCATTTGGGTCGACGCTATCATCCTTCGGTGAGAACCCCTCGCTGCAGACGTCTGTGATGTCGTTCGGAGGCTACAATGGGGTGTCGCACAATGGAGGCGCACAGGGCGTAGCAGCGTTCTCTGGGTGGCCAACGAATCCAGAGCAGCGCAATGCCTTTGGCTACGCTAGTGCAAATGCTGGGCCCTCGTTTACGATGGGTGACGCTCAAATGGATGCGCAAGACCAGACGGAGCAGCAGCGAAAAAATCAAACGGAGCAGACGCGAAATATGAATTCCCATGTGCAACCCGGTCCAACGTTCGTGCCGTCACCAACAGAAGCCCCGCCTGTCGCGCATGCATCTTCTCGTCGAGGCAGAGGTGGTTCGAAGCCACCTAGAACCACCCTCAGGGAACACAGAAATTTCAAGGCGAGTGTCGACAGAGCAGCCAGTAGACCTGACAAGGGAAAAAGTCCAGGTTAGGGAAAGAATGCCGCTTCATCGATTGACGTGAATTTTCAATACATATTTCCGTAATAATAACTTGAATGTGTTTGAGTGTACGAGATACAATAATGCCCAGTTTTCACTGAATTTTGAAAGCCACTTTCCCGCGTTACCTAGGACTGCTGCGCGACGTGGAACGCCATTGTGTCTGGGTCTAACTCAAAGACATCGACGATGCCACTATAACCATCGGAAGCTGCGCGATTTTCCTGAGTAGAATCCAACTCAAACTATGGGATGCCAACTTATAAAGTGATGAAGTGGTGATTGACTTCCATTTTGAATCACCGGATCACGGACGAAATGAGCGGGCCAGTTCTATGCGCGACCTCTGATCGTCCAATGCTACGAGCAGCACGCCCTGCTTTCGCGCTTCATGCTCGACTCCTGCAGCCAAGCCTACGTGGATTCTCGAGTACCGCCTTTTCAAGGATACCAGCAGCCCAGGTCCTCCCACTTTCTGGCCAAAATGCGGACATCTTCAGACAACTTCATCTGCAAACCGTGCAAGCTCTTGACGCAGGCCAAATATCCGCGGTAATACGATGCTGGAAGGCGCTAGCAGAAAAAGACTTGCATCGACATCTAAGTGCTGCCCAAATGTCACGAATATCCCAGCTATTCGAACAGGCCATGTCTCGCTCGGACAGCGACTTGGGCGGAGGCGGGCCTTGGTTGGACGAATTAGCCATTGTCGCGGCAGCAGCGCGCGCCCCAGGTCTTTTACAAGCGCTCTTGACGCGTCTGGTGTTTTCCGGAGATTCACAAGCGGCCCTTGCGCTGTACGAGCAGTTCATTTCTGTCATCGACAACCCGGGCGACGTGCAACATCCCGATGAACTCGACGCGGAATTCGACATTCTCGGTCCATCCGCACATCATTCAAGCGTGAAATACTACGCTGCACGGACAAATGTGCTTATGCTCGCCATCACCGCACACGCCGTCCAAGATGACTTCCTCGGCGCAGTCAAAATAGCTACAAAGGGCATCCGGTTACATTCAACTACAACGCTTTCATTCGTCGCATCTATCCCAGACCCCAAGCTCAAGGAGAAAGTCGAACTCTGGCTACCAAGACTCGAAGTCGCACGTCTCCTCCATGACCCTGTCGCTTGTTCCATCCACCTCCGCAACCTTGGCAGCGCACGCCGCACCAGGGCGCTCACCGAGCTCTATTCCACCGTTATTGACGGAATACTCGGCAAAAACCCATACATCGCACCCAGCCAAGCCAAAAGCTCACCGACATTACCTGTATGGCTGGATAATCGTACATGGTCCGCCTTCTTCACTGCGTTTATAACTGCAGAGCCGAAGGAGCGGCATCTTGCAGAGGTTGTGTGGGACGACGTTGAACGCTGTGGGATCAAGCATCCCAGACCTATGTGGACTTCCCTCATCGACTTGTTCGCAGAAAACCGCCAATGCGAAAGCGCGCGCCAGACTTTTCAGCGCATGCGACAGGCAGGATGTGCACCGGACTCACTGTCCTATCGTGCACTACTCTCTGCGCTGTTGCAGAACAAGGACATCGACGAGGCAGAACAGCTTTTTGCGAGGTTTCAAGCGGAGGTCCAGCCAACAGCAGAGCTAGAGCACGTTATGGCGGTGTATAACACGTATCTGGGCCGCAAGTTGGAGTTGCCGAGCGAACGGGAAGAGGCGACGACATTGTTCAAGCTGATGCTCAACGGAGGGGACGGTCTTCCCGAGCCTGATGTGGTCACCTTCAACATCTTCATTACATTCTATGGACGACAGGGCAACAACAAGAGCATAGCATCACTACTCAAGTTGATGCAGCAGCGCAAACTCGAGCCAGACATGCACACTTATTCCTCCCTCCTTGGCGCTCTCATTCGGTCTCACGCACACGGCGCTGTTGCCCGCGTCTTCGAGCTCATGGAACAGCAGGGCGTCGCTATCCATGAGTCTGTCTACGGTACCATGATCGTCGAGTTGATGAAGGAACGCACTGTCGAAGCACTCGGCGGTGCGCTGGACGTTATTTCCCGGATGGAGAGCGCAAAGGGACAATGGGCATCCGTCTACGAGACATTCCTTGTAGCGTACTGGCGCCATCCCTTCCTGCCGCCAGAGCGTGAAGCATTGCTCATGCAGGACTTCAAGACACGCTTACAACGGAAACGGGTGCGGCTCACTATTGGACTGTACCACGTCTTCATTCGGGCAGCGTTGTCGCCTGGGTATCCTCAAGGTGTTGACCAGGCATGGAAGTTGTATCGGGAAATGCAGCACAGGAGGGTCGTGGTGCCGTTGAGAGTGTCGGAAACACTATTGGAAGGATTGGTGCGCCATGAACATTTACAATATGCGCTCGAAGTGTGCTCGGACTTGCAAGCGTCGGGGGCAGGGGATACACCAGCCTTGAAGCAGTTATTCGCTCGTGTGCAGAAGTTACATAGGACCAAGAAGAGAACAGTAGGGTAGACAAGTTGTGCATTTAAACTTTAGTAGTCATTGCTTTGATATCATTTTCCAATAACCTCCATGGAATGCTCAGACAGATAGTCAAATACCATTCTTGTCCTCAGAGATCAGGCAGGGATAGCAACGCGTTCTGTGTTTCTCGAGGCAGACGCATTTGATGGTTCCCGGACTGTGGAGACATGAGTTTGGGCAGAAAAGCTTTTGATGTGCAACTCACCAGGCTCTGGAGTAGTGACCGGGACCGTCTGTGGTGCGTCGGGAAGCGCTGGTGCCCCAACCTACACAATGCTCATAAGTACAATACCACCAGCTACAGGCTGAGACACTGACCACTTCTAATTCCAGAGCCGCAAGCTCGTCCTGTACCGCATCTTCCTCGTCATTCGACAGCTGTCCTGCAAGCATTTCGCTAATCTCCTGCTGGTATGCTTGGGCCTCGTGTGTGTCCTCGAGCAGCTTCTCAACACTCTCCGTGTTGAGCTCCTTGTGGATTTCTGTAAGGACATCTGTGCCCTGCTTCAGGCCATGCATAACGGAGACTTGGACGAGCGAGAATTCGATGGTGGAGACCTGGGTTTCAAATCAGCATGTGGTCCTAGGTGTATCTACAAGAAACGCACCAGCTCTTCCAGATTCTCCAATTGTCCGTCTGTCTTTACCAGCAAGCTTTGTTGATATTTCCGTCGTCTGAGTGCTATGACGGCACGGTCCTTCTGGCCCGCTGCCAGATGCTGTTTCGCTATCTCATGCTCCCTGTCCAATACGACTTGGATCTAAGCGGCATTGAGTATTGGGATGGAAACGAGCAACAGTAGAGTGGTAATCTCCGGCATGAGTGATTGGAGTAGGACAAACGCACCTTCTTCTGGTATTGCTTTAGCTTATCTCGTTGTAGTTTGAGGCTGTTGGCTGTATCGTCAGCATAAGTGATGTTGCAAGGACGAATACCTACTCTAATATGGCCTTGTCCTGGGCGGTCACTTTCGGCACGGATTGATTACCACCCATCGCATGAAGGCAGAAGACAAGGGGATGAGTATTGCCGCCGATCCCGGCGTCAGTACTATTCGTGATCCGTCGCCACATGGGATTCAAAGAGCAGCTTTTAATTCTCGAAGACCAATTCAAAGACCTTTCTTAAAGTTACAAGAATAAGTACAGTTATCATATCTTCCATTCCACATCCGAGGCAATCCTAGTGCGTTTCGAGGGAGATGTATCACTTCACGACAGTAGACGCTCTCAACGATGGCCGCCTGCGATACCCGTGAGGAAAATGCGTTCAATTTGGTTTCGGAAGAAGAAAGGGCTCAAGTTTCCTATGTTTTCTTTAGCCTGATGATTGAAATGGGCCTGATAGCATGCTTAACAGGTCGGGAATGAAAAAATGTGTATTCGAGTTCAGGCCTAAAGACTTGCAGCTGGTACTTGCCCACGAATCAGACGTTTGGAATAGTGTAACAGTTGCATGTAGGATGAGCAGTCTGGGAGGAGAATTGACCGAGCGGGCGGAATGAATACTGCGAGTTCATTATGCAGAGGAGTGTGAAAGGGTTCCATTTGTCGAGTGCCAGGGGGAAGAGGGTGCCCATGTACCCTATGTACCAGATATAATCGCGCCACAATCTGCCATAAATGGCCGTATCTGTGCATGTCAGCGCATCGCAACAACGGCAGAGGAGGCGACGAACCCGATAGCAGGAAGTGAGCATAGTAACGTGACAGATGAGCGGTCAGCTGGACGAAGTATAGCGCGCGTAGACTGCTTGTTATTGATTGGAGGAAAGAGGAGTGATGAAGGAAGACTCACGCCAGTAGCTCCATTTCCGACCGAGATATTTGCCGAGGACAGGCATAAGCACAAACGAAAACAGCTGCTGCAGCTGCTGAACAGACTCTTCCCATTCTTGCTGAGCCAACTCGTATTCATCGCTGTCATAGGACGCGACGTCGTCCAACGAAATATCGGAGGCGGTATCCAGAACGTCCATGGCTGCGACACTGGCTGGATGATGCTGGCAGGTGAGTAAATGCGATCGCGCGTCTTGTTTGGGGCCGAGGTTACATGCGTTGAGCGGTCTCCACTTATACCGTCACCTGCTTGACTTCTTACCACCACCTCGTCCACTTTTTGGGCTATCATCACTTCATTTGCCTGCCCGACATCGTATCACCGCCTGGTCGGGCTTATGCAGCATGGTAAATACCAATGCCACTACGGGCAGCAGACTCGTCGGCCAGTCTCTGGTCCTGACGACCAGTATATTCGTCTCTCTCGGAGTCTTCCTGTTCGGATATGATCAGGGGTGCGTTAAAGCGTCGGCGTCTTGTGCGTGCTCGCACTGACCGACCACAGTGTTATGAGCGGGATCATCACAGGACCTCACTTCCGCAAATACTTCAATCAACCAGATGCAATCCAACTGGGCACGATGGTCGCTGTCCTCGAGGTCGGAGCTTTCAGTACGTCGTCTGCCACACCTAAGACGCGTCCAAACTCACAGTTTTCAGTCACATCCCTCGCAGCTGGGCGTGTTGGTGATATCATCGGCCGTCGGGGAACCCTCTTCACTGGTGCCCTTGTTTTCACCATCGGGGGTGCTATCCAAACCGGCACCACCGGCTACGAAATCATGATTGTCGGCCGTGTCATTTCTGGTTTCGGTGTTGGCCTGCTTTCGTGCGTCAATACCTTCCCCACTGCCCGGCCCGGTGCTAACGCTGTGGTGCAGCACTATCGTTCCAATCTACCAGAGTGAAATTTCCCCTCCCAACCATGTACGACGTCATTCACATCCGACGCGACGCCTGTTACTGATGACGGCCACAGCGCGGTGCCCTTGCGTGCATGGAGTTCACAGGAAACATTATTGGCTACTCTTCCTCGGTGGTACGTTAACAATCGTGTTCTCCGTCTAGATGCTGAAAGGCTATAGTGGTTGGACTATTTCTGCTCCTTCATTGACTCCGACATGAGCTGGCGCATTCCCTTGCTTATGCAATGTGTTATCGGTGCAATTCTGGGTGTGGGGTCACTCGTACTACCCGAAAGTCCTCGGTCAGTACTGTATATCAAGCCCTGAACCGTTGCTGAACCTTTCTCTAGCTGGCTCATCGATGTGGGACGCAATGAAGAAGGCTTCCGGGTGATTGCAGACCTTCATGGCGGTAACTTGGAGGACCGAGAAGCCATTGCAGAATTTCAAGAGATTCGCGACAAGGTCGCCGAGGAGGTATGCTGTCCTTCTTCGTGCGGCAAATGTGTATGCTTAATGTGGGCAGGCAACCTCAGGCGAACCCCGGACCTACTTGGCGATGTGGCGCAAGTACAAGCGCCGGGTGCTTCTTGCGATGTCCTCCCAGGCTTTCGCTCAGCTGGTCAGTTTTCTCCACGATGAGACGATTGACCGTGTACTAATTAACTCCCCAGAATGGCATCAATGGTCTGCATGTCCGTGTTTACGTCCCCAGCAATTACTCACTTGTCCGCCAGTAATCTCTTATTACGCCCCTCGTGTTTTCGAAGAAGCTGGCTGGATCGGACGCGATGCTATTCTGATGACGGGAATTAACTCTCTTGTCTATGTTGCCAGCACACTTCCTCCGTGGTATTTGGTAGACCGCTGGGGCCGTCGCCCTATATTGCTCTCTGGTGCCGTTATCGTGTGTACCGTCCTTGCGCCAGTGACAGTCGTCTCACCCACTGTAGATGGCCATCTCTCTTGGAGCCGTTGGCTGGTGGATGTATGTCGACGTGCCGCAAACTGCGAATGCTGTGGTCATCTGCGTGATCATCTACAATGCCGGCTTTGGATATAGTTGGGGTCCTCTCCCATGGTTGTACCCTCCCGAGGTACGTGTTCCGGAGCCTTGCAGAGAATCCCGACGCTAAGCAGTTGAATACAGATCCTCCCTCTCACTGTTCGTGCCAAGGGCGTGTCACTATCGACGGCTACTAACTGGCTGTTCAACTTCATTGTCGGCGAGGGGACACCTTTCCTGCAGGAGCTCATCGAGTGGAGACTGTACCCCATGCATGGCTTCTTCTGTGTATGCAGTTTCATTCTTGGTGCGTCCCTCATTTCCACCCATTCGTCTTGCATACTGACCCCGGGCTAGTTTACTTCCTATATCCCGAGACCAAGGGTGTTCCGCTCGAAGAGATGGATGGTGTCTTCGGTGAAGAGGAGTACGAGGAGAGGATGGACAACGACGAGGATGAGAGCGAAGAGGACGAACGCACGGCTCTGCTCGCAGGTGGTGCTCCGTCATACAACGGGTCTGGAAACGATAGCAGCGTGCGCAAGCGCAAGAAGGGATGGCTTCGCCTCTTCAAGAGCCGGGACGAAGCGTCAGGCTCGGCGTAATTGCTTCTTGATTTTCCTCAGTGTCTTTGACATTCTGCACCACACTACTTAATGCTGACGGAGGAACTGCATACTGTACCCACTTTTCTATAGTGTTCTGTAAGATATCCTTGTAACGACAGTGATTATGATTCAGCGTTGCCCGAGATAAGGCTTTCGTGTGATATTTTGAGCGAGACGTGGACTTGGGGGTCATTCCGCCGTGTGTTGGTGTCAAAATGTTCGCTATTATTCCATTGTGTCCCCTGTCCATTTTAGATTCCCTAATTCTCCCCGCGGTATGGTTGATTTTCCTACTCACAACGCCCTCTCGATAAAGCTCTCAATGACACCCACCGATGTCAAAGGATACTCCTTCAGCTTCACCTCCCCATCCACCACAAATGTATTGGGCTGCACGAAAATCTTCCTCGGCAGCTTCTTCTTCAACACAATATCCCTCACCTCTCCGTCCCAGCCAGCAATCGGCGTTGTCAGTGTTGTATAGAACTCGCGTGCACCAGCACCATCAGCAGTGCTCTTGCGGACTTGCAGCTCAAGAAGCAGTTTCCCAGCAACATCCTTGCCTTCTTTGAGGACTTTTTCGCGGTCGACCTGTGCAGGCGTCAGTGTTCATAGTCATGATGTACGAGCGAAAATATAAACGCACCCGGACATAGGCATTGGTCAATGCCTGCGTCTCATCCCGCACGAGCTCCAGTTTCGCGAGACCATACTTCACCAAATGCTGCGTGATACCCAACCGAGCCTGCATATGCGCCTGCCCGTGCTTCTTCGTCACCGGGTCGTAGAACTCGAGCGCACGGAGTCCAGCGCGCGCCATCAAGAGGAAGGTGATGTATTGGATCTCCTCGATTTCTTGCTTGTCAGTGTACTACATATATGATTTCGAGTCAGCTTGGGCCCGGTATAGGAATTCCTTAGACCAACGTTGAAGATCTTGAGGATATCCGGGTTGCTAACGACTTCGATAAGAGGTCAGAAGGGGATGTGAGTTGTAGAAAGGATACTCACGGTATAAGGCCACAGTCTCTGCACGGCACTCCTCCATTGAAGAAGACACCTCGCCGAGAACGGAATCCGGCGTCTGGCCTGGTTTATACCACGAAGTACTAGCCGGGCTTTGAGATTCTTCTCGGCGTGTATTCAATGATCAGCACGTACATCGGCTTGCCAGTCAAAGGATTGACAATCTTGTCAATTTCAAAGTTTCTTTTGCCATCGGCTTGCTCCTGGAAAAGCTTTCCGGAACCGTGACCGAGGAGCTCGTGGTTGGCGACTTGCAACTCAAATGCACGGCTATCCCACTTGTTGTAAAGCTCGACATCGTCCGGGTGGATAAAGGTGAGCTCCTCATCTGTGATGGAGTTCAGAACGTGACCCAACACAAACTATAGCGGCGTACTGGGTGCCTTCGCCGACAGGATATTCTACGGATTATGGTTAGGATGTGTTAAGATGGATGCACATGCAACCTACCGCCAACGAGACGTTCTTGAAGCCTGTCGTTTCGCGCACTTGGTAGTAGTTCTAGAGACATCAGTGCGCGCCAACGACTAAAGAGAGTGCGACATACAGGGATGTTGATGCCAGCTGGGATACCACCAGTCGCGAATGTGACGACCTCAAGCGCAGTGAAGTCAGGCTTCCGGAAGACATCGACCTCATAGTCGGGCCCCCAAGGAAGGTCCTTGATGAGCTCAGACGCGCCGTTGACAAGAGTCTCGTATTTGGCACTGAGGGCTTTGTTCACAATGGCGGTGAAGCCTTCCCATTCGGCGCGGCCACCGTAAGGGTCGACATAGGTTTCGATGAACTTTAATCACATAAGCGAATGCTTCAACACTGCAGTGAAATTACGCACTCCGATGTATGACTCTACGACAGGACCGATGTCCTTCACCCACTCAGTGGAACCATCAATGTGAGCCTGCACAGAACCAGTCTTGAAAGACTCGATATACAACTCGAGCATCTTGGTCTGGCCACCATGTGCGGTATATTTCTTGGCTTCCTCGAGTGCGGCCACCACTTTGGTGAGAGCGGCAGAGTGATCCCCACGTTCGACGGATACAGTGATGTTGCCAGTGGCCGCCTTCACTTCGAAGCTTTGAGGAAGAGGTTCTCCCTGGGTGTCGGCCGAAGCAATCAGTAGAGCAAAGGATCCTGGGCCGTCTTTGCGAACTCTGTTTATCTCAGTCGTGGAAAGGTCCAAGAGGATAGGGCAGACCTTGTGTTGACAATGTCGATTTTGAGATTCTCGGCCGCGGTTTGGACAGCAGCGACCTCTGCATCGTCAATGGGGAGGCCTAGATAGTAGTTCGAGACATGTCCCTCGCTGCGCTTGCCGATGAAGAGGGACTTTTCGGGAACGAGTGCATAGATGTGTCCCTTGAGCTACACAAGTAAATATTAGCAGAGTGCGCAATAGTCAATCCACATTGCACACCTTGGAGAAGAGTGTGATGGCGCTTGCGTCGCCAGAAGCCTTTACAACTGCCTCAAATTTCTCGGGCAGAACACGGGGAACAATCTTGGAGAAACCAAAGCTCTTGTAGTTGACGAGATTGGAGAGCACTTGAACGGTGTATTGCAGCAAGTCCTCCCACTCCGCGTCGGTTAAGCCGGCAGTCTTCTGCAGAGCCTCTAGATCTGAAAGCTTGCCATCCTTGCTGAATGTGAGGATGAGTAGATCATAGAGATCTAGTAGTGCATGAGTAGGATATACGAGGACGCGTACTACTGAGACACACCTATTGCCTGTGGGGTCCACTGCGCCTGGATAATACGAGCACCCGCCCAAGACGCCTGTCCAATAAAATGGGTGTACAATTTCTCTTTGGCACTGTTAAATAGGTTAGGAGAGCACTTGCGAGGCGCCTGTAGACGCACCTGAGCTGATCAAACGACTTGGCGACTTCAAGCCGGCAGAGAGGCGCCGCTCGGTCTGCCAGGAAGCGCTCTGCGTGTACCGATGCAGATGACATTATTCTCCTCGATGTCGATAGTGGTCGAAAGAGAGGACGCGTGCCACGAGCGCCGAGGATTCTAAGCATTCCGGCTTCGTCACGGGGCCAATGACGCGACTTTGGTCAAGCAAGACGACGCGTTTCGAACGCGTCTTTTTAGGTAGAGGTCCAGGAAATAAAGTTTAAAGAAAAGTAGCTGCTAATTGACAGCCAATTTTGACGAAGGATTAGTATGTGGTGGGAGGACGCAAAGTCTCCGAGCAGACGCGATCGTCGGCGACTGAGCTGATCCGCTTGTATTTCGAGCTCCCTCTGGATCTATCTTCACAGGCAACGAGCAGACCTCCCGCTAACCCATTGCGCTTGCTACTCACTCTGATGCCTGCTTGGACGTTACATATTTAAATGATATTTTCGTGACCAGTATGATTGCTTTCTATCAGTACGTGTACATGTACTGCTGTTCGCCGTTTTGTTAATCTTGGCTACTTTGAAACTTGGACGTCGAGATAAACATCTTCCACGCGAGTTTCCGATCCTGTATGAAAGTCAACTCAAGTTATGCATGCATTAGAAATAACACTGCAGACACACCATTATCACCTTTCATTATCATCTTGACAGTGACTCCAGAGCGAGCAATCGAGTTGACTCGAACCATGAAGTCCGACCGCCTCAACCTGTCCTCTGCCCATTCCAGCATCTCTTCCTTTGCTGGAGAATCACAGCCTCGGTTTTCCCTCTGCCATAAAATCTCAGCGTCCCAAATGTACCTCTCTAAATTGAAAACAAGGGTCAAAGACTCCAAGTAATGATTGTCCTCTTGGACCCAACGCATGAGTGCTACAAATCTATCCATATGTTTGGGGAATTCAAGCCTGACTTCCCGGGCCAGAGGGAACACAGGGTCGGACGCATCGGAAGACGACTGGTAATATTCCTGGCGCAGCTCGGATGAGACATGCAGGTCAAGGCAGTCTAGCGGCCGCCCCGTATTGGCAACCATGTCCCGCCATTCGCGCAGCATCCGAGTATCATTACACGGCTGGAGGCGTAACGTGGACAATTGATGAGAAACGCAAAAGAGGGATGAGAGCACCCCGGAGCTGATACGAAAGTCTTCCAGAGAAAGTGTTTGCAATGAAGGAACATTGAAGGTGGGCAACGAGGTGTCGTACGGGACATTCTCGAGTCGAAAAGTGGATAATCGAGGAAGCTCCACGCTAGCGGGATCAGGATCAGTCTCGGCCACCCCCTTGTATCCAACAACTTCCAGATCTTCGAGCATTTGGCAGGCCGCAAGGATATTAGCCAGCGGGAAGAAGGATTTGTCTTTTATGTGAAGCCTGAAGACACGCAGGTTATTCCATAAGAGTTCCATGCTCTCGGGGTCGATATTGGCGCATGAGAAATACTGACGCGAATATTTTTCGGAGTGTGTATCAATACTGAGGTCAAGAACTTCCAACGAGGTGCACCGTCGAAAAGGCGACAGGTATTCATCGAGATTGATGTCGATTTGGGTGTATCGAATATCTGAAGGCACTGTAGATGGGTCAGCCTCCGAGTCCGAATCGCTGTCGGTCTCGCGGTCGGTGTCAACGATAACCTCGAGCTCCTTCAGGGACTCGAACCGTGCTTCCAAATCATCGGGTAGGCCAGTCTCTTCGACGTAGATCCTGTATCGCAAGAACCGAATGTATGCAGAGTACTTGTGGATCAGGGCGTCTGTGGCTTTCGTCTGGTTTGTCGCAATGTCCAAAGAGAGAGGACTTGGACGCATGCTACGCGCGCGGGAAAGGCTGAGCTCTAACAAGGGTGAGGTGTTGTCCTTGAAAGAAGATCTATGCCCAATCCTAATAATAAAGAAAAATGATTAGTCAGCCGTGTCGCGTGGCTTATGTAGCCAATCAGCGCTTCAGCTGAGACCAGCGACCATGGCCAAGAAAATGAGTCCCGACGACCCAGGAAGAATCGAGTGGCGGTCGAGGCGCGATCGAGACAGAGTGATGCGCCGCCGACCTACGGCCGCTTTACCAAAAACAACGTCCCACGCAGCTCCGCCTAAAGAGGAATCTAACAATAACAGACATATTAAGCTTCCATACCGTAGTCGAAGTGGCCCGAGCCGTGCATTGCCCGATCTATTTGTCAATGATCGGAGAACAATGAAGAAAGCGTGCACGCAAGTAGTAGAGACTCGAGAGCCTGAAAAGAACGACACCAAAAATGTAAAACATAGGAAATGTATGCACAGGAAGGCTGAAAGCTGAATAAGAGGGAGCATTCAAGGCAAAAGATCCAGAACACGCCGCACGGTCGGGGAGATAGCATGGGACATCCAGAGCGCACAAAGCAATAAAACTGAGACTGTGGCCGCCAAAAGCACAAAGGCAGGGAGAATGCTGTTCAAATCGTGAAGTTACCTGCACAATACTTACGGGCCCGAGAGCGTGCGCCGAAGGCGCATGCGGCAGGGCAACACCAGACTCACACATCCACCGCAAACTTCAAAGTAAGGATAAATTAAAGAGTCTTCCTTCAATCATGCAGACCCGTGCTTGCCACGGGCTAACTCGCTAGTCTGGACAGAATTCCAGAGCTCGGCCACCTGAACCGCTACAGTGCGCCATTGTCGACACACCCAAGTGATGCGCCATATACCAAAATCATCCCGCCAGACGGGAGGAATATTGGTCATGGTAGATGCAGCAGGAAAAAAGAGGAATATCTGCTCTAGTATTTCGTTGGGAAGCCGATGGACGTGCGAAAGCAGCGCTGCGTGTTTGGCAATAAGCCTCTTGGCTGCAACGTGCTCCGCCTTCATCTGCGCCAGAGATGCCTCCATCGTTCGGATATCAGACGCCATTTCGGCCTCCTCCTTTCTTGCGTTCGAGAGGAAATCGGCAACCCGCCTCGCGGTAGCCGGCTCAACGCACACATTCTGGCCAAAGTATTCTGGAAAGGGTGTAGCCTTCTCGATAGTTCTTGTAGGCCTTTCTTTCGGTAATCCGCATCGTTCACAAGCTAAGTAAACGTCTTTGAGTAGCCTCAATCAGGTTTTGAATAAGGTCGACGTACTCATGGTGGAAGTGGTGGTTCTCTGCAAGATGGTTCGGCAATCACCGATCCTTCCACGCCATGGTCAAGCTTCACCGGGCTTGTGCATGGACCCACAGTCCACCCATTGATCATTTTCTCACAGAACCCAGTCATCACACAGATTCACACAACTTGAAGGAAATGCATCTTTTCTATTCCTCCCACACCCAAAAGATCAAGTTTTGTGTGTTTTACGCGTTTGGCCCTCCGGTAAGTTGTAGTAAGCATACTACGGTCAGTATACTAGCATTTGTAAATAAGTGTCCGTCGAAATCTGCACGTTATTGTCCCGATGAAATGAAACCCCCCATGTCAAGCTAGAGCTTTAGTTGTGGTTGTGCCTGTGAGGACGGCCAACGCGACGGCCAGTGCCACTTGCAGACGCAGATGCCGCAGCACCGCTGGCAGAAGCAGATGCGGAGCCAGCAGCAGTGGCAGAAGCACCTCCCGCGGAGGCAGAGCCGGACTATCATATAGAATTAGCACAGCGAACAGTAAAAAGAGGATGAAGGGGGGACGCACAGCAGCACCGCCGTCGGCGCACTCTGCGTCAACAGTGTCATCGTCGGTGAAGGAAGCATCGGCCTTGAGGCCAAGACCGCGCGAGGCGAACGACTTCTGGAGCGTGCACTTGTTGGCACCTTGGTAGCGGGTCTCGTCAGCCTGGTACCATGCATCACGGGCATCGATGACTGAGAAGGGGAGGTCAGCGAGTGGGCGTTGTTCGAGCGATAATAAGACGTACAAGTGGGGTTGCAAGGCTGGACCTGGAGCGCATCGACAAGGAGCTGCATGAAGACAACATTGCCCTCGGTACCGTTCGCGTTGGTAAGCGCATCCGGGGAGTGGCCGAGAGCAGTGGTAAGATCAGAGTTGACGGTGTGCAGCATCTCAGCCCAGACCTCGCCAATGTTGTGGACCTCGTTCAGCTTCTTGACAGACGCATAGGTGAGAGCGTTGACAGACCTACAAACAATAATGAGCTCAAATCACTTGGAAAGAGTGAAAGGGCGTACTGGTCAGTGGAGTAGGGGGCAGAGCGGAGACCAGCATCAGTGCCAGAGACGAAGGCACCGACAGCGTAGTCCTCGACGGTCTCAGAAACGGACTGCGCGACCCAGTCGGCGACGGCATCACTCCAGCCCTCACCAAGGCCACCAGACTCGGTGGTCTGGAGGCAACGGCCAGTTCCACCACCGGTAAGACGACCAGTCAGACCGTGGGTCATCTCGTGAATAACGACGTCGTTCTCGAGAGCGCCGTCACGGCTAGGCTTGGTCTGCGTGAACAAGAACATTTGCATAGTACCGGATTGACCACTGTAAACTTGTGAGCAAGGGACTCTGGGCGAAATGAAGAGACTGCGTACTCTGCTGGGGTGGAGAACTGGGCATTGTCGGTACCCGTGGGGTCCTGAATGGAAATCAAGACGGGGTCTGCAAAACTGTTTAGAATACAATCATTCGTCACAAAGCAACTGGACACTGACCGGCACCGGCACCACCCTTGTCGAAGTTGTCCTGCTGGAAGTTGAACGCATCCTCGGTGAAGCCATAGCGGTAGTAGATATCATGCATCATGTTCACAACAAAGAATGCGTTGGTGCGGGCAGCATCGATGTTGGCGTCAGCGGCATCAGGCTCTTGGGTAAGGTCGGGTGTGAAATCGAAAACACCATCGGCGCTCTGTTCAGTAGGCTCGAGCTGCTGGAAGTTGGCGTCCAGTGACTTGAAAGAAACAGCATTGTTTCCCTCAGTGTCGGTGAAGTTCTGGGTACCATCGGAATTCCAGCCAAGGGGAGAGACAGCAAAGTCCTCGGGGTCCTTGACGAGCTCGAAATCCTGAGTGGGGTCGACGGCGGTGAAGGTAGGCACACGGAACTGACAGCGTGTTAGCCATCACAAAGCATGCATGAAAGATCAATCAGATGTGCTCACCGAAGCCTTAGCAACGTAGTCGGTCATGCCGACAAGCTCACCGCTGTGGGCGTCGATGTAGGTCTCGTACCATTCACCGGTAGCGTTGTTCTTGACCTGGACAACATGGGTGAGAGCGGCGCTCTGATCCTCCTTGACGTAGTATCCGAGGCTGCTGCGGCCAGCAAGCCCGGTGACGTTCACGTAGGCACCGCCGGTCTTGTCCTGGGCCACACTGACTGCGTCGGAGTACTCAAGGGAAGGAGTCGATGCAGCAATGCTGCTGCAGTTGACAAACGAGTGCGCGTAGGACGCAATCTTCATGGCTCCAGGAGCGCCGGTAAGAGAATCCGCAGCACCCATCGTGAATTGGACGTTGGCAACGGCATTGATGAAAGGCACATCATCCTGTATCCTGCAGTCAGAAGATGAACAATATCGGAACAGGTTGGGAATCGTACGTGGGACTGGGTGAGGAAGGCATGGCGGGAGATTGCGCTGTTCTTGTTGCTGCCGGTTCGGTAGGTGACATTGACACCAAGTTCGCTCGAGAGGAACGAGGTTGCCATCTCTCCCATACTCAAAGGTTCGCCATCCGAACGCTTCGCTAGAAGTCAAGTCAATATGGTTTCCTGGGTTCATGGAAACAGACGCACCCAATCCCAGGCTCTCAACATCACGGTTAACTTTTGTCTTGAAAGACGAAGTAGGGTGGTAGGTGCTGACGGTTGTGCCAGAGCGCTTGAGGTGGCGGGTAGAGTGCGTGCGGTGCTTGATCGTGCCGGGCATCGGTGCGGCCATGGTGCCCATGAGGAACGACATCGAGACCAGAACGAACGGAAGAAGAGTAGAGGACAGCATCTTGGAACAGCCTGTGTATGTGCGATGTCGACGAGGGGAAGATGGGCGAAAACGGCAAAAAATGAGAGACTTGAAGGAACGTTAGGCTGGCTAGCAGCGATTCAAAGAAATCCGACAAGCGGGAGGAAAGAAGAAAGAAAAACAGAAAGGTGAGTCCTTCACAGAAGGAAACTTGATCCTTGAAGTAGGAGGTGAAGAGGCTGGGAGACACGTTGCGGTCGCTGCCTAAGTACCAGGCTCCCATCATTTGATTGGACGCCCATTGTTTTGGACCTTCCTTTCGAATAATCAATTACGATATTTGGACAGGCCCGAGCGCATGGTCCGTCTGGTCGCAGTGTTTGCAGGTCCATGGAGACGAAGCTTGGACGGTGTATTCCGTTGAGCTTGACGCTGTAAGACGGGCATCAGTGGCCAATTTTCTTGGTATTTTTGTTGGTTTTCCGCTCAGATTTGTGCCCGAATGAACACACTCGGTGATGTCGGCGCGCACAACGAGTTGGTTGGCAAGGACAGTCTGATTTCTTTGGAGTCAAGTGATTCCCACGACGTTTGAACAACCGAAGAAGCGCCAGGAAACAGCCAAGGCTCCAGGTGCTTGCATGTCGCCCACATGCGACCGGTTGCCATTCCTTGGAAACCGACGCATCGGTCCTGCTCTTCGCAGCCTGCAGGCGTCTTGTGTCCAAGCCATACTTATCCCGCTCGTAGAGCTTGAAGTTGGATAATCCAACAGAGCCCTGTCAGAACCGAAAAGACAACACAAAGGTCTGGAGTTATGTGTTGTGTAAAGTCACTTTCTTTCTTCTTCCTTCATACTTACTACTGCTACTGGCAGATCTAACAAATTTACTTGAGTTAGTATTACGAGAAAGTTATCAAAGCTTGAAGTGTTCATGGAGTGCCTATATACCTAGTCATCTTATTTCTGCGATAACAGAAGTCTTCAGAGTAAGACCCCAACTTGAGCTTGAGCTTGAGAATGGACTTTCGTCTACCAACGACCGGCCAGTTCAACGTTCAACACTGAGCAGTACGATCAGACCTTCACCGATCGCGAGTGGCGTCAAGTTCAAATTCAACAGCCAAGTTTGAGTCAAGCCCTCCACTTCACGCTAACTTACAACCTGCGACACCATCTATGTATCCACGGGACGCAGACATGCTTTACATTCAAGAGGTCCTCCCGCTGCTTCGAGGCGAATACTACACATAAGAAATGGATCTGTTGACCCTTGGGTACTACAGACGACGCTCGGCTCAGCTAGGTTGAATAACCGAATGCTGCTTATAAGTGAATTATTCATCGTGTTGGAAATCTGTCCGCATACTCTAGTGTAAAAAAATGGTTGGTCAAGCTAGTCAGATCAGCAACTGTTCGATGCCTTTGCTCGCAAAATCCTACTGAACTGAGCTTGAAGAAGAATATACTGTCCGAGTAACTGAATAACCGCGAGAAAGCTAAAATACAGCCAGGGCTGATTGGATATGGCGCAGAGTGAAGTTCACCGAGGACTGTATATCTTAACCGCCTACCACCACGACGATAACACGGACAGAATGGTGGCAAACAGAGCTCTGGAAGCTCATTCCGAGCCGCCCCGCTGTTTGAACCTGGAGCACCTTTCGAAGATGAAGTAAATGCCTCTGGGCACGCAAAGGCTGATCTCGCCCTTGACGTCACATGGGAAATTGGCAGGCGAGGCTGGATTGCAACAGACGATGGCCAGCTGCTATAAAGCTGGCTCATCGACGAGCTCATTTGCGGACTGCAACGGCCAGAATTTCCTATCTGCCCCACATCTGTCATCCATAAAGGTGAGCCGTTGCGATCTCGGACACGGTGGATTTCGGACTGAATGGGCACACTACAAGTCATTTAAATTTCGAGCTTTGCCCGATCGCCTGTTCAAAGTCAAACTTCCGCTCCCACCACCACCACCACCACCACCGCAGCCAGCATAGCCATTAATGTCCTCCTCGCCTTCGTCCTCGTTCCTCCAACGCTCCAGGACAGCGCCCCAGTCGCTGAACAACTCGCTCGCGACACCCTATCCTCTGCCGCGCTCGCTTTCCCAGGACTACATTCTCCCCAAAAAGGCCACTACCAGCAACGCTGAGCTTGAACAGGCTGCTAGTACTACACGTCTCTGGGCAGAGCGCCGTAACAATGGCCTCAGCCTCGACGAGTCCACCGACTCCTGGGCCGGACCGTCCGACGCAGAATGGGACTATCTGAAAGAACACGCGCCAAAACTCGACATTGTCGATGAAGACACTGTCGAGGAAACCATTCAACAAGAAGACAAACTAGGTGTCCTTTCCCAATCCGTTGGTGAGCATCCCTTCACTCTTCCCCGCCACACTCTCGCGCTCTTCCCCGCATCGTCCATCCACCTTTGCCTCCGTTTCTCCTCAGTCATTTCGATCAACTGGGGAAACCAACCGCTTCGCTTGGGGATCTCCAACGCTCTTGGCCATCATCCTTATTTCATCTCCACAGTCCACCTGACCAGACACTAACATTCCCCTTTCGGTCTCACCAGCTGCGATCTTGGGATACGCACGCGAGCAGCTCTTTTCGCCCTACACCGCAGAATCCGCCGTCGACGAGGACTCGTTGTACCTCCATCTGCGCTCGGAGCGCACTAAGCACCAGTCGACAGAAGAGCACGACAAAGAGTTCGGTCTGCGCGATGGGCAATACGCCAATCTGTTCCTTGTGAACTAAGTGGCGTCCGTTTCCCTTCATATCATCCCTTTGAACACTGTTATACCTTATACTTATAGAGGATTTCTTCATCTTGGTCGGTTCTTGTTGAAACGTAGTTTTCGGTCTATGTGTGTATCTTACGCCTCGCGCCCCAACGGCGTCACGAATATGATCTATGTTCATTTGTTCAAAGGCAACTGCGGTCCAATCAGCGAATGTCTTCACCTGACCGCCGCAGATTCGCCGTGTGTTGTACCCGACATCAAGAAGTGAGGAAGCGCCAGTATACATCCATTTGTCGTGCGCATAAAAGTACAACTAGGACATACATTTAAATACAATCAGCGTGTATAGTCGATAGCAGGTGCATACATAATCCTAATAGTTCATGGAGCCTGTCCAGTCCACTGCCAACCTGTTCTAGTGCCTTCAACAACACCGTCTCTCTCCCCCGAATTACCAGCATTTGAAGGCGAAGCGCTACTCGCCGCATGCGTCCACTCATTCACATTCGTCAAATACTGGCTCCAATCCTCCGACTCCATCCCTGTCGGCCACAGCGACATGCTCCCCATGTTCCACATCTCCTCCGCCCTCCCATCCATACCAGCCATCTGAAACCCACCGACACGTCCATTCGCCGTCGCGTCGAGCGTCGCGAGATCAAACTTGTACGCACCGACCGCGGAAAGGCCCCGTCCGCCAGCCGCGATCTGTGGCTGGCTTAGCCCGTGTAAAGGGCCGCCAATATCACTCACATTCCCTCCCGCGGCAGCCACAGAGTCCAACTCATGGAACACGTCCCCGAATTGGGTCGGGTTCGTCGTATGTGACATAACGTAGCCCGACGGTGCGCGCGGCGACGTGCTCCCAGTACCAGGGAGCACTGGCGCGCCATCGACATCAGCCAGTAGTGGATCCACCGACCGCACAGGCTGGACCAAATGCTTCGTCGGATTCGCTTGCTCATGCAATGGCGTGTTCAGCGGTTGCCTCGTCGGGTCGAATGCCAACATGCTCGCATTCGGCTCGAAAGCCGCGAACCTCTGCGGGGAAGACACGAAGCCAAGGTCAAAAGGCATCCCGCCAAGTTGCAGGTAATTGAGAGGCAGCGTCTCCGATGGGTTACCAGACGAGCTGGAAGCCGTCGTTTGGACGTCAGATCCTTGGCTTGGGGAGCCTTGGGATGAGACGGCGTCGGTGTCACGTTGGCGCTTGGCAGAGGGCCCACTTTCCGTTGGCATATCAACAACAGAGCCAAGCTCCATCAATATGTCCCTTCGTCGACAGTCAGCACCTGGAGTCCTCGATATAGTAGGATGAAGAGTCACTGACAAAGACCGGCCTGCTGCGAAAAACCTCTTCTCCATAAAGATCATAATCTCCCGCGCCTTCTGTACGTCCGGAAGGATTGCGTTATGGCTACTCGTTGGTCCCCGTGGGTTGCGCGATGACCAGAGGTTGAGGTAGAGTACTACGGCGGCACTAAGGACGTTCATCTACCTTATGGTTAGCTGCACACCAATTGAAGGGCGACCGAATGTACGCACAAAGCACAGGCTCATCCCGCCGTACCCGCCCCTCTGTACCTGCCTGTGTGAAATATGTAGTATCGTTCGCGCTGCATTCGTACAAATCGCAAGAGACGGAAAGGTCTGCACACCATCATCCCGCCCACCCCGCGGCGTCAGCAAAAAATGTCGATGCGTGAGAATCTGCAGGTTATAGAACCAGGAATGCAAAACGACGCTCTGCGAGAAGAAGACCTGGTTCTCGCGATGTGGGTCCCACCGTACTGACGAACACGCGTCAACGCCATCCACACGACAAGAAAGGAAACGATATACAATGATCGGGAACCATGTCGAACCATCGATTCAACGCAGAGTCCATTTCTGCCACCACCTCAACAATTTTATCCGGGCTGAGGCCCATGCGAATTTTCGTTTTCTCCAATGAATACTGATGAATGTGTTATGTTCCACGCTAGATATGGCCGGTAGACATACCACGGTGCGCAGAGAAAATGAAATGATCTGAAGGAGCTGTATCCAGGCGTTGAAGAAGAGAATCTTGGACGGCTTGTTTGGTGGTTGTTGGAAGTGTTCTGCACCATCTTCGTTGAACCAGTATTCATCATCCACAGGTAGCGGAAGGTCTGTGTCGATACTAGAGGTAAAAATTAAAAAAGAGAAGATAGATACAGAATGGACATACTCTTCGTCTTGTAAAGCGACAGAGCGGCCCATGCCCATAGCATACATTCTGTCCAAACATACCAAACACCTTCATAAAGAATTACATTGGGGACATCCAGCATGCAACGGACACACCAGAAGATACGCTTCCACTGCTCATGATCTGCTCTTGTCATGTTCATATCTGACATTCTCCGCCGGTGAATGCCCAAATCCTGCGCAAACCGCAAGCCCGTTCCCACCAACGTCCAGCACCCTCGCGGACTCGAACTTCCCATCATGAAGAATACCATAAGCTAAAAGCACAGATGAGCCGCGATCAAGATAGCGAAAAATGCCAGGACGCACTATACATTTCTGTAATTCATAACGAGATGGTTTTGACATTGGAGACACCTCCATGGGCGGGACCTGCACAAAGTACTTCCACCCGGCAGAGTATTGGTTGTCGAGGCAGTCATCCAGACGGACGCGAGGATCATCTGAGTATCGCGATCCGATGGCACAAGCAAGTAATAGAGTAGCAGCGAATCCCTGGTCTTCTAGGTGCTTGCCTTCCCGGATAGCATACTCGAACGTCGGTCGGTGGAGAAGAGGCATGAAGGCATTCGCGTTCACAAAGTAATGATTCACGAGGCTTGCCATGAGCTCAGGTGGTGGAAAGTTGAAATGGATATTGACTTTGTTTTCAAGTGCTTGTTCCCACTGCCATCGTAAGTAGGTATGTCTGATTTGGCAGAATACACGAACCGATGGCTTCTCCCAAAATTCATTGCGCATTGTATTGATAAGATGTGGACGCCCCGGAGATTGGTGCATATCTCTCCGCATGCCGAGAACCTGATGAATGAGGAATATACCACTGGCTTTGCCAAAGAACGTAAGTTCGCCCTTGATCCCCATCCTATGCATGTGTTCTGATAGCCCAGCAAGTTCGTCTTCAGGTTCTTCTAGAGACTCCTCGTCGGCTGAAGCAGCATAGAGGGTGGACAGAGGGGACATGGCAGTCACGCTGGGAGGTGGGGTAGGACTGGCCGAATGTGGGCTTGACCCTTGGTTCTAGGAAAATGTATAATCAGCACTAATGAGAATGACAAGTTGCATACCTCGAGCAGTGCTTTTTCGAGGAAAGCTACTCTCTGCTCCAATGCTTCTGTGTATGCCTTGGAGCCCTTGCTCGGAGCAGGTTTCTATGAGAACTAAGATACTTACCCAGTTGGTGAGAAAAGCCAACTCACACGTACGAAGTCGTTTGTATACTGGCAATCAACACCAATACTGATGCAGTGCAAACATTTAGGCGAATCTGGGGATGCATTGCCTGGATGCCCTATCAGTCTACGTGAGAGTAGATGCAGTGGGCAACTTACACCGAACTGGATGGAAATTACTATTATCTGGAAGGTTTAGAGTAACAACGCACTCTTTTTCTGGCGGCACGTATCGCATGCCCTTGGTCCGCGAAGTCCAGTCCTGCGTTTCTTCGATGCAGGTGAGTTGTCATCGGCGCCGCTGGCAGCTGCATCGCTTCCTTCCAGCGCAAAAGTGGACATCATAAATGGCTGCTGTCCGTCCGCCATTGCAAGGGCGATGGGCCGGGGTTGTGGCCGTTCGTGTTAGAGCTTGTGGGCCTTGTGGTTTGGGGGATGCCGCAGCTTCGGCGTCACCGATCGCTTTGATCGGCACATCGGCTAGAGATTCTGTAGATAGCATACTAAAATAGGTCGTCGCAGTGACGAAGTGTTTTTGTTAATCCGTTTTTCTCCCCCGACAACGGGACATCCGATGGCAGCTTACTGCACATTTCTATGATACCAAGTCGTCGGACTTAACGCTCGATTTCGAGTTGAGAGGACTCGGTCAAAACCCGAAGTTGTCTGGCAGCGTCTAGTCATCTAGCATTATCATAAGGCAACGAAGCAAACGAGGGAAATACGATAGCGAATGAACATACATGCAATGCAAATAAGTATGTAAGTGGTATGTAGGAGAACAACTCATGCTCCGTTAGATGTGTCCATCGTCCATTGTACGACGATTAATATAGTACGTTTAGCATTAACGGTTTAGCTTGTGGGAAATTACTTGGTTGGTTCAGAATGTGGGGCATCAGGCAAGCGACGATACATGGTATGAGGCAGGCAGCATAGTGTTCACCACACTAGCCACTCTCCATAGAGGTTGGGCCTTTCCTGACGAAGATACGATTCGAACGTACGCTTCAAGACCGTCGCCCATGGCATGTCATTCAGGTCCTCCGGCTCTTCGGCATCTTCTTGCCCAGGCAAACGCGCCGCAGTGGCATTACGCGCGATTTTCTCGCCAGCCGCGAATCGAGGGCCCAAGTCGGGGAAATTGCGTGCCACATCGAATGGTTTCCACCAAAAGTTGTGGAAATGGTATGAAAATGCGCCCTTGAAAAATCCGTCGAAGCCAAGCGCTTCTGGGGCTGCGCTTCCCAGCGGTGGAGTGTCAAATAGATCGGAGAAACTGCCACAAAGTCAGTATGCGAATGATATGTATCTTGGGAGCAAGTGTATGGACTCACTCCTGGAAATACGGCTGTGGTGGTCGGTCACGCTGGTAATACTCCGTGTTCAACCACGCAGAGTCGAAGAGAGCATCCGGGAGCCTGAGGAGCAGGTTCTCAAGGTGCGCGTCCTTCATGTATCGCGAGACTGTCATCGGATGGAAATCCAAGTTATTCTTCAGCGCTGTACGAAATAGGAACGTCCCCAAAGCCGATTGCTTGTTCATATGCAAGACCGCGGTGTTGTACTTTTCCAGTCGCGACCAGCGATAGGCGAACGCGCCCTTCCAGCCCCACAGTTCTTCCCAATCGCGCAAGAAGATCGTGTCCGCGTCCAAGTAGATTCCTCCAAACCGATGGCAAAGCACAAAGCGCGCCATATCCGAGAGAATGACGGACAGTCGGTCGTATGTTGACGAGGACTTGCTTCCCAGCCTATTCAACATATCATCCTCTTTCGAGGCACTCGATGTACTATCCTCCGCCGATCCACTTTTGCGCGCCGGCACATTGATTGCGTGGCCACCAGAGTTGAACAACGTCGCGCTGAGACGCCATTCGTCCTTGATCTCGGGTACACCATCCAATTGCTCTGTCGTATTCCACATTTTGAACTTGATCACGTCTTTGAACCGAGGGTGAAGGAAAGGTGACGCCCAGGGATTGGCCTTGAGCTCATCGAACATATCAGTGAGCGCAGACGGATTCAGCACGGACGACGCTGGTCCTGGATTGATCCATAGCCAGAATTGGGGTCGGCACGCGTCTATTTGCTGGTACGTGTGAAGTCCGGTGTTCTGCGTGTAGAGGAAGGAGAGCAGCGCAAGATACGGTTTATCTGTAAAAGGGCCAGTCCAGAACATGTGGAAGATACGCGGGCTCTCTGGGTCACAAGCAGCGCGAAGAGAGGCGTGGGGAACGTAGGGAGGTGCTGGCCGTAGCATAAGGGGAGCCTCCCAGTCGACACCCCGCTTCTTTGAAAGCCCACTGTCCGATGCAGTTTGCGTCTCAGAAGGAACGCTCGGGGCATCTGTATGCTGCATTTCGCGGCCCGTATGCGTGTGCTCTGGCATTCCAAGAGCCTCTTCGGTATAGATGTACTTGTATGCATCCCGATTGCCGCGCCGTACGCGCAGGTTGTTGTCCAGTCCGGCACCCGTTCGGAGTATTTGCAAGCAGTCGCGTACATACTATTCCACGGGATGAATTTAACTGGTAGAAAGCCGTGCCGGTGGACATACCTTCTTGTCGGAAAAATCGCAATGCTCCATAACAATATCAAGGTCAGCCACGCTACCTGATATCGGTCTGGGTGGATATGCAACATTTGGGGGATCCACGCGGAGGTCTGGGTAGTGCCGATGGGGACCCTTTCCAGTCGTAGTTGTTGAGATGCCTCCGGGTGTTGGGCGTAACCGTGGCGGAGGTAGGCGAGTATCATCAGTCGGCAGCGCGGGGTTCCCTGGCGCTGTGCGCAACGCTATACCCTCGGGGACTATGGAAAATTAGTCCACCGAAAGCTGGATAAACGGCATACGCACTCTTTCGTCTGCTCGGGTAATGGCCAGATTCTATCTCCCACAAATACACCTTTTGTAGGTCTTCCCTCCTGAAGACTAATGTCGATGGGTCGGTAAAGGGAGCTGGCCATTTCCTGGCGTCGGTGGCAAATCGCTTGCCCAGAGCCCATATCACCACCATTGTGACCATCACGAGCAGCAGGAGAGAGCCTCTCTTGTAACCGAGCCGGAATATGCTAGCATCTCGTAGTCGCTGAGGATTGAGGAACCATAATCGCAGCGCACGAGACCGGCATGCTGGGATGGGCACTGCGACGGGTACGAACCATGGCCGGGAATTTGCTTGTCTTCGCTCAAAAATCTTTTCTTGTACGGCCGATGATGACGAGAATGCGTTGTATCGAGGAAGGTTCTGACTCCTGGGCGCTGGATAGAACACCGAGCCCATGGGAGGAGGAAGAAGGAGGGCGCATACACCACGTTGTTCGGCTTTATTATAAGAATAAGCCACTCCGTGCGGATCACGGAGAAACCGACAACACGAGCCCGACTCTAAAATCTCGAAGTTGTGTGTCCGTCGTAAAGTGGCAAGTGCTTCATTTAATAGCGATTAAATAGTTGCTTCTCTTGCGGTAAATAGATGTTATGTTTCCTCTCAGATAATGATTCATTGCATACCCAGAAATTTCATTGAAGGGACCCAACCTCTCGCGCCGATGGTGGGCATGCATGGGAAGTCAATCACAGATTATCGGGAGGGTTGAAGATGCCTCCAAGCTACGAAGGATACTTTCCCGTTCATCACATCAGCAATGCCTAAAACGTCTATATTCGTGGTCGTACATTATACAGGAAAATACCAGGAGTCATAACACAATCAGTACACTTTTTAATTTTTGTCTATGTATCGACCTTCTAACAGGTCCTCCAAACCCAGTCACAACACACTTCATCCGTTGAGGGGCTGCTGCTCAAGGTCAGCGCCGTCGGTGGGCACCGTCAAGATACGGAGGGTGTTGGTGTGGCCGAGGCCACCCTTCCAGCCCTGGACAGCGATGATGGTGCTGCCAGGCTTGATGATGTTGAGCGCCAGCGCATTCCGGAGACCGAAGCGAATGCGGTTGTCGACGTCGATTTGCCACTGGTGGCTCTGGACATTCCTGGGCTCAGGGTACCAGAATGGATAGCAAGCACGGTGGAGGTGCAGCCAGCGGGAGGTCTGCTCGTTGCGAGTGACTAGAAATGTGAGAAAAGAGCGAACAGTATTAGGCAATACACATACCAGTGATAATGGGAACGTTGGGCCTGTACTTGGAGATCAGGCCTGCGGTCTCTCCGGATGTCGACAGGACGAGGAGAGCAGCTGCGTTCTGGCCAGCAGCAGCAGCAACTGCGGCAGTGGCAACAGTCTCAGCGGTCGGGGTGGGACGCGGCTGGAGGTGGCGGATGTTGTCGTACAGGGGAGGGTAGCAGATAGAGTGCTCGGCGAGCAGGCAGGTCTCAGCCATCATGAGGACGGACTGGATGGGGTATGAGCCCTTGGCGGTCTCTCCGGAAAGCATGACACAGTCAGCACCATCGAGAACGGCGTTGGCGACATCGGAGACCTCAGCACGGGTTGGGCGAGGGTTGTAGGTCATAGACTCGAGCATCTGGGTCGCGACAATGACAGGCTTGCCAGCAATGTTGCACTTCGCAATCATCATCTTTTGAGCAAGGAAGACTTGGCTGGCGGGAATCTCAATACCGAGATCACCACGCGCAACCATGACACCGTCAGTCTCCTTGAGGATTTCGTCGAAGTTGGCGACACCCTGCTCGTTCTCAACCTTGGCGATGATCTTGATGTGAGCACCGTCGGGACCGAGAACTTTGCGGATCTCGACAATGTCGTCGGCGCGACGAATGAAGGAAGCGAAGACCATGTCGACGTTGTTCTTGACACCGAACTGGAGGTCGGCCTTGTCCTTCTCGGAGAGGGCGGGGAGGTCGACATCGGTCTTGGGAAGGTTGACACCCTTGCGGGAGCAAAGAGTGCCGTTGTTGACAGCACGGACGTGAACGTTGGTGCCGTCAATGGAGAGGACGAGGAGCGAGAGGACACCTGAAGGCTGGAATTGAGAACGGAAACACAATCACTGCCAAGAACAGCGACGCACCATCATCAACGTAGATGAGCTTGCCCGGGGCGGTAACCTTGGGGAGGTTTTTCTGGAGACCATCAGACCAAGGCCAACCCCAAGAAAACATTTGGACTCACGTAGTCAACCCACATAACCTTATCATCACAGGCCTCGGAGTACTTGTCTTCGGTGGAGACAATGAATTCGTGTCCAGCAGAGATGGCAATCTGACGAGTATGTGAGAACGGATGCGAGGGGAAGATGGCGAACGTGCGTACGTCAATGTTGTCCTTCATCAAACCAGTGCGAATTTCAGGACCCTTGGTGTCAAGAGCAATCGCGATGGGGCGGCCACTGGGGCTCTCTGCAGGGGGAAAATTTTGAGCGGATGAAAATATGGAGAATTATGGGGAGCGTACGCGCAGCCATCTTGCGAGTGTTGTCGATAACGCTCTGGTGGTATTCATAGCTTCCATGGCTGAAATTCATGCGAACGATGTTGACACCGGCGCGCGCGAGCTCAGCAAGCTTCTCGGGGGTGTTGACCTTGGGACCGATGGTCGCGATAATGGAGGTCTGCGGTGTTTGTGGTCAGTATGGGTGCTAGCCGTGGCCAACGGCGTGGATGAAGGCGCACCTTGCGGTGGAATTTGGTGCTCTCACTGGGCACCGGGGCGGCGACGGTGCTCAGACGGGAGCTCCATTCGAGCTGAGAGCTGGTATCCAAAGAAGACATAGTGTTGGGGATGGGTGGTGATGGTCAGAGGTAAGGAAGGGAGACGGTTTTGATCTTGGAATGTCGGCCAATAAATATTTTACGCGGTGATCTGTTCTGAGATCTGTCCTCGTTGACAACGCGGCCGCGGCACTTTCGATTTGCTTTCGATCGCCTCTTTTCCATTGTCTCGCGCGCGTCGACCATGACCGAGATCCTCGAGCATTTTTTTCTGTTTCTACCGCCCATGCTGGCAAGAAAAATGTGCCATTTCTGTTTTGACGCGTTGATAAGCGTAAATACGCTGCAAAATGTCTGCTGCACACTGGGCACTTTTTCGTTGGGGAACGACAAGTATACACCTATACGATCGCTCTCGTTGGGCTATTACCCGCCCCTTCATTTTTAAAAACTGGATTCCCCTTTTAACGCGTATCCGCTTCTTCGATGAACGTTGATTGCCTTCTTGGTCCAGGACAGGCATGCTGATTAAACTTCTCCGTGCGGCTTCTGGTCGGAGACCTCTCGGCTGGCCCTCAATTTGGATCGTCTGAACGTTACTGCTATACAACCCGCCAGTTCGAGATGTACAGCCAAGTTGAGGCCGAGAATATGACCGCACGAGCCAGCCATGGACATGGTGTATTCCTGCAAAGCGACTGTCGTCCAGGCCATACCCGGACCAGCCGCCGCTGCCAAGCACCCTCCATCCGTCTCGCCCATTTCTCTCTACGTCTGAACAAACAGCCGAATCCTAGATTTGAACGTGCCCGCCCCTTATGCATTACTTATCCAGCCCTCGTATCTTCCCTTGCGCACCAGCCGCGCGTCCTCTCGACCGTGTGTCAACGGAGTGAGTACCTTCTGGCCCAACGATTCCCCTTTTGTCAACCTTCTCAATTTTCTGATGGTCACAGGTGCCACTGATGTCTTGGCGATTGTGTAGTGTGCTGTGGATTGTGATAGGTAGCAATGCACACTCGCTACGCGTCCGCTTCTGCACGCCTTCGTGCACAGTCGATTTGCCTACATGTTTCCTTTCCAGTAGGCCTTCTTTCGATTCACATTGGTCGATCTTTCATGAAGTCACACTCTCGCGCAAAGTACTAATACCTCATTTAGAAGTTCGCACCCTTGTCCCAGAGATCGGAGGCCAGAATTGCACACCGTTTTGCTTCGCTTGACGCCCTTGAGCTTCCTCCGTAAGTTCTTCATGTCAACAACTACATTGTACAACATAGCTGATGGCTACCAAACACGGGTCTTCTCCTAAGTTCGAGAAAACACCTTTACGGCGCTATATGACTGTTTTGAATGGATAGCCGTCGAACACGCTTTTCTGTGACTCCAACATGCCGTTGCCTGACTTGAACGAAGGTTTAAAAGGAAGAAGGGCACAAATCGATCCGTGTCGACATTTTCCTAGGCTTTTCGCTGTAGCAGACGTCCTCCCTTGCACATCATCTCTTACTCCCACCAGCATTACACTCTAAGTCCAGGCGACTCCCCCTCGCACCTCACCACCGCAATGTGTATGCCCGTCCTTACCGTGACCTGGCGGGTAGTAACATCCTCATGACCACGGTAGCTTCAGCGTTCTCCCAAACCCTGGGATATATCACAACATTAAAGCTGCATGAAGTCGAGCGCCAACGCGCTGCGTGCACTACATACGTCAAGGACACCCTCTCCGCGGCATCTGCAACCCCCGACCCGTGTACCCGTCTCGATGTACTCATCCAATGTATTGAAAACTGGGACGGTCTCGGTGATCTGCTTTCATCAAGTATTAGCCTTTGGCATTACAAGCAGTCCGTTTCGATTTCAGTGTCTTCATCGAAATCGAGAGGGGCTCATCCACTTTCAGATGGCTATTCCAGGCTCGAAATGACCCCTCCATATCGAGCGTGCAAGTCGAGGCATGGTGTGTCGAGCTTGAGAAGAGCCTCAATCAGGCCGTGAGGCGCTATGACTATGCGAAGCTCTTTGGCGATCTCCTCACGGAATGGCTGAAAAGTGGCGACTCCCTTACAGTCGGGGGGTCCGGAGCTGGCACTGACGCCAAAAAGGAACTGGACGCTACAGTGCGAGGCAAGCGCGAGGGTATGTTATATAGCTTCCTTCCAACACATCCTTTCTGAGAGTTACTCCTCGCAGAAAAGGCACTGCAGCAAGATAGGATCCAAGAACTCATCTTCAAGCCCAAGGAAACTGACGCCGCCGCGATTACTGCCTATCTTGATGACCTGTTTTCGTCGCCTGATGCCTCAACCGAGCTTGCAAAATTGCGCCAGCGTATCGAAGACGCGTCGAGGACACTACTTCGGGAGCGGCTCACAACAACAAGCACTCGCAACCTCATTCAATCGCTGCTGGCACGCGATCTACTAAGCGCGGAGAAGGCTGCGACGTTAAAGAGTTTCTTGGACAACAGTGTCATTCTCGACGAGGTGACTAGCGTCCTGAACATGCAACTCGCGAGCATCGACCAATGGGACTGGCCTGAGGATGGCGTCCGTATTGAGATGCGCAGACATTTGAGTGGAAAATACAGGTAGCCCTTCCGTTGGAGTCTTGAAGACGTGTTAAGTAAACTTGTCCGCAGAGCATACATGGACAATGAACTCATGGAGGCTTTGCTTTTCCAGTACGTCGGCGTCAAGTGGAGCATAGCTTTCAAGCACAACTTCCGCCGTTTCGCGCATTCTCCTGCTTGGAAAGTCGACCGACAAGAGCTCACACGGGCACAGGCAGTGCGGCGCAAAGACTATCTCTTCGAACAACTCGTCACGGGAAAGGCTGCTCCCGAAGCTACTAGCGCACGGGGTCGCGGTCGTGGATCCTCACCAGCATCGACTTCTTCGCGCAGTGTAGGCTGCCTCCCAGGATCCATCCAGATGAAGAGGGAAAATATCAGGGTGGAGCAGTTCTTTATGACGCAGCTTCCGGACACCATGGAGAGCGAGACGCCGTACGACGAAGAACCGAAGGCGAACGAGCAGCCCAATAGAGGCATGAACGCGCAGCAAGTGCTATTGCGTCTCGTCAGCACAGAGGCGCATCTCTTGAAGGCGCTACATGGACAGTGTACTATTATGCGGGCAGATCTGGAGTGGTGCGTCTTCAGGATTGACTTGTATGTATGTTGTGCTGACATGTAGATGGCAGGTTTGGCCCGTCCTTGCCACATTCGTCTATACTAGCAGTGCTAGAGTTTTTCGGCATGCCAACGAAATGGCTCACCTTCATGCGTAAATGGCTGAACGCTAAGCTTCGGTTCGACGACGGGGGCGTCAAGACTCGTCAATGCGGCGTCCCAATCGCCCACGCGCTGTCCGTTCTCTGTGGTGAAGCCGTTCTCTTTGGGATGGACTACGCGGTCAACCAGAAGGCAGGAGGGACGTACATCTACCGGATCTATGATGACTTTTGGTTTTACACGCACGACTCTGCACGATGCGCCGTCGCTTGGAAAGAGATGCAGCATTACGCCAAACTCGTTGGTATCGCGTTCAACACGAAGAAGACAGGCGCGGTCTGTGTTGGTGCGCCGCTCGCGCCGACGCTACCGACAGGTGTAGTCGGATGGGGCTTCCTCAAGTTCGATGCAGACAAGGGTCGATTTGTCGTAGACCAAGCTGCTGTCGATGTGCATATTGCAGAGCTCAAGCGACAGTTGGATAGCACCAAGTCCATTTTCGGTTTCGTCAATGCGCTGAACAAGGTCTGTTCAAGAAACGTCTTTGTCTGTTCATGCTGACCATAACTCCAGTACCTCGAGTTCTTCCGGCGTAATTTTGCTCAGCCTGCGAGGACCTTCGGGATGGAGCACGTCGAAGAAGTCATTCACACATTCGGGCGTATCCATCGCGCCGTCTTCTCGGATACGCAGGGTTCCGTCGTGCTCAAGATACAACAGATGATAGCGGAGCGGTTTGGTAGCATCGATGTTCCCGCTGGGTGGTGCTTCCTTCCTGTTTCACAGGGAGGCCTTCAAGTAGTCAACCCAATCATCTCTTTGCTCACTGTGCGCGCCGACCTGGAATCCGTCAATCCGGCAGGCGAGTTTGCGATGATGATGGACCAGGATCAGGATATGTATGCCGTGGCAAAGAATAATTGGCTGAACAACAGCACTGCCAAGGGAGAAACGTTTGACATTTCGTTCGAGGAATATAGCCTTGGGCGCGAAATTTGTTTTGCTAGATGGGGACAGGCTTGGGAGACGATGCAGAGCGTTGCATCTACCAAGAGGGTCCCGAGACCTTCGTACGACGATGATGACTGGGCCGAGGATGGTAGCGAAGAGATGTGGATTGGAGGATTGTACGAGAAAGAGATCCAGGATTGGTTCGGGAACTATGAGATTGTTGAACCGACCCTCATTCCAGTGGGCTTATTGTCGACGTTTAGGTCTGCCAAGGTCGCATGGGATTCATAAATGCAGCCTTGTGGGTATCGCCAAAATGTGTGTACATAGCGTGTTTGTATGATTCAGGTATTGATCCAGGGGCCTAGGGTGCTATACTCCAGTCAACTTTGTGAGTTCCTCTAGTGGCAATGTGAGTCGAGCCGGCCTTGAGAGGATACATAGAACTTACCCCTGGTAAGTTCGAACGCTGCGAAGGTACTTGCTGCTGCCGGAATGCTGTAGATTGTGAGCAAGTGTTCTGGGACAGTCGAATGTAAATACCTCCGAATCACTGCGGAAGATGTCAGTTGGCTGCTATCGACATAGCTAATGAAATACTCACAAGAAGGTGACAACCCTTTGAAAAATCCTTTGCTACAGAAGTTTAAGCGCAACGCAAGCAAGATGCGGGACGCGACTCACAATCCTGCCTCTGCCCAAATCATTCTACACTCTTGGGCGATATACTGTACTGGGGTTCCGCTGGGCGGGGTGGGACGTAGCTGGACGCGGGATTTAATTACATCTGTTCGTCGTAAGCGAGAAAAGATGGGATTTGTGGCGCTGGCCTACCCAACGGATAGCTAGATAGCCAGTATGCAATCTACGGATACGTCAGTCGTATTGTAAAGGAGATAACATGTACTCACACCACCCGTAGAGCCACTTGCTAGAACAGCCCATACTGGTACATCATTTCCGTATTGCTTTGCGAAGCTTCTCTTCGAGAATTCATATGCTGTATAGAATCTGAAGGCCTGTCGTAAGTAAGGATATCCCAGGAGAAGCTTAGGAACGTACCCTGCATACGCTGGAATTTCGCGTGCTACAGTTACCTTGAATATTCGGTAAGCATAAACATCCTTGACTTCATGGTCTGACAACGAACCCAGTAGCCGCGCATAACGCCCTTTCGGAATCCCCACTCTCGCCACATTTCGCGCGCGACTATCCGCAGCTTCTTATCTTCCGGATTTCCATACTGACCCTGCATCCTAACCTTGAACATTTCCACTGTACCGTTTGTTAGCTCTGTCTTTCTGTTACTAAGAGATAACGAACCTGGACTGGCCAAGATGGCGTTGGCTGCACCGGCCATACTCCCGGCTAGGGCTGTTTCCGACAAGGACAACTGTCCGAATGGAGAGACAAGGCGCTTGGAGGCGGCGTACGATGCAAACAGTAACGAATTGACTCCCGCGATACCGAGAAGTGGGCTAGCCATGCCTGTGTAAACTGTTGGAACATCCGTAATGCAACATCTTCTGCGTGGGACTCACCCTTGTATAGGGCAAAGAATCCTTCCTTCTTGAGGGTCTGACCTAATATGTCCATAGGACCTTTCTGAGCATCTTGTGAGCAGGTTGGATGGGAAACAGTGGGGAATGACTGACAAACATGCCCTCTGGGTAGTAAAATTAGTTTGAATCTACAGGAAACGCGTGTAACGCACTTGGGGCAATCTGGGCGCGCGTCTTGACTGTATCCAGTGGATGGCCGACAAGCACCTGAGCAGCACCTCCGACACTTCCAGCAATCAGATCGTTGGCGGTAGATAGCGCCTGGGAGTCCATTTCAACGCGTTATATTTCCGATAGTTGGGTGGTGGAGGCAAGAAACAAAGTTCAAACTGACGCCTTGGCGCGCGCACCGTGATGGATGCATTCATCATCACGCAAGTCACGCACACCGTCACGCCATCGCGTCCGCCAACTTTCGAGCCACCACATTGGCCAACATAATATTGCCATTATCAAGAATTGATCCCCGCGGCGTTGAGAACGAGTGCCACTCGAGCCTCTGAATCCTTTTCGTCTTCGCCAATTTCCACAAACGGAATTTCCAATCGGCTCAATGTCTCCTTGAAAATATCCCTCGTCCTCTCCTGGTCCTGCATATGCCGCGTCCCGTCATCGACCAGCCAGCCTTGAACCGGCGTCAACAAAACAAAAGTAACGTTATTCCCTCGATAAGCAACGAGTTCTTCTTGCAATCGCGGGTCGGTCTCCAATTCCTCCATTCTCTTCGCCCCATCAGCTTCGTCCACACCCGTCAGCTTCGCATACACAAGAGGGTCCAAGGATGACCTATCAAAAACTTGCAATGGGTAGACGCCTCGACTCTCCGCGTCATGATTCAACTGGGCTGCCATGATGTCTTCCTGCATCTTGAGGGAATATACATCCTTTCGTGTGTATTTCTTCGCCGCAATGACCTTCCGCGCGACTTCGCTAATGTACGTCGTTCCTCTATCCAGATGAAGAACCTCCGCCAAGCGATCGCACAAAGTCGTCTTTCCTGTTGACTAAAAGAAGGTCAATCTCTGCTGTAGCGCTACGTTCCAACTCTCACTCACGGATGGCCCAACAACATATATCCTATGGGGCGACTTTGTCAAACTGCTCTGGTTTCCCATGATGGAGAGAGGAAAGACGCGTTGTTCCCACCCTTGTAGCGAACTGAATGACCGAGTGTGGGGACAACCCCATTCTCATGATTGCTGCGGTCAAGTGGACATTCCTATTGAAAACCGTGGTCTAGCTCATGGCCGGGCGTCTAAAACTTGGGGTCTTCTACCAACGGTCCTGTCGTTTTGACTATCATGGCGCCCCCGCCTCGGTGTTTACGAGACAGTGTCGCCAAGGACGATGATACCTGGCACTTCACAATTCCTCATGAACTTTTATCGTCGAATCAGCCCGGGCATGGCAAGATGGTTCAGTTCAAGACTGTTGAATCCGGCGCCAAAATCATGTTTCAAATGGCCAAATTTTCCAACAATCGTGTTATCCAGAATGATGATATCAACGAATTCGTCTTGGTTTCGTTCTCCCTCCCAGGAAGGCAAGCAGAATGGACTCTGAAAGATGGTGGAGAGTATATAGCCAGATTCCTGGAGCGCGGCCTCTTCATCAACGACGTGCAGTATCGCTTCTATCACCACAGTGCGAGCCAGCTTGTACGTGATAATCCCTACTTCTCTCCCTCTCTGACATGGCATATCTACAGAAAGAACGGCGTTGCTTTCTGCGCCGTGCGAACACCGATGCCGAACTAGATGAGCGCATCTATCAGCTTGGTGACTTTGGCAAGATCATGAACCCAGCCAAACGTTAGTCAACTAGATGGTTTTGTTCGACCCTACAATGATCACTTTGATTCAGGTGCCAAGCGTATCGGCCTGCTCTATTCCGAATCACAAGTTGACTACATCTTGAACCCCATTCTCAAGGAGGATATACATGACCTTCAGTACGGTGATGAGGTATTCTCGGACGGCTGTGGTTTGATGTCACGAAAGCTGGCCATCGAAGTCAGCAAGAAGAAGAAAATCATATTCCGCGGCAAACGATACACACCGAGTGTTTTCCAGATCCGGTGAGGATTTCTCCAAGCTGCACACCAGTACCAGATTCCTGATGAACGACATCCAGGTACTTGGGCTACAAAGGTGTTCTCATGCTTCACCCGCCCATGGACAGAGCAAACGAGCTGTCGAGGAAGAAGCTGCAATCCCTCAGGGAAAAACAAGCTGCTTCGTCGGGCTTAACTCCAGAAGAGGAGACATTTCTCTCGGCTCCACCGCCTCCAGTTTGGGCTCAGTTCCGTCGCAGTATGAAAAAGTTCACGACCGACAAAACTCCTACCTTCTCTGTGGTCGGATATTCGAAGCCTTACGCCTTTGGCCGACTCAATAACGAAATCATTGTTCTCCTCTCGAGCTTGGGAATCACAGCGGAAAATTTGCTTTTACGCCAGCAGGAGTATTTCGACTGGATTGTGCACGCAAGCCAACAGCCAGAGGATGCCATAGACCTGCTGTCGGCAGTGGGTGAATACGACGCTGCAGAGCGCGTTCTTCTCGACGGCCTCGACGCAGTACTTCCAGTCATTCGAAAATGTCAGCGCAAAGAGGTCGGAGACTTTAAGAGGGAAGATGGAAAGGAGCGCTCGAGGACCATCATCAAGAGGTCGCGCAAGATTTATGGGGTCTGCGACCCATTCAAGGTGTTGAAGGAAGGCGAAGTGCATGTAAGGATTACGGAGGGACGGGGTGGTGTTAGCACTGTCCGAGGCTGTGATGTCCTTGTCGTGCGGAATCCTTGCCTGAACCCTGGTAAGCAAGGTGTCCAAATATTGTCGAACATTTGTTGAGCTTGAACTTAGGTGATTGTCTCAAACTGCGAGCAGTCGAATGTCCTGCGCTTGCACACCTCGTGGACTGCGTTGTATTTGCTTCTGTCGCACGCCCTGGTCATCATTCTGCACCTTCAATGAGCAGTGGCGGCGATCTCGATGGTGCGTTTAGTCTGTGTACATGTGGAGGTGAAGTACATCTAATGCCACTATTTCAGGTGATGAGTACTTTGTGTGCTGGGATCCACTTCTCGTTCCTTCCGTCAGGCATGAGGCATACGATTACCCTCCTAATAAGGAGCGTTTATTCACCAGCTTAACCCGCCAGGACCTTGCACGTCACTTCGCAAACTACAACAAGTGAGTAGCCCTGATTCATCCGCAACGGTCTCGTCTTTCTCATATCACGAAAGCGCAAGTCTTGGGCGAGTTAGCAATCTACACAACCGTTGGGCGACAGCGTCCCCAAAGGGTGCCCGCTGCTCAGAGTGTCAAGAACTCAGCGCGTTGCATTCACAATGCGTCGATGGTGCCAGGATCAAGATACCCGACAGACTTGTCAGTCCGCCAGGGCGTCCGGAGGGGTCTGAGCCCTGGATCATCGACCAACTCAAGGACAATGCCAGCCGTTTTGCAGAGAAATTCCTCAGCGAGTCTGTCAAGACACAAGGAGTTGCGGACTCTGCAGACAACGAGTCGCACGCAACGCAAATTATCTTGGGACTCCTTCAAAGCCGGCCAGTTGGACTTGCTCTGTCGGAGTACGAATTGTTCACGATGGCGTGTCGTATTGCCCGTCGACAGGGCTTGGACCCGCATATATTCTTTCAGTACATCGACTGCGGTGCTCTTACTACAAGCCAAAAATATGCGCTCATTGCCGCCATCCCTACCCTCAGCCACGAAGAATATGCTCGTCTGTGGAATTCATTCTGGCGGTCCGACTTGATTGGTCCACAGCAGCTCTATAGCCGTAACATTGCGCAATCATTCCGTATCCAACGTCTGTACTCGTCGAACATCCATGGTACAGAGCAGTTCTTCAGCTACTTGAGCACGGCGTTTCAAGATTTCACTCGCAAGGTTCTTCTCATCAAGGTAATGAACACGATATTCGCGCCCTTGATATTCGAAACCTGAACGAAATTGCAGACTGATGCACACTTTGCGCTTGCTATTTTCATGCGAGGGCAAATTGCCTGGGACGACGACGTCGATGTCGACGAGAATCTTGTCGTTTGCTCCTTCCTACCTCATTCGACGTCCGAATTCTCCAGTTATAAACAGTCTCCGAAAGGCTTTCGTCTACACTGCGGCCCAGGAAGACTTCAACTCTATGACCGCCATATTGCCAACTCGTTCATTTACATTGGCATTCAGCCTCGGGCGTCGGGTGCCGAAGTTGTAACTAGTGTTGCACTGCAAAAAATATCGAAACAAGTCCAGCTGGTAAGAGACAAGGTGTTTGGTGATGCATCGTTCTGAATCACAGCCAGAATATAGGAAGAGTGAACAAAAAACCGCTCACGGAAATTGAGCTTCATGTCGTCTCAAACAGAGATACTATTTCCCACCAACTTTTCGACCTGTGGTTTGAACAGTGAGTCAGCGTAAACAACATATCATTTGCTCTTGGCCTGATGATTACTTTAAAGTGTCCCGACCGAAGAGCGCATTCGTAGGTTCGACCGTGATCCTCGACCATACAGAAGGTTCAGCCTGAACGACATTGACTGGAATGAAGGGCCTCCGCCAACGGACTCTGAGTTCGTAGCACGTATATTCAAAGCCAGACCTCCAAAAGACGTGTTTATGCAGCTTCTCGACGAATCCGACAAGTCTCAAGATTGGCTCGAGGCAATGCGATTTGCTGTCCACTATCGAGCCGAGAATCAAATCTTCTGGATATTTGAGTTCGTCCTATCACGACCACAGCCACTACTCCGCGCTACAATCGCAGAAATGCTCGCACTTCACCCTCCTCTGGTTTATTACATGCTCAAGACATTCCCAGCGGTCGATGGATCCCTCGCCGAACCGCTGAGAGGCGTCACTTTCCCTGTCCTGCAGACCATAATCCGATCAGCAAATGACTTCGCATACCCTGCCTTAATCGCCATAGGCAAAATGGCTACCACCATTGCCCACCTCCCTGTCGAGGAATATCTAGAGCTTCTCTGGGATGCTGCACTTTGCATGCGTGCACCTGAGCTGTGCCAAGAAGTCCTGCTCGAGCTCAACGACGCTCGCTCTACGTTGCCTGACATGCCACCTGCCCTGGATTATCTGCGCAAGTTCGGCATGGGAGTGGCTGCCGACCGTGCAGACGAGGCTGGAGATGAATGTCCCTGTGCAGAGGATGGGCGTCCAAAGAAGCAGCGCACGGCACCGGTCAAGACGACGCTCGCCCGCGTCGTTGATGCGCCTCGCAGAGTCAAGGCCGTCCTTCGAGTAGACGCCAGCAGCCCAATTCGGTTACATTCGCACGTCCGCCTATTAGCAAAATCTGAGCTCGAGTTAGACTCGCCAGACCATAGCAGCGACCTCTCAGTGCCGATGATAGACGCACTTGTAGTGTCGGCATTCAAAGGGGAAGTCACTCTTGAGGCATTCCAGCCATGGCCGCCCGAAGTGGAAGAGATGAACTGGAACATGTACCATGCCGGAAGCACAGGTAAGAGATGGATTCACTATCCAGGACCTCGGCCGGCTCACCCTTCCCAGCTACATCCAAAGCGATGATGGATGCGCTGAAGACACTAGGCACCGAGACATACACTTCTTGCGGGTTTTACAACGTCCTGGTAGGGGAAGAAGTCACGGATGGGGATCAGAGTCAGCAAAATTGGAAGAGCGTGTATGCCAACGACCCCACTATGAACGAAAGTCAACAACTCGCTGTCGATGCCATCCAGCAGACGCCGCTGTCACTCATTTGGGGCCCACCAGGTAGGTTATAACGTCGCGGAACGTTTTGCACACTGAACAAATCAATGATAGGGACCGGAAAGACGACAGTCGTTGTCCAAATCCTGTTGAAAATCCTTCAAGACGCACCGGAGTCGCCTAGGATCCTCATGACAGCATCTACGCATAATGGTCAGCTTGATCCCCTTGAATAGCTCGGAGAGCCATCTCAAATACATACAGCTGTCGACAATGTCCTGGAGCGATTCGTCGAGCTCAACCAACAGCTCAACCTTCTCCCACAAGACAAGATCCTTCGTGTAGCTACCGACATTAAGAAAGTCAAGAAGTCCCTCATGAGCTATACTGTGGATGCTCGAGTTGGCGGTGAACTCATCGAGAATAACAAACTCTTGAAGGAGGCACAGAAAAGGCTCGAAGCTGCTTCGGTGGTATTTTCCACTTGTGCCGGTGAGTGGGGAAACTGATCGGTGGTATTCCCTGCTAACACTGGGTATACAGGTGCCGGGCTGGGTATCCTTCGAAAGTCTGAGTTCGATGTTGCTCTAATAGACGAAGCATCTCAAGTCACGGAGCCGTGTGCGCTGATTCCTCTCGTGAAAGGCGTCAAGCGCGGCATTCTTGTTGGTGATCAGTGAGTGGCACCGATCTCGTAACACGAGGTTATCGAGCTAATATGCAATCAGTGTTCAACTCCGCCCCATGGTTCGGAAGCTCGGGGCCGTTCTTCAGTTCGATGTTTCACTCATGGAGCGCCTGTACAAAGGCGCGCCTAACCCTCATGTATCTAAAACAATGCTAGATGTACGTTGCGAAATGTCTGGTTGGCGCTTGAAGCTGATTTCCCCAAGATCCAATACCGCTTCCCACAGGAGCTCGCCGAATTCCCGTCCAGAGAATTCTACGAAGGCCGTCTACGTTCGGGCCTCCCTAACGCGCACGAAACTCTAATGAGCCTGCCTTCCGGCAACACCTTCCCTTGGCCTCGAACGCGCCAAGGCGTCCCCATCCCCTGCATCTTCATTCCATGCGATATCGAAGAGGAGCAAGGCGGAATGTCCAAGCATAACCTCGGCCAAATCGCTCTCGTCCAACACCTCCTTGAGACCTCGCTGAAGCGCACCGAGGATTTCCAGCTGTCCATCACCAACCTCTCGCCCTACGGCCGCCAAATCAAAGAGCTCAAGAGCCACATTCCCGGCGTTGATGCGTACACCGTTGATTCCTTCCAAGGTCGGGAGAGCGACATCATCATATTCTCTTCTGTGCGGTGCAACGTGCAGCACGATATCGGGTTTTTGACGGACGAGCGGAGGCTCAACGTGATGTGGACAAGAGCACGTAGGGCGCTGATCATCATTGGTGACAAGAACACTTTGCAGGCCGACCCGCTATGGAGACGTGCTCTGGAGAGTTGTGCAGAAGTTCGAATCGATGTGCCGGAGCCTCCTCAGAGCACTTAGGCCTTAGGCTCTAGTTACATTGCACTCAACAAAATCAAATAACATTGCGTGCACATTCAGGCTTGTAGAATGGCGTCAACATGATGAGAATGCGCATAACCAACATAACCGAAAAAATGCCATAAAGCCAATCTACGTACAACCTAGGCCGTACAACGTCTCTGGGGTAAACACTACACATACCCTACACTCCCGTCTTCCATTTTAAAACACGTATGTACGTGAATGATAATGTATATGCGATGTCCGTATATAGTCCGTGTTTTGCACTGAATAAAAAGAGTGAATACCAATACTGTAAAGGGGGATTTGAGAGAATTTTGATCATGAACAAACAACACATCAAAAAAACAGGTGTCCATTGACAACGAGGAAAGCAGAGTCCAGGGAGAGTAGATTCACAGAACTATTCAGTTCAGTGCATCACGGCTCTTCCTCCTTTGGTGCTTGTTGCCACTATCCGGGAAGGGCACAGGTGCTGGTTCAGCCGGAGCAGCCTCCTGATGGCGCTGCCAATCCTGCACCTTCATCGTCGACATCCTCTTGCTCGAAAGCGGCTGCGAAGAATGTCTCCTCTTGTCATCATCCGCCGAGTGTCCCTTCTTCTCCTGTTGTGCAGCGCGCTCAGCCTGTCGCTTGTTCACAGCCTCACGCTCAAGCGCCTTGCTTCGTTCCCAACGCGCCTTCGCATTGGCCAACTCAACCTCTTCCTTCTGGGCAGTCGTAACAGGTCCCTGGATATCCTTCATCTTGGCCTGATGCCGTTCAGTGAGCTCCTCGAACGTGTGCGTCCGCCCATTGTTGGGACGGCGCGGTTGAGGCGCAATGACATTCTTGTTGGGAGGAAGAATATGGACAGGTCCTGGCGACGAACGTCCCGTTGGGTCAGGTGGTGTATACCGGTGTGCCGCGGCGTCCAACATCTGGGCACTCCCGGATCGAGACCGAGAGTGAGTATGCCTTTTTGTCTTTGCGAGAGGCAGGTCGTCATCTGAATCCATTATTGCGCTTTCGCGGCGCTTCCGTAGTTCAAGGGCATCGAAAACAGCAGGAGACATGCTGATACGTGAAGGGACCAAAGGAGGGGTAACGCCCGACGGTGGTTGCAGGAGCTTGCGGTCTTGCACGTAGCCATCCCAGTCCATATTGTCGCGGAGCGGGACACTGGTTGGCCTGCTAATGCTGTCGCCCATGCGTGAGTTGGCCAGAGTGTCAAGTTCCATACTGTGGACGCGTCCGCGTGGGGCATCAGCGCGAGGAGGACGCAGATGCGACGCTGGAACCGGGGAAAGAAGAGCACTTTCGGCGCCAATGCTGAGAGTACGGCGGGAGCTGAACGACGGGCGGCGTGAGGCTGGATCAGAGATTGATGGGTCCGACTTGAGAACATCAATGGAACGACGAATTTCCGCAATCTCTGCTTGAAGGCGTTTTGCTTCAGCCTCTTCAGCAGGAGTCTTCTTTTTCTCCGGCGAATCCTTTGTCATGAAGGTCTCCGGCATGTCATTCTGAACATCGTTGCCCAAGTCGACAGTGAGTAGCCCGTTGGTACCACGAGAGTCATCCTCGACCTGTTGAGGAGCAAAGAACGAGGAGACATTGGATGCATAACGACCACGCTTGGGACCAGACTCTGACCATTCTGGTGTCGCCGGGGAGAAACGCGGGGAAGAATTGCTATCTTGATCCTTGAGTAGTGGAACATTCGAGAGTGCACTGTTCATGCGACCGTGGCCGTGTTCCTTCTCCCAAGCTTCGCGCTCCTTGAGAATTGACCCGAACTGCGCCGTTGAAGAAAGGTCTGCCTCCTCATCACGCTTCTTCTGCTCCTCCTGGATCTCCTTGAGTTTCTGCTGGAGGGTGTTGAGAATACGGAGCTGGACGGCCGCCCCCATGAGTGCAATAGCACCCATGAGACCAAGTTCAATTTGCATGGTCTGTTCAACGGGGAATTTGATGCCGTTGTTGGTGTACTTGGGGAAAAGTCGGACGAAACCCAAGTTCCATATGTAGAACTGGTGACGGGGCAGATCAGCATGAGGACAAGTGCGTATGTCGGAACGAGTATACCTCCTTGAGACCGGCTGTAGTATAGCAGTCGACTCCGAGCATGACCGAGGTTGCACCAACAATGGCAGTCGAAATCAGCAGGATGTGATAGTGAATCTGCGATGGACATGAGACTGGACGTGCATTCGAGAGATGTCTAGACGGACCTTGGGGAACGTGCAGAGAACGAAGCCGACGACAGCGCAGCCTAATTGGCATGAGTAAGTGTGTAAGAATGCATGCAAAGTCCAACTGACCGATGTAGAGAACCCATCGCAGGCCGACATTGGTGATAAGGCCGCCGTCACGGAAACACTGGATCCACCAGCCAAGAGCAAGACCTCCCCAGGCGCCAATAAGGTACCGGGCGCCTTTCCAGAAGAAGATGGCAATGCCACCACCGACAATGCCGGCGATTCCGCTGGCAAGCATGAACATGCCGCGTACGGTTTTGCTGGGAGGATGGATGGCATCCAGGACGCCGAATTTGAGGATCAGTACGATGCAAACGAGCGAGAAAGTGTAGAAGCCAATGAGGAAGAAGGATGTCCTAGGAACGCCGTGAGCAACGAGGGCCAAATGGCTTTGTATGACGCGCACCATCGGTTCTTGTGGCCCCAGAACGCCATGGGCAGCCCGGTGATAATGAGGACGGCGCCTAGGACGCCAAAGGCGGGATCCACTTTGGTCTCGAGTGTTATCGGTGCGGCGGATTCGGAGGCAGAGGCAGCAGCAGAGGCAGATGCGGAGGTTGAGGTGGGGGTGATTGTAGCACTGAATGTGGTCGGTACGACGGTCGTGAGGACATTGTTGTCATTGCCGTTGCGCACGGTGGTGGTGATGGTGACCGAGCTCGTTACGGCGGAAAGCGTGACGCTGCGGGACGTCGACTGCGAGCGGGATACAGATGATTGCTGTGAGCCGGACGAGTTGTCGTTGTTGTCCTGGGCGAAGACGGCGGACGCTAAGAGCAGACCACGAGCGAACCACGACCAGCGCATCCCGAAGACGATGGAATTGGCGTAGAGAGGTAGGTTGGGCGTTGCTACCTCGTCGTAGCGAGTGTAGGAGTTTGAACGAGTTTCGGCAAATTGATCCCGCCAAAGGTCCTATCGCGGTCTAGAAGATCATTAGTATTACGTTGAATTCACAGACTACTAGTCCAATTGCTTACCGTGAGTTATGCTCGTAGTTTTTGCTCAGCGTAGTAGAGTCGTGTCGTGGTCAAAGGACAAGGTTGCAAATTCGAACTGTGATATATTTACGAAAGATTTTATATCCGTGATATTTTGACAGAAACTGACAGGCACGAATTCCACCTGCACCCTGAGTCTCTGACATCAGTACGTCGTTCGTTTGACCGGAGACTGCCTTGCTCGTCTGATTGGACCATGCGCCCTCAGCGGGTATCCCAGCACACCCACGATCCATCGACATCATCTTTGCATGTGCCACCACGAAAACAACCAATCCCCAAGTCGCAACAGAGCCTAAAGTATGACCACGAGTTTAAACACTCCATGCAACGCGACTTTCATTCATTCCAGAAGGGACACACAGTGCCACTCACTCTGCAGTTGAACCTCGTTCCAGGGCTAGCAATGACATAGCGACGCTCGTTGTGCATGTTCACTTTCCATTGGCTTCCTTCTGAGCATCTCACTTTGCTACAGTACGTCAACAACCTCGCGCGACCCGTCGCAGCCCGTCGCCTGCACAGTGTGAACTGGTCCGTCACAGGAACATCCATTCATTTCACAATCGCGCATTATCTTACGTTAAGTTGGATCAGTTGTATTGATAACTTTGTATTGCCATGCAGGCTAATTTGCCAGTGCCTTTGTTTTGCTCAAAGTGAAAACATATTGGCTGTTTGTAACGTTCAACGTTCAACATTTGGTGCTGGATGCATGGACTTTCTCCCATTTTTGGAGCCATGGTTCTGCTCGGCATGTCGGCATTGAGGTTTTAAGCAGTAGTGACTTTCAAAATTTGCGAGTGGTTCCAATGTGAGTTTGCTAGTCATTGCTAATTAGAAGATGGAGATAACAGATTAGTACTTGTGTGTAGTAATGTAGACTTATGTGAGTGCCTCAGCGTCTCAATCAAAATGCTCAAACCGCACTGGCTTCACACCAACATCCTTCAACGTATACAAAGCTGTCTTCACCTGCCTTGCACTCGAATCCAGTCCCTCCTTCGCCGTGACATCGTTTTCCTTGATGAACGTGACCACCTTCCCTCCCCGTCCAAACCTCCCCACCCTTCCCGCTATCTGCAAGTACTCGTCCACTACTGCGCCGTTCATCTGGTCTTTGAATAGACCGGTAATGAAGACATGGGTGAGCTCTGGCAAATCGAGTCCTCGGAATGTAGCACGATTGCAGACAAGAAGGACAGGGTTTGTGCGGAATGCTGTCGCGTCACGGCCATGGTTAAGGAGATGTGTGCGCCCTCGGTCGGTATCGGCCACATCCAATTGGACAGCGTTCACACCAAGTGACTGTAAATCGTGCACGGCTCGTTGAACAGGCGCAGATGCGTCAAGCACAAGGAGAGCCACGGAAGGAACGTCCAAGGCAAAGGCAACACTGATTGCTTCAAACACCTGTTGGTCAAATGGCGAAGGCGTCATGTGGTATTCTGAGCAAGGTTAAGCAATGAACAGGGATGAGGCGAGGACAACACTCACTACGCCTGGCCTCGTCGGTCGAGTCAATCTCGACAGCATCCTCGGTGTCAGCATGCTCTACAACAGGAGCACCCTTGGGCCCTGGAAGTGCCTCTTCGATGTTGACACACTCGTCGCCGCGCACGACAACAACTGAGTGATGAACATCCCCGCCTCCGAGTCCACGATTCAATGCGGTAGAAGATGAAAACTTTTCTCCCCGTAGAAAGACCGTGTTTTCAGAATTCTCCATCCATCCGCTGTCGTACAGCAAGTGTCTGTTCAACGACCGACGCAGCGTAGCACTAGACACAATCAACTGTGGCTTGTCCGTCCGCTCTACAGCGTCCTCCCGTTGATAAATTGAATCCAGCAGCAGTGTCGACGCGCTTGGGTGTTTGTCCAACTTCTTCTGCTGTTTCTTCATGTCGAGCTTCTGTTTGAACGTAGGCTTGTCGTACCGCGTTACAGCTTCCACCAAGTAATCAATTTCGTCAAGGACGACCGTAGATATTTCGTGTAAGGGAATGGCGTCGGGCGCTTTCTTGATAACATCCAGGAGGACTTGCGGCGTGGCTATAAGAATGTGGGGAGGATCCGCACGCAAGTCGTCAATCATGGCCTGAGTCTGTTTCGCATCGTCGCGTGTGAGAACTTGAGCAATAGACGATATCTTCGCCGGTGTTGTTTGCGACGACTGTGACATGCGTTGAATCCACAAGAAGAGTTGGTTTGCCAAGTCGCGGTGGGGCACGAGAAGCAGAGAAGTTATAGAGAGCGACTTGCGGGGCTTTCCTGTCTTCTTGTCGTTAAAACGCAAACGAGGTTTGTTCAGGAGTCCCAGAACAATTCCAAGTGACCTAGAACATACTTCTCAGTATTGGTCGAAGTTGAAGTCCACTGTATACGCACTTTCCAGAGCCCGTATCATCGGCCAGAATAACGTCTTTCCCCTCGTTTATAGCAGGAATAAGTCTGCACTGCGTCTCCGTAGGCAATTCCAGGCTGGGAAAGGCCGAGCGCGCCGCTTTGACCACACTGCTCCGGAGGCCGATGTCCTCGAATGTTTTAGGTCCGGCTGGTGGTTCAATTTCCTCGGCATTGAATATAGGCGCCCAGTCTTGGCCGTGCTGAATGCTTATGGGTCGTCCGCGCCAGCGTGGAATACATCGTCGACTGGCGAAGGTGGTTGTCCGAAAAAGAGACATACGACAACGTGAGTTGGACGCGTTCGATCACATTCATGAATTCATGCGAGCACGTGAGGCGAAAGACTCCTTTGCCGACCACCATGGCCTCTCGTCGATCCATAGCTGTGCCTTACCATTTCGAAAATGGTTCACTTGGTGCGCCAGAAGAGCATGTCGCTCCATCATGTTACACTTGCCACATATCGACGAGAATGTACCCACCCAGACTCCCAATCGTTCAACCTCTTGTGGGCCTCTCACGACCTTCTTTTACATTTCTCTCTATCAACTCTCCGAACTCAACCTTGAACTGAAAATACACCTCATTCCCAGCGTTTGCCCACTCGACCGTCTCTGCCTGTGGCATCCATTTCATCATGCTGTGTATATTGCTGGGATCCATTAGCATGTCGCATTCACCTGTCAACAGTGTGACTTGAGAACATGCTAGACATCGGCAACACACGGCCCGTAATGGGATGCCTTGGGAATGGGCGAGGAAATCTTCGCCAAACGTTCAGAGTCGACATGGTGCGTCGCTCCTGCACACGCTTGGTAGAGCGAGCACGGAGGTGCTGCACTTGAAAAGACGCAATTAGAAACGATGGGAAATTATGAAAAGCAGCGAACACACTTCAGTCAGTACCTCTCCATTTGTCTTGCCATGCTCATCCACACTCTGCGTCGAGCTAGCTGTCTGGGGCCGTCAACTTCAAATCCAAAGCAATCCTCTGCTCTTCATCTGGCTCCATGATTGCACTTCAAATAGTCACATTTTGCACCGAGCGGGTCTATTTGGAGAGTGCAAACCCAAGAAGGGTGCGGCCCCCGCGAAGCTAAGTAGAGTCCTTATCAGTTCCCCCTCGTTTTCCTCTCTTATCGAATGTCTTCAGGCATACCGACATAGGAAATGTCCCATTCAGAGGCTCACTTGGTGTAGTGACGCCTAGCAAAAGCGAACGAATACGTTCTGAGATTTTGCAGGCGAGCTCTATAATATAGATAGTGCACCTTGAGCTATCATTCCACCCATTGAGGCACCTACTACATGAACGGAACGCGGTTCTGTCCAACCGACATTATCCAGCAGCGCAACCACGTCTGTGGCCATTCCACTTGTTTAATATGGGCCATATGGTACGCCGCTATACCCACACCCACGATTATACACGAGGACCGTGTATCTCCTACTTGAAGCGAAATATGGGACTTGATATGCCCATGTGCTATTGGACACTGAAATATCGTTGCTGTAATCTATTGCGCGACACAAGTACCGTGATCGTGCTTGACAATGCAAGTGCGATCAGCATACCTAAATGGTATATGTACTCCTCAGCAAGTCTGTCTTTGGTCGACCTCGCCTTTAAACGTCACCATCCACACCTTACAATGAGAAATAACTCTTGAACGTCAACTAGGTGAACCCTCGTACTTTGTAGATTTCAAGACGGAGAAGAAATGTGTCGATTGCAACCAGTCCGTTCGTAATGATGGGATGGGTGGTAGTTACATTCATTGTGTGTGTCGACGGTCGATCCATAATCAAAAGAAAATGAGTACCACCCCAATTGGGAAGCTGCTGAGGCAAGCACAATGACCTTGCCTTTTATATCAAGCATTCAGTCAGCCCAGATTTGACCTGGACCCCATCCTTCTTCCTGTATTCCCTCCGTATTTGACTTGAGGTCTGTGATTTGCTCGGAAGAGGGACCAGAACGTGGTTTCCCTGATTGTACTTCGCGGAACCCGTTGTAATTTTGGAGGGAAATGAACGCGTTCCAGGCGGGACACCGAGACGTTACCCAGCAAAATTCGCGGAGAACCGGGCGGTTGATGGCAGAACGAGGGGCATAACGTTTTGGCGTCGGCGAGCAAAGGTCGGGTTACACTGGTATGGATTACTACACCAATTTCGTATGGATATATCCTGTCTATTCTTCTACGCCAAACCAGCCGCCTTCATTGCCTTGAGCATCTCAATGCCAATGAGGGCAGGGCTGTCGGTGACGATGGCACCCGCGCGCTGGAGGGCTGCGACCTTGTCCGATGCGGCACCCTTGCCACCGGAGATGATAGCACCAGCGTGTCCCATGCGCCTGCCCGGGGGCGCGGTACGGCCAGCAATGAATGCAACAACGGGCTTCGCGTTGGGGCCCTGGTTATACGCCTGCAGGTACTCAGCGGCATCCTCCTCCATGCTACCGCCAATTTCTCCAATAAGGACAAGGCCTAAAGAGCGTTAGTATACGCTTATAGGAAGCTGTGGTAATAAGGCGCACCCTTGGTGTTGGGGTCATCAAGGAAGAGCTTGACACAGTCAATGTGTTGTGTGCCGGGGAAGGGGTCACCACCAATACCGATGACCAGGCTCTGACCGAGGCCAACGTCTGTGGTTTGTGCGACAGCCTCGTACGTGAGGGTACCCGAACGGGACACGATGCCTGTGATTTTGATGTCAGGGAAAACAAAGGTCTGCAAACATTATTGCGCACCGATGTTGCCCGGCATGTGGATGTGGCCAGGCATAATGCCCATCTTGCAGCCAGCGGGGTTGATGACACCGGGGCAGTTGGGGCCAACCATACGGGACTTGTTCTGGCTCTTGAGGGCGTTCATTACGCGTATCTCGTCGGCTTGAGGGATACCCTCGGTGATAGTGACGATGAGGGGAATCTCATTATCAATGGCCTCGATGATAGCGTCCGCGGCCGAGGGGGGCGGAACGTAGAGAACAGTCGCGTCAGGCTTTGCCTCGCGGACGGCTTCACGGACAGATGCGTAAACAGGGCGTCCAAGGTGGAGTTGACCCGCCTTTTTCGGGGAGACACCACCGACGAGATTTGTGCCGTACTCGATAGCAGTTTGAGAGTGGAAGGTGCCGGTCTTGCCGGTGAAGCCCTGGACAAGCACACGGGTTTCTGGGCCAATGAGTAGGTTCTTGATGGTTGAGTCGTACCCCGCAGAGGAAGAGTAGCGGCGGACGCCTGCCAGCGAGCGACCGACGCGGAACATGATGAGCTTTGGTGGTAAAGGTGGAGGAGACCGGGAAAGGGAGAAAACCGGAGCTGCGGACCGAGTTTCCGATTCAGACGCGACTTGGGCTTGTTTCTCTTTTTCGGTGCGCCGTCCGAGTGCCGGTGTTCCTTCTCCCTTCTCCGACGACGACGACCACTCTTTCCAAATGCCAATACGCTTGCGCTTTGCGCTTCACGGGAAGCGACACAACCGCATTTTTCACCTTGTCGCCATCAATTCCCGCCGTGCTCGCAACGACAAACCTACAGAACTGCTTGGCATCTACAATCCCCATGTCGAGCCAATACCCAAGCATCGTTCACCCTATAAAGACCTCAAGACGTCGGACGCGTACGACCGGCCATTTGAGAAGCAGACACGGACATTTGAATGGAGCGTAGACCGGATTCGCTACTGGCTTGCAGTGGGCGCCCAACCCTCTGCGTCTGTTGCCCGGCTGCTCGAAAAGGGTGGCATCCTTTCTCTCGACTCCCCATACGCATCCAACAAGCTCGTCGGCGCCCGGAGCGACGTCGGCCAACTCGAAGGTGCTGCCAAGTCTCGGAAAGAACTGAAGGCGGAACATTACAGAGCAGGACGCGACGGACCCAACGAGGAGAAGGTCCAGCAAGTTTGCGGACGCTGTGGCTCCCGTGGACACGCCATTCACGACTGCACCCACGCTCCCCCGCACTTCAATGTACCCATGGAGTCCGACGTGCTGGAGGCTGTCATCGACGTTGCGCGCGACCAGCAGGGTTTGTCCGACAACACTGGACTTTGGAACGAGGAAGGCTCAAGGCCAGTTGAACCCCCTCGGCGCGCAAGAACGTACAAAGAGTTGCTGGAGGAGCGCAGAAATGCACCCAAGGATGTGGACGCACAGGCTGAACTGGACGGTACGACTGTGACCGCCAAGACGTTCTTTGCACCAGCGGTGACAGAACAGGCTGCCATAGAAGCATTGAAGGAGAAGTTGGAAGCGGAGCCTGCTGCCCCCGAGCCTGTGTCCACCAAGACTCCAGAGCCTTCCATAACACCCGATACATTCTTCGCCCGCCCATCCAAACCCACGGAACCCAAGAATTAGGGCGCGGCGTCGTCAAAATTACTGCTACCGCTTACACCTGTATTTATCCACGTCTAATGATTGCTTGGCTGTTCAGTGAACTACGACACTCGGCACTTCCAACTTGATTGCATGCAGGGGACAACGCATGAACTCCCTCCAGAGCTCAAACTGACAAGCTGGGTGCAAAGCCTTTTTCCAACTTGCCCTCAACATTTGCGATGCACTCCCCATATCGGCAGTAGCCATCTTGAGATGCTTCATTGTGACGCGAAGTTACTGCCCTATTCATTGTCCTGTTGACAATCACAGGGCGAAGAAAAACGGAGATGTTGGCTATCCTTTTGAAGATCAGCAACTACGCATGCTGGACTGCTGACTTATTGTGGCAGTCTGTAAACAACTACGAAACCTGAACGCAACTGCTGTCCAAAAGGTTTCTTTGCACCTTTCCAGCCATTATATGCATTCTTGACTCTTACTCGTCGTGTTTGCAATCCACGCCCGTTCCGCTGTGTCCCTCAACATTGAGGCGCCTCTATTGAGCATGTCTAAGGGTGGCCACTTGGTCGGCAAGTACTCAGATGGGCGCAACCTGCGTGATTGAAGCGACCCTCACCATCGATTATTATTGTGTACTACAAATACATTGATACATACATATTCCAGAGCAATTCGAATTACGGTTACGGCAGCACTCAGTGGTGTCTATAGTACATATATATTTCCTTCTTTTCGCCGTAGATCTCTACGCAGCCAGCTTGGGTATGACCTTGATCATCTGGTCGATGTCCACAAATTGAACCCAGGACTCGAGCTTCCGCTTCTGGTCCTCCCACAGAAAGACAGACTCCTTGCTGCCTCGGAAGAATGCGCAAGCGCAGATATACTTCTCCTCAACAAGGTTTTCGCCGCGGGCGACGCCAATGTCCACTGTCCATATCCTGAATTCCCAACCCTGGAGGGGGAAGTTGTCGCCCCACACCTTGTTTTCTGGCACGTTGAATTCGAGACGTGAGTAATCGAAGCCCAAGGGCTGGCCAACAGCGTGGATGTACGACTCCTTGAGCGCTAATAGAATAAAGGCACGCTTCAGCGCAGTTTGTTCGCCATCTACCATGGGCACGAGCTTGTCGAATTCACTGGCTGTAAGCTAAGAACGGTCAGTTAGCGCACAGCAGACTTAGCATGCAGGCAAACCTTGTGACGAATGGATTCGATAAAGGCTAGGACCGGGACGCCGCGAGGCTCAACCGCAACCTGCTTGATTCCCAGTCCGATATTGATGACACGCTTCTGCGTGCCCTGGGTCATGGCGATGCCGCACAACGACGGCCCACATTCTATGTGGTATCCTATCATTGACCAGAGAAACTTCTCGGGTGGCATTCCATCTTGCATCTAGCAGTACACAACGTCAGCATGGGTAAGGCAGGGAATATTCAAGACGCACCTGCTCTATCCAATGCTTTCCATTCTGTGTGATGTTGTCGCGCCACTTGGACCGTGGAATGCGGCGGTGGCGCATCATGAGAACCGGAAGTAGCTGTGTAACACAATATCCTAGGTGCACTGCATGAGTACATGCCACGGATCACATCTTGCACACTCACTGAAAGAATTGGGATCTTCGGGGTTGTGAGCACCGAGAGGAACATGAGGCAGAAACTCTCGGAGAAAGGCATAGCACGCCTCATATTCCTTGAACAATAGTGAGAATTGGGATACACAATAAGGTATGGACACACGCACCTCGACAGTATACTCGCGGTTCAGAGATAGCATCCAGATGAGAATCGGAAACTCCGGCGGGCGCGAAACGCTCTGCTGCGCGGGGGGCACGTTCTGCAGCTGGGGTGGAGCCTGATTGGGGACAGGATTTGGCATTGCCTGACCGAGCATGCCGCCCGGGGGTCCTGGAGGTTGCTGGGGATTGGACATGACGGCTAGAGTAGACGAGGGATGTAATAGAGGCGGGTATAATGAGACACTCGAATTTCCAGAAATGAGGCTCAAATTGAGATGGAGGACGTGGTGGTCAAGAGTAAAGAGATGATGCTGAATGGAACATAAACAAAACGCGATCGGATGCACATCGGGCCGATGCCGTTATACTTGCCTCTTTCCATCATGGCACCCCGTTCAAGGAGTCGTTCTGTATCACCTGGCCGCCCTCACAAACGTCGGCGAGAGCGTTCGCCGTCGTCAGACTCGGATCTCCTCCCTTACGGGGCTCGCACTATTGCTGAAGACGACTACTTCCAGAAGATAGACGAATTCCGCATCTGGCTCAGGAATGAAAAGGACAAAGTCCGTAGACTCAGCAATTGTCACGGGATGACTATTTACAACCCATAAGTAGTATTTCGACGAGTTGTCCGGAGAAAAATCACGCCAGTGCGTTGTCAACCCTCTTTCACGCGCCAAACTAACATTCCATAGTTATTTCCGCAAATTCGTAAAGGTATATCAGAGGCGTCGCTGCGTGTCTTCCAATCTCATCATACACATATTTCGTCGAATCCCTGTTAGGCTTGGAATCGCGGCAAGCTGTCCAGTCAGTCTGCGCGGAGTCCGCAATATTGTGGCTGACCAATCCATTTAGAGAAGCTGTATGCCGGCGTTGATAGCTCTGCTGTACCAACATCATACAAATGGTCATTCTCCGGCGAAACGTCGAACGACAAGTCATCGTCCAGCCGTTCCCGTCGCGACTCTGCACGCGATGAGGACCGGCCAAGGCATAGTCGTGTCAAGGGACCCACTCTGCCCTCAGCTTCTGACCTCACCCTCGCGCGGGAGGCAGATGCAGACTTTCGTGATGAAGAGCGCAAATATCAACGCAAGAAAGATAGAAAAGAGGCGAAGGAGCGCGTTGAGGACATGGTAGGACCCAAAGAGGTCGGTCGCGAAGGCATGATGGAGAAGAAACGTGCTATACGCGAAAGCAACAAGGCTTTCGGGGAACGAGGGGATGACGGCCTTGAGGCCGACGAATCTACGCTGATGGGTGGAAATGATAGTTTCCAAGCACAGTGAGTATATAATATGCCATTCAGTTATTCAAGCTAAGGTCTTTAGACTTGCAAAACGGGACAGCGCCAAGAAGCGGTTTCAACAATCGATGGATGAGAAGGACGTTGCCCTCCGGGAGCGTGCAATACAATTGAGGGACAGAGAAAGTGCGACTTTGTCCATGTTCCAACAAATGGCAAAGGAACGTTTTGGATAATTGCTTGAGGGTATTTACGAACCTCCAAGTACAATGTAGAGTTCCTGCACTCCAGGTCCTCCAGGGTTCACAATAATGGCAATATCTAAGTTGTCCTGAAATGACACCAACTGGTCCAGTTTCCCCGTGGGGCAAATCGTCGAATCTGCTTCTCGACTTGAACCTGGAGTATATATTGTCTTGCACAGTGACATTCAACTTCAAGATGTCCATTGCCCATCACATGCAACGAATAATGACGGTCCGGTACCTGTCTTTGTTTTCCGAGGAGAATTCTGCTCCTCTAATCAAGCTCATGGGTCACCATGTAAAGCTAGATTGTAGCGTGGTACCCACCCTCGTGAGTATTTACGCCGTCTGACCCCCGGTCGACTGTTCACGGGTATATAAGCATCGACATTCACAATGATGGTCGTCCGGTCTGCGTCCGGTCATCCTTGCCCTTCCCATCGAGATGTTCGCCTTCGTAAGTTGCAATGGCCAGTATATTCGTCGCCTTGTCACGCCCTGCAGGCCCTCGCTCCCCTGCTCGGCACAGTGCTCGCTGCACCTACCGTTATCGAGCGCCGCCAGGACTGCGCTTTGGTGCTACTCGTGCATGCCGCTGGGACATCTGAGGAGGGCTTTGGTGCCGTTGGGAAACCGCTTGATGAGGGCCTTGCAACGGTGTTTAGTTCGTACACTTCCCAGGCCTTGAACTGTATGTATCCTTCCAAGAGCTGCTGAGCATACCCTGACGCACACTCAGACTCGAGTAAGCTGATTCCCCAGCTTTAAGAGCGCTGCAGGAGATAACACCCCTTTAGCTTCTGTAGAATACTTCATAACTGTTACTGAGGGTGCGAAAACCCTCGCAACGCTCTTGGTTCGTCCAGCCCTTGCTTACCTGTTCACCGCATTTGACAACCTCGGATAGACGTCTCAGTCCACCTCTTGTCCCGACCAAAAATTCATCCTTAGTGGATATTCCAAGTACGTCTTGACTCGAGCCTGTCTAGTGGACGCACCTGACGAATGGCTCTCTCAGAGGCGCTATGGTTATCCACAGTACAAAAACTCGTCGAAAGCATGGAAGAGCGCTGAATTTATGTAGACACCAACCTAACGTCCACGGTGCAAAGCTCAGTGTGCGGGATTGCCGTCTTTGGGGTATGCATCGTTCGACGAAGCCAGACAATCTGCTAACATTACCTGTCAGGACCCGGACGACAAAGCTGGTCTCGGTGGTATACTTGGTTTGGCTGACAGTAAGACCCGCTCCAAGAGGAAGTGGAGAGCAGTTGCTAATGTTGTATGTTAGAATGGCCTATCGACAACAGCAGCTCGGTGATTTCGTGCGTAGGCTTTCCGTAGTGGTGGTTGAGGGCACTGAGATTGAACAGGTTTTGCAACGACAATGATATTGTGTGCGATGGTGGACTCAGCGGCGATGCCCACACTGCATATCCAACAGACGGGTCGGTCGATAAGGCTGTTGAGTTCCTCTCAGGCGTCTGCCCTTGAGGTTGGTGTCGAAGCAATGGGCATGCGGCAAGGGAGATGAGGATTGGGTTTATGAAGGCTCTGTAAATGTGCAAGGAAACACTCCAGATGATGGACTTGATTGTGTAACTCTGGAGACATGGTGCCAATACGGAATGAACCCTTCATGATTGCTCTCTAGTGTACAAAATATGTTGGTCATGATGTGGGTCCTTCACTACCGGGCACGAGCTGGGAAGCCTCATAAGTCAATGGAGCAGCAGAACCTGGATACCACGCACCATGCAGATATTATTCCCGTTCAACAGTGTCTGCGCCAGTTTTGACGTTTTCAACTCTCCAGTCGGCAGGCGCTCAAACTCAGTCACGTCCTCCAGAACCATGTCTGCAATGGCGAATCAACATGTGTAACGCGGAAATCGGGCTGTGTACGCACTGACGAAGTCATCGAAGCCCAACAGTTTTCCCGTGAACTCTCGCTCACTCTTCATGATGACCCAGATGCGCGAGCCGATGCAGCGGTCAATAAGCTCTGCGCAGAGAATTAGCCAAGGTATTCGAGTCGTGTATGCGTATCATATAGTGGAGAAATGCGGCACACACCCAAAGGCAGAATTTGAGAGGCCATGGCGGGGAGAGGTGATGCACGACGCGATCTGAGTTCTGGAAATCCAAATTGCGGGACCTCGGGCCGTCATCTGATGCTGCAAGTCGCGTGAGTGTCTCTATCCTTCACTCCTGCCACAACCACCAGCTTCAGGGTCTGTTCGTCAAACACAGCGAATTAGTTGGCTAGCTACCTTGAGGGCGTATTCCTGGTGCGTCCACTACCTGTGGAACTGTGACCAACCAAACTGACATTTGCAAGGCTTTAACCAGGTGAAGCAGCACCACTATGCTTGGTCTTAGGCTCGCCGCTCTGGCACTGTCCTCTGCTCTGTGCGCATCACAAGATATCCCACAACAACCCTTGTTTGGCCCTGTTCCCACGCACACTCCCAGCGAAGCCTTCGAATGGGACCTCACATACCTCAATTCAAGTGACTTTCACTCCGCTTATCATCCCTTGCATGAGATTCAGCACTTCTTGGTGCGTGCGGTCCCGCTTATGTTCTTTTTCTGTCTCGTTTGCCCGCTGTTTGCTTTGCGGCACCAGTCATCCTCATGTCCGGCTATCTTCCTTCCCATTTCATTGCTAATGCCTGCTGACCATCTTGTTTCCGCAGACCCGCCTCACGGAAACGTTCCCAGTGCGTTTTCTCTTCTTTTCTATCGTCACAAGCACTCATCCTGTCCAAAGAACGCTGCTCAAGAAATAACAATTGGGCGGTCAAGCGAAGGCAGGGAAATTCGTGGGATCGTTCTCACAGGACGCTGGAAAGCCGCGCGCCGCTTCTGGGATCCAGAAGCCGAAGACGAATGGGAGGATGAGGACGACGAAGAGCAGGAAGACGTCGAGACCAAAAACGAACCTGAAGACCCGGAAGACATCGTCGAGGAATATGTTTATCGCGAAGCTGACTTGGTTGAGGATGATGACGACGACGAGAACGACGAGGACGATAATGAGCCTGAGGTCCGCTACACTTCTCCCCCACCACCCCCCTACCCATTCGAAATGGTCGTGATTGGCGCGCAGCACGCGCGCGACTGGGTTGCAACATCCACAGCACTCTACATCGCACACGCACTTGCTATCGAGTTCAACGCGACAAACAGCAAGGCATCTGCCAAAGAGTCTGACTGGTCTGTCCATATCGTCCCGGCGCCCAACCCAGATGGCTATGTATACACTTGGGAAACCGACCGTTTCTGGTACAAGACCCGCCATCGGTGGGGATCTCCCGCAGGAGGCAAGGGTGGGAAGAAAATTGAAGGCGATGAGAGTGGTGAATGCATTGGCATTGATATGAATAGGAACTATGGGTACAAATGGAAGAAGGGTGGGTGCTTCGATGGCTCGGGAGAGCATTGGTATCCTGGAACGCGGCCATTCGAGGCGCCTGAGACGAATGCGATTGCCAACTATGCTGCGAACGTGCCGTGGTTGGGTAGGAGGGTTTTCCTGGATTTGAGGAGTTATGGACAGATGAGTAAGTCATGGTTTTCCGCCCGCTCCAATTGTACTGATGTCGCCGAAGTTTCGTCGCCCTTCTCCTACTCATGCAAACGAGTTCCTCGGGATGCAGAAGACCAGCTTGAGGCAGCGCTTGGAGCCTCAAGGGCGCTGACTCAAGTTCATAGGACGCAGTTCTCTGTTGGCTCGTTGTGTGAATCATTCTATCGTGCGCCAGGGAATGTAGTGGATTGGATGTACAAGAGGGTCAGTCCACCTTTTCCAGGGTATAATGGGAACTAACGCAGCGTTTTACAGGCGGGTTTTAAGTATACATATGCCATACATCTGCCGGACACTGGGACATTTGGGTATGTTTTGCCAGCAGACAGGATTTTGCCTGTGGGAGAGGAGACGCTGGGGATGGTCGAGTACTTTTTGAAATGGGTACAAACGTGAGGTTAGTTGATCACAATTATGCGCAGCTCGGAATGAAAGGCTTCCTTTCTTGTATGCTTCATCTAATGTGCTTCAACTAAACAATGGATCCACTGAATGATGTAATTATTTAATACACTGTCCTTCGATCGGTACTACCACCGACTTGATCATCTTTACCACCATCTCTTGACTTCGCGTCCTGCAAGCTACTCCCATCTAGACCACCGGAAAAGAAAATAACACAAAAAATGAGTGCAAGATTTGAAGCTGCTGCGGCATATCTCGCAAAGCCGTCAACAACATCGAAACCACCTTCAACATCTACAAAGCTTTCGCTCTATGCGCACTACAAATACGTGACTTCTTCCCCTCGTCCGACAGCGGCAAGGCCTGGAATGCTAGATTGGACGGGCAGAGCAAAATGGGACGCGTGGGATAATCTAGGGAAGGAACTAGGTCCGGACGCGAAGGAGACGGCGGAGGAGAGGTATTGTGACCTGGCGAAGCAAAGCGGATGGGAAGAGTCTTCTGAGCCCACAGAAAGCACACCTAGAACTTCGCAACGGAAAGAAGAGGAGGAGGACATTGATCTGGACCGTTTGGATGAAGACGAGGAAGAGCCTGCAATACGAGGCTCCGGGGATGCGGGGCTGGGGATAAGCGTCTCGACGATGTCTATGGCGGACACCCCATCAAAAGAGTGCGCATCGACTCCGCTTCATGAGGCTGTTGTATCTGGAGACCTTGAGGTGTTACGAGCAGCGCTGGAGAAACAGGACACTGGTGTGGATGTAGTGGATGGTTTTGTACGTTCCTGCACTGGTGCATATTTGCGACGAGATTTCGGGCTGAACTCTTTTGCAGGGTTATACTCCGTTACATCTCGCTGTGGACCGTGGGAGTCTTGATGCAGTGAAGTTGTTGCTGGAGAAAGGCGCCAAGGTCGACTTGAAGGTGCGTTGTGCATTTATCTCTTGCCTAAAGACACTTAACGCATCTATTAGGACCAGGATGACATGACTCCTCGAGAGATGGCGGAAATACTGGGACATGAGCAAATCGAGAAGCTATTGGCGTCAAGATGACTTCCTGGGATGTAGCGTTCCTATCAAACTGTCCACTGCGCGGCCACCCTCGTTGGCTGGCGCTCTTCGTGATTTCGACGGACTTCACTACGATACGCGATGCCAGCGGGCAATGCAGCACAAGGCACTGTGAAGCGCCGCCTTGAACCATATCACATAGACCCAGGATCAGCCGGCCTTGCCATATAGGGACCAAAGACAATGAGATGCATATACGTCACGTGCATCTGGAATCAATACAATTATTGTCGACCTCCCATATTTTGATGCTCTACGGCGGGGTTGCAGTATTCATAGTCGGTCGTCGCTGTCTCCTGCATGACCCAGTCCAATGCAAGACCCAGGCGCTCTATCTTCATTTCTTAAACATGACGAACTCTAACAATCAAAGAAATGCCACATCATTCGACGCACCTGCGTATGGGAACGTACAGAACCAAGGCGTCGAGCTCACAGCCTCATACTCGGGGGTCGAGAACTGGCTTTCTTCCCCGAGGCGTGCCCATAAAGTCCGAGTCGTCACGGTGCCACTGTAGTAGCGAGTGCCACTCAGAGCAATAGCCACACGGAGATCCCGAAGTACCACAATGGTTGCTACGCCTTTCTGTGTCTGACGTAAGTAGCTACAATAGCACTATTCGCTCAACCGTAGCATCTTCGCATGCATTGTCCTCAACTGCGCCACCATTGTTTACGATGCACCCGAACCCTTCCCATGCTAGTGTGTGAGCCTGATACTAACAGGTAGACGTCCAAGTCATCTTTTTGTAGAATACCCACGCACAGTCACGTCCCGCTGAGTATTAGCTACTGCTATTCGTCCTCCATTGTCTATTGTAGATGCGTAGCACATGAAAACGCCCCGTTTTCTTACCATATTAGGCCCCAACGAGAAGCTCGAGAGTCACTAACCAGGGCACAGTCAATTCATAGTATTCATTGCGGCTCGTCGCTAGTTAGCCACTTTTTGTGGCGAAGCCTGGTTTGTGGCTCAAGTCTTGCCTCAGCATGCGGATGAGCTGTCGAGCAGAACTTGAAGAAGCACTGATTGAATCTCAAGGCTGTACATACATATGATCTCCGGTATAAGTACCTACAGCCTATACAGACCCCTCCCCACTGCCAGCTTTGACGATGTCTCGAGTGTACGCTGCATTCAAGGACTTTCCCTCCCTCCCTCTCTTATACACCCATCATAGTTACGACGAGTGGCACTTTAGCGAACAGTATTTTGGGCGCGTCAAATTCTCACGCCAAGTGAGAGTGAGGCCCGTCGACCAGATGCTTCCCCCGGGGGCTCCGCCTCTAGGCTCCACTTATGAGCGCCTTCGACACGACGCTACGCGCAACACAAACTGGCACCTCCGAAGGAATGGCAGGAGAACCCGAGACCATAAACTTCCCCCGGCTGCGATTCCGTTGAGGCAAATTCCACCCATAGTGGATCCTAGTCCTCGAGTGCGCCCTTCTGAACCGAGAGATCCTACATCTCATGTCCGAACCTCGAATCGACACCAACAGAAACCCTACGGCGAGCCCCGCCAGCAATCTCGAGTCCATCCGAAGCAAGAGAACTTCCCACGCCACTCGCAGCCTACCGCACAACGACCTGTAGCTCACCCGCATACATCGACCAGGCCCTCAGCGAAACCGGAGCCTCAAAAGCTCAAGAAGCCAACGCGACAGTCTGAAGCGTCTCGCAGCCAGTGGAACTTGCCGCAGGAGAATCACAAACCGCCACGAACAACTCGGGGGTGTCCATACGAGTTCTTTGCTCGCACCTTACGACGCACCTTCCGGTCGACGTCCAGTGCGTCCCACTCCGTCCAAGTTTTAGCAGAATCCCTAGACTCATCATTTTGATACCAGTCAATCCCGCGCTAGGAATCCACTCGAGCGATATCCAGTGGGACATGCGCCAATCCCCAACACTCCAGAATGGCGCACACGTATCAGGCCAAATACTCAAACAACCCGCCTTGTCGTCGAAATCCGACTCACCGTCGTGCATGGTCGTCAAGCACGACCTCCTACCCTGGCCGATTCTCGTGCACGCCGACATTGAGCACGAGCTGACCGTCGGGGACGTCCTCAAGGCCATATCCGAGAGTCTGCACGCGCATATCGGCACGCGAGACTGGGGCAACCTGAGGATGAGGGAAGGAACGATGGAGGCGATCGCGCGCGCAGCGCAACGTCGGCGCGCCAGGCCGGAGTCGTACAGGCGGGTCGACGTCCTTGGGAAAGCGTACATGTTTGGTGGATTAGAGCATGTCAGTGGTACGCACTTTAGGGTCAGGAGCTTTGCGCCATGATCGTGCTGGTGATGGTGGGAACAAGGCAAGTTGAAGAGTGCCACTCGTGGACGATCCGATGATATTCTTTTTCGATCTGCCTTACATTCAAGGATTGTCAGGACTACGTATATATATGACACCTACACACATAATTTATTGGCTCGAGCTACACGATTGACCTTAGTCGTGTGCCATACTACTTACAATACATCGCGTCGACCATCCCGGCGCCGGCTGAGTGCGGACTGCAACCAACTTGTCAATTACATGCCCATATATCCGTGAGTTATTCAGCAAAGCCCAGTATGTATGTATTCGGATTCATGTTCCTAGAGAACCGTAAAGGGATGAAAAGGTTGTGCATGTCGAGAAAAAAACATTGGTAAGAAAACGTTTCCGGTTCAGCGAGCCCGAGCCTTTCCACTCTTCTTTCCACTATGCTTGGATTTCGAGCTCCCTCTATCTTCACGCTCACACTCCTTGCTGCAATACTTGAAGTCCCCAGCGCGAGGGCGTTCTTTGCAGACCTACGTAGTAGGAGATGCATCAGCACAATTGGCGTCGAAGGAAGATTTTCGACCCGTACCACGCAGAGCTTGACCTTGTTCTGCGTCTTAAGATTGCCTCTGCAAGGCGAATTTAGCGAGTCGAATGCAGCCGTGCAAGCGGTATACGCACCCAATAGACTTGTCATGCTGGTGCAGTGGCTTCTGCCTGTACGAGTGAGTTTGGAGATTAGAAATGGGTTCCATCTTTCTTGAGATATAACGCACTCGAACGACTTGAGGATGCTTCCCGAGGTGTGGCCGACGTCGCGTACACCGCGCTGGGCGAGTCCGAATGCCCCGTCCGAGACTTCGTGTATAGCGGGTGGAATGAATGCGCTGAGACCAGTGTTGTCCAAAGTGTCGTCGGTAACGCGGTGAATAGAGGAAATGGCGTTGTGGGCGACGTCGCCGCCATTGTAGAGAAGATCACCTAGGAGTCCGAATGTCATGGTGCGAATGCCAGTGGAAGTGGATAGTTTGTTTGAGGAGGGACATAGTGTTAGGCGTATTTATACTCAAGGGAATTTCAGTTGAGTACCCCATCGACGACTGCGAAACAAGGGACACCATGAACCTCTTGGAGGTGAATACGATCATCTATGGGATGGCTTCAATTCGGAACAGGTCTAGCCTCCACTACGAGACTCGCAGGTGAGCGCTCATTCTGGTTGAAGAGGCTCTGACGGCTAGAATGCTTTCATTCATCAGTCCCTACGAATGGTATGAGTTTTGGGGTATCACACAACTGAATGCCTTAGTCTGCAAGAAACTCGCTAGTACACATCGCTTTACAGCTGTAGTGGTTGACTTTAGCACTGTCACACTATGAGAGACATCAAATAAACATACACTCTCCCTCTACACGAGTATTCGCGGCATGAGAATGTCGCCGGCCCAAACAAACTGCAGCGAGATGTGCCGCCACCACCGCGGCGTATTTCCGACTAGTAGATGTTCAATCGAGGTTGGCCTCCTGGCACATTGTAGATTATCACCAAAAGTACGGAGAAAGAATTCTTCGAATGAAGTACGTAGAAGCAAAGCTCTAGCCCATGGATTGCTTACTTCATCATGGCATTCAACAGCAAAAGGTGATCGCCGATCGTTTCATTTCCGGGCAAGTCACGAACTTCCATGACCATTTCATTCTGAAATCAGACCACAACAATGTCTGTGCGACTAACATCGTGCCGTCGTCGACAACTTACTCCACATTCCGTCCTGTCACAGCATGGCCGCCCGGGTACATTCGTATTCCAGCTGCTGCAGGCTGCGTAGACTCTCATGGTCTTTGAACCTACGGTATCAGGGAAAACCCCATGATTCTCAGACACCGTTTACGTTCAATATCGACAATCTACCTTTTCCTCTAACTCACATTGTCACCCTCGTGCTCGTCTACGACTGATTGGTTCACTGCTTGTCCTCCGTCGCCTGGCTTCGTATTTTGTCAGGGTCTCTATAAGTATCCAGGAACTTGAGTCCCTCACCCGTTCAAGCCAACAAACGTTGGTACGATGTCCCCAAACTACATGGATTCCGACGTTGGCCTCTTTACTTCTACGCTCCTGCTTCATGTTGATGAACTTGTTTAGCTTGCTAAGGCCATCGACGAGATCAAAGCCATTGGTCCTGACTGTTGCTTCGAGTATGGTATGTCTTTTTGACTTGCTGCCCATATCAATATTTGGATTGAAATTCGCACGTAGGTAGCGAGATATACAAGAGTTGCATCCGCCATTTCCTTGCAAGCAGCAGCGAAGTCGCGCAGCTCGCCGTGCAGCCCACCACTGTGGGCGAACTTTCCCGCGTGGTGCGTCTTTCTTGGTTCAGTGTAACCTGTTTTCTTACCATACGCCTCCAGCTCAAGATCATTGCGAAGCACCGCGTACCATTTGCAGTGAGCCCAAGCATCTTTTCCTGCGTTTTCCCACTCATGTTTACTCTATTTCCCAGGTCAGAGGTGGTGGACATGGCATGGCTCCTGGGTACAGCTCCACGACTGGGATCCTTATTTCTATGAGCCGCTTCAACAAGGTTACCTACGACGAGCGTACCCAACTCGCTACCATTGGCGCGGGATGTCTCTGGGATCAGGTTTACAGCGAATTGGGCCCAACTAACCGCAATGTTGTTGGAGGAGCTGCATCGGATGGGGTCGGTGTCGGGGGCTGGATGCTCGGCGGGGGATACTCCTTGAAGAGTAACAAGTATGGCCTAGGTATTGACAACGTCGTCGAGATCCAGGTTGTCACTCCAGATGGTCGGGTTCGCAATGCTGATAGGAAGACCTATCCGTCGCTGTTCAACGCTTTGAGGGTTCGTCTCAAACTAATTACTTGCGTTCGAAATGCTTATGTGACAAATGCAGGGCGGTGGCAACAACTTTGGGATTGTCACCAAGTTTGTCGTGAAGACGTTCGCCCAGAATCAGACTTATGTAACGCTTTTCCGTCTTTCTGTGGCAGTCTGAGCTAATGTATCCATTTTTAGGGATCGTTCTTCACAATACCCGGTACACGCGAGTCCGAGTTCAAGGAGGCGTTGGTCAAATTCGTCGAAGAGGAAGACCGTCAAGAAGCCTGCGTTGTTGCTGCGTTCCGCCACTTCCTCGTTCTCGGTCAAAGTGATGTACGCATCTCAGAGCACTGTTATATCTTTTCTAACCGATAATCGCAGCCCAAGTACGAAATTTCTGTATTTTGCGTGTTCGACAAGGAGAAGCCAAAGAAGAACGTCCCGTTCAGAGAGTTCAAGGCTTTGCAAGCGACAGGAGAGGTTTGGAAGAACGATCCCGCTGGGTGGCAGCTTGGGCAGACTCGGGTCCCTGTATTGGAATCATCGGCCACTGGATTGCGTACTAAGAAGACCGTCCCTTCGTCGAGATTCAACTCCCCTCCGGGTAGTCGCCCGGGATCTCGAAACCGAATGCGCAGTGACCAATTCAACAACCGTCGCCCTGTGTCTAGAGCCAGTGGGCGGCGCCGTGCAAACTTTGACGAGGACGATGAGGACGATGGCTATGGGTCTGGCGACTCCGTCCGCAGTGCGTTCGAAGGATACTTCGAGGAGATTTCCCACAATCGACTTTACTCGGTCAGCTCACGCCCTCCTCGCTACACTCGCCATGCAGAAGACTCGGACGATGATGAGGAGGAAGACCGTCTTTCCGACGACGACGACAGAGATCAAGAAGATGATGATGATGATGAGGAGCTTGAAGACGGATTGTCCGATTTGGAGAATGACAACAGCGACTTTGACGAGGAAGAGGACGATGATGATGAAGGCGTCGACGACTTCGGCTCGGATGAGGCTTACGGGTCGGACGACTCTGAGGGCAATGACCGCGGCGCTCGATATTATACTGCTAGGTCCCGCACAGACGCAGTCAAGGCGCGCAAGTCACCTACACGACGCATCATGGTCACAAAGCCTATCGACAAGATGGGAGAGATCAATGAGAGGTCAGTCATTCGTGAACAGTCTTTGTTTAGATGCTCAAATACCAGCAGAGGGCGTTTCGGGTGTCTGATGATATCCAAGTACACGAAGCCCCTGCTCGACAAGATGGCCGAAGAGGCTGCGGTCAGTTCAGAATCTACTGTGTTATCCTGTACACCGCTCATAAGTACCTGCAGAAAGCGGCCCGATACCTCAAGTCGAAGAATGGTGTTGCCATTGTCATCGACGCTTGGCCCGTTCATGAGTCCATTTTCGACAACAGCCCTCCAGATGCTGCTTTCCCGCACCGTCGTGGCCAGCCATATGGACCTATGCTGGCTTATTTCCGCTGGCAGAACGCTGAAGACGACGACTTCTGGCTGACGAAGCTGAAGGGCACCTTGAATCGAATTAGGGTGGTTGCGCGCAGGGAGAAATTGACGCCTCGCAAGCCCGCGTTGTATAATAATCTCTCCATCGAGTCTGTTCCGACGCATAAGATATATAGGGAGAACATGGGGTGGTTGAAAAAGGTAAAGCAAGAGTACGATCCGAAGGACGTTATGGGGTTGTGCGGGGGCCATAAGATCCCGCTTCCAGACAATTCAGACGACGAAGACGAAGACGAGGATGGTGATAGTGATTGAATATTCGAAGTTCGCGGCCCAAGGGCCAAGATCCTGGCTTGACGGGTTTCAATTTTTGAATTCCACTTGTGTTCGAATCTTTCACCTGGATCGACGAGTGGCACCGACCCTGAAATATTATCAAAAACTCCGCTCGAATGGTCAAAAATCCATACTTCATTAGTATGGGCTGTAGTGTACACATAGTTGAGATACAGTAATATCGATACAGAGTCCATATACGCAGGGACAGCGGTCATCTCCACCACAGTCTACAACTCATCGACCCACCGTGCGATATCTCCCCACACCTCCGCACGCACCTTCTCATCCCACCACCCAGGCGGGATCATCAAAATATCATGTACAGCATCCTTGACCCACCTCTCCCTCACCGTAACCCCATCCCTGACCATCGCACGCATCAAATTCCCAACCTCCGTCGTCAGCCTCTCCGCATCGCCCACAACAACCATCGCCGGCGGGAAATTCGCAAAAAGGCCAATGTTCGTCGATGGGCGCATCGACGGCGGGAGCTCGCTGATAGGCGTCCCCGGCGCGAGCCCCAACTTCTTAATCATCGCAGTCAGCGCTGGCCCGTCCTTGCTACCATCGTACAAATCGACTTCGTGTCCCCAGCGCGTGAGCACCTTCGGACTCGCGGGACTAACGTATTCACTGTGCACAATATCCTTCAACCTGCGTGACTCTTCCTGGATTTCCGCAGGGACATCCTGTTTGGTCTCGTCGCTCGTCCCGAACGATGCCGAACTACCGGTGAAGATGCTGGATCCAGTGTCGGTGCGAAGCATACCGCCGCGACCACGCATTTTGAGAAAGATGTTGAGGTAGCGGTCCATTTGGTCGTGCCCTTCAGGGTGAATGACGTTCGAACCGATAGTGTTGGGACGGTGTTTGAAGCCAAGGAATGTACGCTGCAGCAGGGCACGGGGCTCAGGCGTGTCGGTGAGATAGTCGGTGTCCGCGTTCGGGCGCGCAACATACGAAGAAGGAACGTCGGGGAAGGCGTGTGCTAGTTCTTGGTCAACGAAGTTATCACACAGTGGGATAGAATGTACACACACGCATCACACGATGGCGAGAGCAGCAAAAGGCCAGTGGGCATCGCGAGTTTGTTTTGGTCACGAATCCATCGAGTGAGCGCGAGGACAAGGTTGCCGCCGGAACTGTCGCCTATGAGCACGATTTTGGCGAGAGGGTACATGTTTGAGACATGTGTGTAGGCTGTAGCGGCGTCGATGAGCACAGCAGGCCATGGCGCATGCTGAAGTAGGCGGTATTCAACACTGTAGATTTCGACGAACTGGCCATCCTTCATCAGACGCCGAGGGATGTTGGATGTACGCGCGCCTTCGGTCGCTGACATATGGCAGTAGCCGCCGCCATGCATGAAGAGGCCGATTATTGGCGCTGTTCATTGTGAGCTCAGGCCAAATGTGAGTGAACAACTGGGCGCACCTGATCCTTCAAACTTGGGCTCGGACTTGGGCCAAACAAACATGCCAACGCGTTTGCAAGGGACCTGGTACATGATATCCTTGATTGCGCCGCGCTGCAACTCTGCTGGCAAGGGTTCTGCCCATTCGAATCGTGTCTCCTTGAGCGGACGTTCGGGCTCAGAGTCGGGGTCGCGAGTTCCAAATGTCACGCCTGCGACTTCGGTCACCTTGTAGATGCGGCGCGTGAACTTGACGTAGATGACTTGTTTGAGACTCCAGGATGGACGGGGTCGAAATCGGCGTGGCAGCAGGCCATAGTAGAGAGTCCAGCAAGGTACAAGCAAGAGGGTGGTGAAGAGTCGGCTGAATGTGTAGATGGCCTTCCACGGCTCGTGTGCCCAAGGGAGATGTGTGAAATGCGCGTATGGATGAGGTGTCTTGTCGTATAGCATTGTGGAGGGAAGAAAGAAAGGTGTTGTCCAGGTCTTAGCGAGGCATGTTTTGATGTTGCGCTGGAGTGGACGTCAGCGCAGTGTGGTGTTCGGTGGACCGTGGTGGTGCTAAAAGGCTTAGGAGGCCAATCGTCGGGCACAGTCGAGTGCCCGCGCATATACAACTCGATCATCGATGACCTCAGCTGCCTTGTCGTCCCGCCATCTACTCTTGCAAAACAATTATACGATGATGGACTACAGAAGCATGGTATCCTCCTCGAAAGCATTCCAAATGTCTCCAACCAACTCTCCAAAGTCGTCCGCAGGCTTCATCGACTCATACGACCACGGCGATTTCAATCATGACAGGCTACCCTCGACTCGCCTTTTTGAAGTTTCCGCGTAGCGATGGCTAGATGTAGAAGAGTCAGTGGATACTCGCCTGGGGCGACTCCTGGTCTACTATCCGTCCTCACTCGCGCACCGTTAAAGTGTTCATCGCCAAGGCTTCCAAATCATCCACCTTCACTCTGGCAATCGCCTTTAACAAAAACTCGAACAAAATGGACAGCCACCCCCAGGCATCCATTTCACGTAACAGTTCGAGCCCCAGGTACTGATATAGTCGCCACCATCCCAGGGAGCAGCTGTGAACCGCTCGCAAGGACCTTAAATGTTCCGCTCGTAAGTACTCGCAACTGAGTGGTAGGAGAGGTTTACTCAGGATTGAACCAGGCTACTTGGCTTGGTCATGTCAATCGGAGACCTGTGCGGCCCCCTACCACTTCCCTACGTGTGGGATAATAGGGATAATATGTGGGCCCCTTGGTAGATATAGCCTGGAGGTATAGGGACTACATTGAGAAGGGCACAATCGCCTTGGAATGTATCGCAGGAAGTGGCAGAGCTCTTGATGTGTTTGAACCTCTCAGCTTGGTCGGGACCTGCGAGCAATGATACTTACAGTGCATTACAGCGATTCACGCCCTTCCCGCAAAAGCTAGATTCACAGGTGTCGTATTTTGCCTAACTTTCGAAAACTTTTGAAAAGATACTACAGTGATACTTACCTACATACCTAGTTTGGCATTACAAGTTGCTAAGATACATCCTTCTATCCTGCTCTTACTCTACCTAAGATCCCCCCTCCGATCCCTTGCTTTTCTCGTCGAACGCCTAAGGGTATACACCGCATATCGCACCTTGTCAAACTCGCCTGCTGTGGCAATTCTACGGGGTCAAACCAGTCAGCACAAAGCCACAAAGAAGAAGAAAACAAAAGAAAACATACTTGGTCATATCAACAACGAACTGGTTCTTCGACTGCACCGGCGCCTTAGCATTGGACACATCCTGCAGCACCGTCGGCAGCGCCTCTATCACCTCATTCGGGAACATCTGCAGCGATGACCGCACAATGGAAACAACCGTGCTCGTCTTTTCTTCCGCCCAGTAGTCTCCAATGAGTCCGACAAGAACAGCTTTGAGGAGGTCCAAGCCGCTCTGCTGGAACGCAGCCCGCACGAGGGGTCGCTGCGGTAGATGCACGAGCTGGCTGTCCGCCGCATCCGCAAGGATATCCCTAAACACGTCCAGTGCGAATTCGGAGATCTGGAACGACAAGCCGAGGATGGGCACACAGGCCTTGAAGCAGTGTTCGAATGTCGGCGCTGTGAAAAAGACGTCGGGGATGCGGTCCATGATGACCTTTGCCAAGTGAACGTAATCTTCCAACACTGCGAATAACGACATTGAACGAACAGTGGGGCGTGCGGGGACATGGGACATACCATCCGGAATTTTCATGGCTTCCTTGTCATGCAACGTCTGAACCACGATTTGTGTCGACCGTTGGTAGATGTTCATGGTCAACACCTTCAGCGCATCATCCGCCCCATAGCCATACTCGTCAATGGCCTTACCGCAGATCCAAAGGTAGCTCGAGAACCTATGTGCCTCATAAAGCTGCATTAACTTGGTAACAACCGCCAACGCCATCGGGCGCGCGTTTTGTCCATAGAAGGTTATGCCGCATCGTAAAACACGCGTAACGCGTTCAGCAACCTCGTAGTCCGACCCGTACTTGGTAAGGAAGGCGTCGAAAATGCTCCAGGTCTGCGCGATAGAATTTTGGCATGCTGGTGGAAGGTCCTCCCCGAAGCTCCGGATAATGGTGAGCATGAATTCCAGATTTTCTAGGCCAACTTTCAAATGGTTAGTAAACAAGCAATGTCGATGTCACAGTATCATACCACAAGCGGACTTCATCTCCTCCTTGGACACAGCCGTAGCATTGGTGACCTCGTGAAGTTTCCCGAAAATGTCCATCGCAAACAATCGTAAAGACTCGGCCGCCGATGCCATCGGCATGGCAGAAATAACAAAGGCTATTGCCTCGTATACGAGGCCTTGGTCCAGTGGGTGCAAGCCCTTACCCGCAGGTGAGTTGAGGAAGACGTGGAGCGTTGGCAAAAAGTCTGTCAAGTGCTATTCATAATCTTATTAGCTTCTTAGTCCGTGAGAAAGGGACTCAGTACGCACCTTTCTACAGTCCTGGCAAACATACTTCAATGCCTGTCCCGCTGCACCGCTTACCTCATAATCCGTGCTCTCGAAACCCTTGGAAATATACTCAAGGAGGAAAGGAAGAAACTGGGGGTGTTTGTCGATCCATTCCGTATATCTTGAAATGATCATGAGGGCCGCATAGCGGACTCTTGGGTGTTCTGGAAGTGCAGGAATGATATCCATAATCTTGAGCACTGCGCCGTCCTGGTTTGGCTTGACCTCTCCGCCCATTGACCTCAACGCAAACAACGGAGCTTCAACTTCCTGCCATGTCGCAGCGGGCCTCGAAAGACCCTGCGAAATGATGTTGTACGCAAGCATCAGGCAGGTGTCCGTCCCAAGTACAACGCAGCAATCCTTCAGAGTATCGCCCATAACATGGCGGAAAGACCTGAAGTCATCTGCATCCTGGCCAGACAGTGGCGAGTCATCCGATGGGAAGTGAAGGTGTTTAATCATGACACCAACGAGTGTTTGGTACGCGTTGATGAAGACGGGAGGTACGTCTCGGTTACGCTTGAAGAAGGACGCGAGGTTCATCCAGAATTCGAACGTAATGGGGACAACGTCCAAGTCATGGTAGGCTGAGCACTCGCCAATGGCTTCGACAATGGGGAAAAAGGCCTCGTTGTGGGCGACCACCAGTTTGATGTACGTGGTTCCCGCCTGGTTGAAGATGCGCGCGTAACCGCGCATTTTCTCGACATCGTCTTGGTCCGCGGTTAGTCGAGGTCGTAATGCTATAACGCGAGGGACAATCATTTCGATGACTCCCATGTTGACTTCGATTTCTTGTGTTTCGTGAATGAGATCGCATATAGTTCCCACTGCAGCGTCAAAAAGCTGGTCGGAGGCAAGGGCCTCAAACATGTAGGCGAATAAAGGACTAGCGGCGAGTGCGGAGACATCGACTTCACCAGCAAGTAACCAACTTCGCAGGCAATAGAACACTTGCTCCTGAATCTCTGATGTTACGCCTGAATGTGAATACTGGGTTAGCCAAGGACCCAAAGGTCAAATCAGGTCACGCACCAGGCGCCTGAAGATACATGCTCAGTAACTCCATGACTTGAGCAGCGTTTGCTGACAACAGCGCCTCTTCTCTTGCGGTGATGTCGTCGTCCTTTATGGAGCTTATGAGATGGCTGCATCGATGATGGAGTGAACGACGTACGGTTAATGGGTATCGTGTGGCATTCATCAACTCTTCTGGGAGGAGTGTGAGGAATTGGAGGAGAGCAGGCACTGTCACTGGGTCTTTCCCGAACGTATTGATCATGTCTTGCACTGGGGCTTCCCATTGTGTGTATTGCAGAGCAAGGCCGATGAGAGCAAGGGATAGCTGGACAATGAGGCTACGCGGGCCGGCCTGGTGTTGGCGGAGTGCGGACAATAAAGTCTGCTGCAAGTGTGCGAGATTTGATGGATCCACTTGTCCGAGATCATGCATAACCTAAGAGAGAGTTAGAGGTGGCCAAAGTAATTGTGGCTGTCGGGCACACCTTGGATCTGAAGGTCTGGGCTGCGAACAGCTTGGCTGCCTGTGGAGCCTCTGCCGACATCAACAACACGTTCGAAGTCGACCATGCTTCAGTCTATTGCGACGCGGCGGAGGATTCGAAGTCAGATTGGCGGTGTCGACATGGTCCAATGGCGAAAGTAATTACGGAGTGCTGGAATTCCTGAAGCCAACTGTTTGCGTTGTCAAGTGACGATTTGTCTACTGTGGTGGAAAAGACGTCCAGCGCCGATAGGACTGTCTGGATGTTGTCCATGGTGGAGAGAATTCAAGAGAGATGTGGACCGCCTCTGATGGGATCGGCCAAATCACGGTGATGATCGTGCTTTCTCCAGGATAACTTGGAAAATACATGCACAGAGTGGAACGGTGCTGATGCTGGTGGACGCGTTGAAGCTTTCATACGCGCTATCGCCGTCGCAATCGCTCGCGAGTACTGTGTGGCGCGTGAGAGTCACTCCCCACAGTCAGTTTCACCGGGCCACTTGTTCCACCCGAGGTTGTTGCTAAATATCCAATAGTTGGTGAACTTTCGCACTGCTTGCTGTCCGGCTTTCCAGAGTATCAATGTTTGAGCATCGGCACGTGCTTGAAGCAAACGACCATGGCGCAAGGTTTACGTTCGCCCCGCTTGCCTCTGAACCACCACCACCACTATGTGCCGCCTCGTCATCTACAAGGGCACAGAGCCCGTCAAGCTCTCCCACGTACGCCGTCGCCGACCACGATTGGATTCGGGATCTGACGAGCAACCTACAGTTGCTCACACGCCCGTGTCATTCGATCATCAACCAGGCATTTGACTCGCGTCTGCGCCTCGACCGGCGACGGCCAATGAATGGAGATGGGTTTGGTGTTGGTGTGTCCCGCCCAATTCTTCCTCGCTTTGTTGTAACACAGTCACAGGTTGGTATGACTCGGTCCACGATGTGGAATTGGGCAATCAACCTTGCATCTTCACGTCCGTCACACCTGTGCGTACCCCGCTTCGGCACCCATCCACTTTCTCATTCCAAGCAGGCATGGAACAATGTCAACCTCGCTCGCCTTGCCGAAAAGATAAAGTCACCATGCGTCTTGTACGTCCAACCCACCTCCTTGCATCTCCAGCCTTTATCTCATTCTATCCGCAGCGGTCACGTCCGTGCGACAACCGCTGGGTCATTATCATTGGACAACTGCCATCCTTTCGTTCATGGGCGACTTATGGTGTGTACATCTCGAGAAACTCACTTTGACCGACTCAATCTTCTCTAGTTCATGCACAACGGTGGCTTGGCCCACTTTGACCTCATCAAGCGCCGGATACAACGCGACCTCCCCGACGATATCTTTAATGGAGTGCAGGGCAATACTGGTGCGTACACACGCCATCGGACCCATAGTTGCGTGCTAAGAACGCCTTCAGACTCCGAGTGGGCATTCGCCGTATTCCTCTCCAAGGTATAGCTAATGATATCCGTCCTGCCCGTGGTATTGAAATAAGTGCCAGCTCCCCGATGCCAACGCCCCAACGTTCTCGACTGCTGCTCTCAAACGAGCCATGACAGAAACCATCGCTCAACTCAATGCCTACTCGGATGCTGCAGGCATCACTGAGCCCAGCTTGATGAATTTCTGTGTAACCGATGGTAACACTATCATTGCCACACGGTATATTTCATCACGGACGGACGAGGCAGCATCGTTAGTGCGTTGAATCCCTCGTAATCTTGTTTGCAGCAATACTCATCTCTATACAGTGGTTCTCTTCGGGCACTTCCTTCAGCGAGTACGCGGAGGGCGGCCATTACAAAATGTCCAAGTGCGACAAGAGAGAGAACATTATTATGGTAGGCTGCGTACTCCCCGGGAGCTCCTCGTGTGCTGACCCAAGGCAGATTGCCAGCGAGCCGCTCACCTTTGAGCGCGCTGACTGGATGGAAATCCGTACAAACAACATGGTGGTCATCACCCCGAAGATGAACCTGCTGCAAATACCGATTATAGACAAGTACTACGACCCGACTTTTGGGACGCGTACGACCGACTTCGCGATGGAGAAGGGCCTCTTGGCTCCGCGATAGTTCGAACTTCAGTGGATCCTGTTTGTTCTTCTCATACTCCCATACTTTCTTGCCAGCACTGGATTTTGTAAATATCATAGACTCTTTCATGTATAATGCCATAAATTAGGATTATCTTGGTGTTCTCATCTCCTAAACTTGGGGCTTGTCGCCACAAAGTCAACAGCATAGTCTGGAGAGCCAAGGTCAGCTACATAGGCCACCACTGTTCATAGGACGAACCATATCCCTTGACGCCAAGTCCAGCTATGACTGCGACTGCCTTGTCCGACAAGTAACTGTGATGCCTGAATGCCTCGCGCGCATGGACGTTCGAGATGTGCAACTCCACAAACGGAATGTCTACGCCAAGGAGCGCGTCTCGGATGGCTACACTCGTATGGGTGAACGCGCCTGTGCCAGAATTGATCAGTCTCTTCGCGCTGTGATGCACTCACAATAAACGCACCAGGATTAATGATGATTCCAGTCACACCCTCATCCCTCGCCTGATGTATCCTATCGATGATAGCGCCTTCATGATTACTCTGAAAGTCCGAAAACGCTTTCACGTCAAGCTTTTGTGCTCCCTTCTTGCAATTCGATACAACATCCGCCAGGGTGTCGGAGCCGTACACGGCTGGCTCTCGTGTACCGAGCAAGTTCAGATTTGGTCCATTGATCAAGAGGATATTGGCCATTGGTGATGATGGTAGTGCAAAGAAAGCAGATGTGTAAGGAGCTATATAAGCCCCGCATGACCCCACGTCCAATCGCTGTCGGAATAAACACCCTCCTTTCAGTGATCACCTGGCGTATCCCATCCTTATTCCGCTACATACTTCGTTACAGTCCCATTTTAATTTCCTCCTCCTCCTTCGACAAAAGTCCTCTTTCCCCATAACACTGCCCCATGACTCGCCGCCGCAATAAGATAAGCCAGGTCAAATAGACTGCCAAAGACCTCGAACGCCGGCATTGTCGCGAACAGGTTCTCTCCCTGTGCTGTAGGAGCAGGCGGGAACGATGTTCGGAGCTGTACGACGGTGGCCAAGAGGTACAAGCCCATCAGCTGTGCGAGGAATAACACCATCATCGATGCGCCAAGGTTGCGACTCGTAACCCTCAACGCTCGAGTAACACCGCGTAGCACGAGACGAATGCTACTGAGGATGATAAACCCAACAAACAGAAGCCCAAGCTGTCGCGACGCAAGTGAAATCTGCTCAAAAGTGATATCCGACGACACTAGCGCAAGAAGGTATGCAGCAATCTCCGCGGCTAGATCAGGATAGTTATACCCATCGCTAGCTGTTCGCCGTGTTCTTGGGAATACCAGGTTGAATATGGCCTATGCTCTGTCAAATACTGGCAAGGATGAACGCAAAGATGAGACGACGCACGCTGATACTCCTGAAGACACAATACACCGCAAAGATACGCCCAGTAAGTCTAAACATCCTTCCGTATACCGTCCGTTCGTGCTTGGCCGCATCCCGCGCATGGCGCTGCTCTTCAAGCTGGAGGCCCATCTGATATTCCAGCGCCTCCAATCCTCTGATCTCCTGTGCATCGTCGTCCCCGCCCAAACTAGATGCCACACGTTTATACCAGGTCGAGTTCTGCGTGGGGTCTTGTCGTCGGTTATACGCATCTTTGCGTTGGGCAAGGTCATCTCTCACGCGCGCAAGAGCAGACACACTGACGTCCAGGTCGCGATCAGTGGGTTGCGTGGGTTTGGCGGCTACGAAATGCAGCCAGATACTGTTCATCGCTCCAAATCCAGTGAGCAGGCCTAGGAGGACGGTGCCTATCACGATGAGCCGTGCTATGGCGGCGGCGAGAAATGATGTGGGAGCTAGTGCAGCAGGTAGCGGTATAGACGACAATAGCACAAGAGTCGCTGCCACAGATACGAGTGCCAACAGGGATTTCGGTGTGATGATGCGACCAGGTTCTGGAGAGCCAGGTCAGGTCAGCGGTATGCGTAGGTCTGCGGACATACCGGCAGAAGATATTGACAGCCCGGTAGTGAGCAGAATGCTGCTGGAGAGTGGAATGACGAGAATGATGACTGTGAGTAGCGTCCATAAAGATATTCGCCAATTTAGCAGTCGGACTCTACATGCCAACCTTCAGCCAAGATGATCTTCTTGCAGTGGAATATCATTACGAAGAATCGAAAGCATTGGATGCTTGGAACATGAGTAACAAGAACATCATGCAGCACTCCGAAAAACACAGAGAGAATATTGTGCTTGGGATGACGGATTGACTGGTTGACCTGTGCGTTGATGCAGTCGTAGGAGCCGGGAGGCTGGACTGCTGAAGCTCGATGTATTCGCCACCATCCTCTACCGACGGGGAGGACAACTCCTGCAAATCGGAATAGAGATATCCTTGGACATATTTCCGCGAGGTTACAAATAGAAGTCCTCTGGCAAACAATCAGGACAGTCCAATACTCATTCGAATACAAGAAAGTACCGTATCCCAAACAGTAAGGCTGATTCAGGCCACATAACTGGAGTCAATACGAGTACATGGACGTTGGTGGGAAAGCTGCGGTTAGCCGTGACGCGTGACGTGTGTGGCATGCCGATCGCGACGTGATAGACACGCGTTTGTTCAAGCCCGTATGGAAAACGCCGAAATACTGCTACACTCATCCAACCCGAACTTTAAGAAGAATATGCCCATCGCCTCACTTATCCCAGTACAACATGAGCCTCTTTAGCGTCAGTACATCACTTCGCTGCTTTGTGTTTACGGCAGTGTGGGGCAAATTACACAGTTCATGTAGAGTTCAAGCTGTGCTGCCCGTGCGCACAGAAGAAGCGATATCATTTCCGAGTACTGGAGCATTATTGACCCATACCCATAATGTTCCATCCGTTCCGCCCCCGAGCAAGACTTCCGCATCCGCTATTAGCTTGCAACATGTAATCCCTTGTCTACTAACATCGACACCTTCGGGGAATCGCAACACAACCTTCCGATGCGGACTTCTTGTGGGTTGCTGTGTCGTAGATTGAGGCAAGGTCAATTTTGGATACCCTTTACTCGAGCGTGAGATATTTAAAACGAAGGCTTCTTTCGCGAAGGGAGCTTGAGAGTCATTTGGAGGAGGAGGATATAGAAGCAGTACAGCGGGATCGTGGTTTTCGCTTTTGGCGAAGCTCAGGTGTCGAAAGTAAAGATGTGGGATTGCAGGGGATATGGTGCTGAGAATCTTGTAGCATGCTATAGCAATATGAGTAACGTTTATGACTGCGAAAGAAGAACTGCATCACCGCTTTCTAGTCGAAGATCCTGAAAAGTAGTCAGCCCTGCGATAGTCTTCACGAGTGGAAGGCACACACCTTGGCCGAGGATGGGCACAGTATTCGTGTCTGGTCCTCGTCCTCCCATCCTTCCGGGAAATATGTAGACAATGCCAGCCACTTCCATACATAGAGACACCCTTGCTCTTTTTCTGTATAGCGTTTTTCGATGGGTGCGGCATGAGAACAAAGGATGTCAATGCCTGCCCTGTGCATAGAATCGTCAATTCTTACTCTCCGCTGCAAAGAGCCGAACTCACCAGTGTATTGACAATGGTGCCGAAGGATGTATGTTTGCACTACTGAACAACGGGCGATGTATCTGTCGCAGTGGTCTCGACGGCAGGCAGGCAGGTATGTGCCATATTCGAACCGTTCTGTCCATCTACAGAGGAGATGAGTGCAGGGCACTCAGAGTTGAACTCCACATACACAGCAAGTGGCAATGAGGGGCAGCGTGGGATGAAAGTCCTAAGGGACAAGGTCACAAACAAGGACCTCGTCCGTACATCGACTGGCTCACTGCTTGTAGCACGGGGAACGCATTATCACTGTACCCTTGACCCATTAAGACCAAGATGCATCTTCCAACACCCATAGGGTCTCCTTCCCCGCCTGCAACGTCGTGACCTAGCGCTTCACTTGGCACACTTACCCTTCCTCTGTGTCGGGTGGGAACAGGATCGCTAGACTGCCGCGGTGGTTGACCAAGGTCATATATTCGAGTGGAAAAGTCACGAGAGGTCGAGGCAAATATGTTGGGCTTGGTGGCGTCGAGAGCAAGCGAAGTGATAGTCTACCCCTCCTTGTGAAATGGGGTCCTTCATTTGAAAGTGGTTGACTGACATTTCCATGGCCACGGAGGGTGGTGATAAAGCGTTTGGTTTCGACGTCAAAGACATATATCAACAGACCGTATGCCAGAATAAGAAAGACCGTCATGTCGGGGGTTCGAACTGTCCATGTAGCGCGTACACCATCTGCGGGCAGAAAACTGATACCTTTGGGCTGGATATCTGCCATAAGATGAGCCTAAGACGCATATATAGGTTCTCCTTGCCTGAGGGAAGTTGAGGGTGGTTGATTCAGAAGTGCTCATATTGTAGAGACGGGCCTGGCGTTGTCCAGTAATGACAACCATGTCTTGATACTGCAAGATTGCATTGTGTAGTGTTTCTGAGTCCTCGTACTGTCCTCCCCAGAGAGTTTTACAAGAATGGAGCGTGAAAGGAAAGGGAACGATTTCGTGCGATTGGCCATGCCACAATTCACTGCTCTGGAATGTGTGAGAAAAAGAAAAAGAACGGATCCCAATCACTTACTTTGAACTGACGCGCAAATGCAAAGTCTGGAGGCTCGTTCGCGCGCAACCAGGAAGACGGAGACATAAAGTTGGACGTCGTCGGATTTTCGAGTCGGAATATCGAGTCGGATTTTCGAGTCGGAGTAGCGAGTCGGAATATCGACCGGCCCAGCGACTCGCAAATGCGATAAACCCTAACCAGAGTCCAAAGTTCACTTCATTGAATTTGACAACTCGATCGCTCTTGATTGGCAACGGCCCTCGGGGCCAAACATCCGGAACCCGGGTCCGGCAGGCAACATTGCAAGCCCAAACGATCCCGTCGACGAACAACAGAACTTCATGGCCGACTACAGCCCAAAGCAGCCGCTTTCGCGGGGCTCCTCGCTCGCCCTCCAAGCGGGCGCCGTCGGCACCATGGTCGCCGCGCTCCGCAACGCGCTCGGAACCCACCCGTACGGCGCGATGGGCATCATCACACATACTGGCAGCACCATTGGCCTCTTCGGTGCGTCGATGCCCTATTTTGAAGGCCAAAAAGGCATATTGAGCATACCCCGAAGCTGCCGCCGGATTCACCTATGGTTACACCAAGGACTTTGTTGCAAACCAGCGGCAGAAGGACGACCCCATCAACGCTGCGTCGGGTGCTTGTGCCGCTGCCTTTCTCGGGGGTCTGCGAAGTGCGTGACAGTCTATAACTCATGAATATCTTATTTATGCGCTTCCTAGCACGCTCGTTACCTGTGGCAGTCACCGGATGCGCCGTCATGGGTGCCGCGGTCGGTGCATTCGAGTACGTGGGAAAGCTCTCACCAGAGAATGTAGAGAGCAAGGAGGACAGGCGGAAAAAGTTCTTCAAGAGTCCACCCAACTTCATCATAGACCCCGCGCAGGAATCTACTTGACGCACAATGCAACTCACACTGTAGCACTCTCCAATTCGATCAGGATGCGCCAAACTCCATTTCAGTAATCTCTCAGTTGCTCCCTTGCGACGGAATCAGCTCAAATGTATACCCCACACGCCCCGCCAAACACAATATAGACGAGCGCGCCGAAATCCTCCGGTCTTGCGGTCGTTGAACGCCCCATCACCGACGAATTTTACAATCCCAGATGCATTATTATCAAAATCCGACACATAGATGTGTCTACCTTGGCTTCACCGGCCAAACCGTCCGTGTTCTTGCTATTGATACATAAGAAACCATATTCTGCTCCCAGTCCATTCATTCACCATTCCAAACTCCACTCCATTTCAATCCCCTTCAGTTACAAGCCTCACGATTTCGTCTTCATGCTGACTATAGAAAGCCTCCCAAGTTGCCTGCGTTTCACAGCTATGCTTGACCTACCGAACCATCAATAAGGAATGAGCGCTGACGGATGCGCAAACAAGGGCGTACCACTGAAGGAAGAGCGTCCCAAGCCATGTCTGAATCCACGATAGATTCGTCCATGTTGGCGAAGAAATCGACAATGGTGTGTAGGTCCCGTTCGTACGGCGAGGTCCCACTCAAAGTCGTGTAATTGGCGCTACTTGATGAAACTGGAACGGCGACGGGTGGTGCGACTGGCCAGGACGCCCGCGTATCTGAAGGACTGGTTGCCGAGGTGGAAGTGGGCTTGGTCAGCGGAGAAGCACTCGATGAAGAAGCGGGTGGCTGCGACGGTGCAGGACCCGGCGGAGGCCTTGATGGTCCTGGCTGCGACGGGAAACGATTTACATTCATAGGTGTCGGCAAAACAGGTGTCGGCGGAGCAGCCATTTCAACTCGCGCCCTCTTGAGTAACGAAGGTGTAGAAGACGGCGAAGGAGGAGGGCGCCTCGGTGGCTGCCCTGGACCCGCAAGACTGCTAGAACTTGGCCCCGCCACGGGGACTGAGCCACCAATAACGTGAGAAGATCTGGGGGCACCGTAACGCAGTTCGCGTATGGCGGCAGCTTCAGCTGCTACCAGAGCGAGCTCCGCACGCAGATTGCTTAGTAACCTCTTATGCCATCCCCGTTCTGTGTGCCGTGGATACTGTAAATTTTGAGTGACTGGAACAATATGCACATTGGACAACCAGTACTCACCATTCGAGCTAAACCCCTAGCCATCCGTGCATGGGAGTTACTCGAGTCTTCTATCAACTGCTCTCGACAATACGCAATGGCACTTCGGTCTTCCTCGTCCGTATAGTAGTTACGAAGGCGTGGAAACTCCAAGGGTGTGAGTTGGGTTGGTAGCTGGTGGCCAGAAGCTGCGAGGGCAGTGGGAGTGACTGGTGATTGTGAGGCATGTTGAGTCTGCCCTGCGTTCTGCCACAAACTGGATCGAGTCTCCTGGCTTGCCACAGGCGTTGAGGGTACGGCGGGCGCGGTCGGTATCTTGATAGCAGGTAGAATCTCGTCGATGGGTGACGAAGGTGGATCCTGCTGAGGAAGGCTACGAGCAAAAACGGAATTCGGCTCAAGCTCCCTGTTTGTAGGATTTATTTGCAGGGGAACCGCCGTAGGCGCAGCCCAGGAGGTTGGTCGTGATGTAGTAGTCTGAACGTTCGAAGGAACAATTCCCCTCGTCGCGCGACTGGCGGGATGGATGTGTGTAGAGTTGATGCCTGGGTCAGGAAAGTCGTTATTCCTGGTCCGAGAATGTATTGGAGTTTGCGTGGGTATCGATGGTGCTTCGGGCAAAGTTGCATTATGGGCGCTTGTGCTGGAGTCAAGAGACGACTGAAACCCGGCCATTCCCACGTCAGTTGGAGAGTGATTGGGCGTTGGCGGACGTGGAAGAGAGGTTGAAGATGGTCCGACTTGGGACGTAGGCTTGGGGGCAAATGACTTATTCAATCCATGTTGTTTTTGCAGTATGGTTCGGGCGGAATCGTTGATGTATGGAGCATAATCAAGGAGTTTATCTTCCTCAACAGATTCCTCGATCCACGACTTCTTGACAATGGGTATGCCATCCTTGTCCGCTTGAACTATCTGCTCTGTACAGTGCTGGAGCTTGTGTAAGGGCAGGGGAAGTATAGCAAAGTTGGCGCCATCTACGGAGGCAGAGCCAATGACTTTGCCACCGTTGTCCTACAGTCAGGTAAGCGTGTGAGTTACAATGACTATTAGAAGGGTCAAGTACCTCAATCATCTTGACAACATCCGTCCGGTTTCCCACTTCATGTGTAACACAAAACCTGAGGGACACACCCTCCCGAGTAAACAGGCCCTTTGCTAGCTTAGACTTGCGTTTGCGAGAAAGCCCAGCACTTGGGCCAGCCACAGGTTCTTGAGGGAGAGCCGCGGGCGTCGGCCTCGAGACTTCATCCGTGAGCTTGGTTGAAGTTGAGGATGGCGTTCCCGGGACAGATGCATCACTTGAGGGCCGCTCTCCCAGGTCTGCTACTCGAACTCCATGTCCACCTAGAGGTGTCTGCGAACTAGGCTGAAATCGAGATATCATTGGTGGTTTCGAAACTCCGCTGTGGTATGGTATGTTGGGCTATCATTGCTTGTAACAGATTGAATATACGCACGGGACATCGCGCGCCGCTGTATTCTGTACCTTCGACGCGCGCCAGCCACCCCAGTGATCCTCTCTCATCAGGAGTCTTCCTTTGCTGATACATTCGTCAAGCCACTGCGCGTCGAGGACTTTCTTTCCTGGAGTGCCGCCCCAAATTCGTACCATTTGGCCTCCCAGCTTACTCATTCGGTCAACCAAGAGTATCGTGGCTTGGTCTTGCGAGTCCACGACCACTCCACCATTAGCCTTGGATTTAGATATCAGAGTGGTAGGATGCGGTGGGCAGGTCACGCACCTCGGCCAGCGTGATGTATGCATTTCTCCCGTTTACATTCGGCGCAATCCAGAAGGCTATAGGTCCACTGTTCTTGGTCGAAAAGCGCATATTTGATGGCCAGCTCAAACGATCTCAGAGAAATGGACTTCAGAATGCGTCCCGCGGGCGCATATGCGCGCTGGGATCTGTGTGATCACCGAGAGAGGGAGAGAGCTGGATTCCATTCGCGGTCACGCACGCCGATCACCCACGTACACTAGCGGTCTCCGCGGAACTTATTTATTTGAAATTCAGAGAAATGGGCACAAAAAATAATTGAGCGTAGATAAGTAGCAACAGACACATAAGGTACTTGAGAGCATAGACAGTCATGTATGTAGTACTAGTAAGAGGCCGAGGGATGCATCTGCACCTCCTCGCGCCTTGCATAATTCAACAAAATCCATGATTCGGTCATAATGACCCGAATTCCCTTTCCACCATAGCTATTCGTGTGCGATGCTGGATAGCTGCTTGAGACTGCACCTTTGAAAATCTTTGCGACTCGGCCCTCAGCTTCATCCCCCAAGATGCGGCGGAGTGATGTGGAATCTAGCCTCAGTCAGTTAAGGTAGAGAATCGAAGATAAATCCGAATATACCTGCTCGTATAACGCGTCTGTGAGCTTGGTAAGGGATATGTTTGGATCGATAGTCCACTTTGCGCGACAGTACTCCTCCGCGAAGTTCAACTCTTCGGATGTGAAAAGGAAAGCGGCTTGGTTTCTGTCATGCACCTGCGCCGAGCTAGATGGAGGCGGTATCGGGAATGTGATATCCTCGAAGTATTTCGACAGATAAGCAGTGCTAGGCGCCGATGCCTTGGACTTCTGCGTGCGAGGGTAATGAGCATTGTGCAAGGGTACACTACTGGAAGAAACCTCACCACCTCCGGCGACGATGCCTTCGGGCCTGCCCGTGAAGACGTCGACCGCTGTCAAACATGAGCTCGGCGTGCAGCAACCCAGGAATTCGGCTTACTGGATACGACATGCTTGGGCCTGGAACATACTGCCCAGTATTCCTCAACTCGCGCTCACGCAACGCATCGTCCTTGACGCTCGCAAAGATCCCTGCCATGTGCGAAGCAAGGCCTGCCAGCACATTCATCCACGACCCCATTGTATGCCATGGCATCTACATAGACATGAGAACTCGCCAAACAAAGTGACATAGCAGATGTGCACCAATTCGTGGAGTTTCGTAGCCAGAGTTTTGTGCGATGCATTGGGTTGTAACATCCACTCGTTTCGACACCACGCCTGAGCAAAATCCATCTCCGCATCCGTATACTTGTATTTATTAGAGCCCTTGTGAAAGACCTCGGCTTGATCCTCGAGAGGCGGCGTTGGCCACTTGAGTTCTTCCGCCCAAGAGGGGCGTTCCAACTTTTTGCTGCTGCTGCCCGGCGGACGGCCTCGAGGTCTGCGAATCTCAGGAGCCTCGAACATGACAGAATCTTCATTCTTAGCCTTCAAGGGAACCGACGACGACCCGCCGTCTGGTGTGGACAGACGCGGTTTCTTCGATACGGACAGAGGCTCCCCCCTTCGCTTCGAGTGTTCGATTAGTGCCTCCAAGGCAATGGCATTCCACGCATCCTTGTTATGCTTCAGCTTTGCCATCCAAGATGATTCAGTGTGGTAGGGCATCTACATATTGTCAACAAGCTAAATACATCTACGAGGACAACGACGCACCTCTTCTGCAAGGCGCTCGCAGATCGTTGACATTTCGATGTCAGGGTTGACAATCCAGCAAACGCGAGCCAGGTCCTCGGCGTACTTGAGCTCAGCATCGCTATAGGCAAGATGCTTGGGATTTCTCGAAGGCTCGGGCGGCTCAGTGGGGACGGATGGGAACACGAGATCGGAGGCCCAAGATGGGAGATCGTCTGCGCTAGGTATAGGGTGTTCAGCAGGCAACTTCCGCTTCAAAACCTGCCGTCGTGGTTGGGGATGCGGCTTCGACTTCGGCTCTTTGCCATATTCGCCATCCTCCTCGTCGTCGTCGTCGTCGTCGTCATCGTCTTCTGAAGGAGATCCTGACCTTTCTGTGTATGTAATGGCGACTGGGCTGAAGGATACAGACGCCTTCGGTGGCAGAATCTGGGGTGCAGGAAGGCCATGTGGATTCCGTCTGTAGTGCTCCTTCGCCGCCATTTTATGAATAGCGTCGAAGAGGTCTGCACTGACGCTATATTTATGTTGTCCCAGTCGAAAAACCCACGATGCCGCCGAGTGATGGGGGATCTGGAGTGGAATGAATACGCGACAGAGAGCTAAAGACAAGGGGAACGTACCTGCCCCGCCAACTCTTCCGTAAGTACGCGCAGTGGACATGAAGGGTCAAGAGTCCACCTAACCCGACAGTAATCCTCTGCATATTGCATTTCCGCTGGAGTGAATAAGTAACCGTTCCCGCGTCGAATTGGAGTGAGTGGCGGTACGCTAGGAAATGCAAGCCCATCTGCCCACGCAGGAAAATCGTTCTGTTTGGCGGAAGCCGCAGCCGGTCGCGAGAGCTTTCCAGGGATTACAGGAGCGCTTGCACTGTCCTTGGGCGTCTTGGAGAAGTTGATCTTTTTACGCATTTTGGGCGGTGCGGTGTAATGTTCTTCGCCCTCGCCCTCTGACCCGCTATCGGAAGCAAGTGCCCTCCCTTTTCCTTTACCCCAGCTGACGTGAATATCTGGCTCCTGCGCCTCTTCGTCCATTACATCCATTTCGTCCTCTTCCCTGTCTGAAACCGATTCTTTCTTTCGCTTTGTCTTTGATTGGGATTTGCCCATCGGCTTGCTCGATGACGGCTGGGAGTGTCCAGCGCGATTCGAAGTCAGTGACCAAAATCCATCAATAGTTGCCGTCGCTCCCGTGACTGCATGAAAGTATTTGTTTGGCTCATATTGAGTGGCATCCTCGACACAGTCCTCGATCCACTGTTTTTTGATGATGGGTGCACCTTGCCGCACAGCTTGCATAATCTGTTCCCTGCACAAAGCGAGTTTATTCTCCGGTAATGGAAGGACAACGAGGTCTGCCTCCTCGACTGATGTTGCGATTGTACCACCGTTGTTCTGGTGCAACATTTAATTCACCAGGAAGCGAGATATTGATTAGAATAACTTGCCTGAATCATATTCAACGTATGAGTGCGATTCCCGACATCGCGTTGAATAAAGAATGCCAGAGGTGTTCCGTTGCGTACAAAGATCTTTGACGGCTTCTGTCCTTGTCTTTTCGGCAAAGCATGCGAAATAGGTGCATCCTGTTCAGGCGAAGATGACCGCTTGGAGATCGTTCTTGCTTTCGAAGATTTCTGCCTTTTCCCTGCTTTGTCTGCATTGAGATTTGCTTTGTGGTCTGATATCTCGCTGTCTGATCTCTCCATATCTGATGAGCTTTGGTCGTGTGTTACAGCTGGTGGCGGCGGGGCGGACCCCACAGAAGTTGGCTGTAAGATGGGTTGCTGGGGTACAGATGCAATGGAATTGGCGTGTGCCATCGCAGTAAACATCTGGAAGAGATGGAGTGCCTGAGGGTTCGAGTTCAACATGTTTGCCATTGCATTCGGGTCCATTGGTGGCATAGGCATGGTGGACATGCCAGGCATCGCAGGCATACCCGGTATGGCGAGTGGCATTACACCAGGGTACACAACACCGGGCACTTGACCAGCCGGTGGGAACATGTAATTGGCGGTCGGTAGAGCGTTTGTCACCAGCTGAGATGATATTGCACCATTCGAGTGAGCTGGTTCGCGTGAAGTTGCTGCCATTGCATGATGCGATTGAGAGCTAGAGAGAGAATCGGAAGTTGTTGGCGCTGGTGTGGGGGATGGAATGTTGCTAAAAGATTTAAATCCTCAAGTCAACACAATTTCGAAGGAATTATAGCTACTTACCTCCTCTTGCTTTCCAAGAAATCTGGGACGCGCCATCCTCCCCACTCATCCGCGGCGGTCAGCACTCTGTCTTCCTGCCGACATACATCGAGCCATGCTGAGTTCAGTACCACTCTTCCTGCAACGCCGTCCCAGTTGCGAGCTGTATTGCGACCTTGACTGCTGTCCGGATCGACCAACAGCAAATCTGCCTTTGTTGCTTGGTCTACGACGCGTCCTCCATTATCCTTGAGCCATCGAGGCATATCTAGTGACCGTATTGTCCATTCTTCGGCAGACTCACCTTGATAAACTCGCAACTGGCCTCTCGGTCCGTGACGTTGTCAGCAATCCAAATTATCAGAGGGTCTCCCGTTGTGTTGCGAAAACGCATGGTTTGAGGGTATATATGCGCGCGCGTATAACGCAGGAAATTGAACGCGATGCACGCCCCGATAGATGGACTCGGTGGTTATTGTGTGAGAGACAAACGGGCAAGTGTTACTCTGGTCCTTATATGCGATCACGCCTTCAGTCATGCAGCTGTAAACAAACATCTCTGTTGTTGTAAGCATCACTACATAAGTATACATTTAATTCGAATTTATCCTCGTAAATCATCCAATAACGCTGCTCTTTTCCGCAGACTTAATCACTGCACGCATCCCATCCACGACGAGCTGATGATCGTATGCCTGAACTAGACCACTAACAACCACAGCACCAATAGGCTGTGAACCTAATCCCTCGATGAAGATCGGAACAGCGCCTCCGTGGGCTACGAATTCCATTTCTGGGGCGTATTTCTGCGGGAAACTTCATCAGCAAAGCAGAAATGCGAGTATCGCAAACGTACCAAAAGTTTCGCTGTGCCTTCAGGTCCTTTGGCTGCTGCCTGCCTCCCAATGTAAAAGGAAGAATGGCCATATCGCTTCACAGTGGCAGTCTTGCCTTTCACCCAGTTCCTGCGATATCGATAAGGTCAACTGCCATAATCTCATCTTGCGCACCTACCAGTTATCTGGAGTCGCGCCAGGCCCGACCGCCGTTTGAAAGAGGATGTGACCGTTGAAAAGGCTTATGGAAATGACAATGGACGTTCCACTGTATCCTTCGACCTGAGCCTCCTTCCGAGAGACAAAGAGAGATCGGATTTCGGTGCCCAATGTCCAGCTTCATGGTGTTAAGGATGAGCGATTTCACTGTACTGTGTATGAAAAGGTACTCACGCATCTTCCTCAGTAAATCTAGCCCATCGAAGCTCTTCCTCTTGAGAGGCCATAATTTTTACAAGCTCAGCGTCGGAGTATGGCATGATGATGGTGAGAAGGAAGATAGTTGTAACGACGATAACATCGTACAGTCATCACGGCATCTGTCAGGTTGGCCTTGCTTACATACAGGAATACTCACGCGGCAATGCCCGCAGTCGTGTATCCCAAGTTGGATATGAATGAACGTTTCATTGTCTTTGGGACCCCGCGCCAATGCCAACTGATCGAACCTGCTTGCACGCTGTCATGTACGTCCAGATGTGTGCACAATGGGATTCAAGATTCGGCATGACATTTTGTGCATTATTTTTTGTGTATTTACAGACGCCGGCACCTCCCTCTAGCCCAACATCGCACCGGTCGGTCCCAAGCTATTCTCTTGGCACCTCTCATTGAGCTCTGGCCCTCTCAGACTCATGCCGTCTCTCCACGCACGCACTCTCAGGATCTCATGCACCGGCACCAACGATTTTCTGCAGCCGGCGTAAAACAGATCTTCCAGCGTCTCCAGTGCCTGCGGGTTTTTGCCTCAGGTGACCGCGTCTGCCTCGTCATTTCGCCACCCCAGGCAGACCCCTGGCAGACCCAAGGGCTTTCATGAGCCCGTTTCCTGCCTATAAATCACTGTCCCATGTGTGTTTTCGCCCTTCTTGTATCGCTTATATGCTCGTACTTCTTGGTGGAAGGCATGCGAACTAGTCATCTGGTTAGCAACACAAAAGCTAGAAGACTACCGGACGCCGCGCGGCTGTCAAGTCCGTCCACTGGCTCCTTGATCAGCAGCATAAAAGGCTTGCACCACCACTCTGAAGGTCCCGCTGTCTCTTTCCTGCCAGCATCCCAGCAATGTTCTCCGTTTTTCAAGTTCGCGCGCTGCTGCCTAGTACTCGGAAGCACCACGGTCACTGATCCAGCGTATATAGCTTCTACCAACGTTGCTCGCCTCCACCGTTCTGGCTTCGCCCGTTGTCGAGCGCCAGGACTGTGTCTCCGTACTGCTCGTTCACGCCGCGGGAACCTTCGAGGAGGGTATCGGCCAAGTTGGCGGTCCCCTTTCTGAAGCCCTTGGTAACAGCAGCCTGAGCTCGTTCGCCGGACAAGCTTTAAATTGTAAGTTCTTCCTTCGACGCGCCTACAGATTGACTAAATGGTGAACGCAGATTCGAGTACGTGTTTCCTGCCGTATACTGGCACACGACGATGATCTGGTCGCTTCAGCCATCCAGGAGTACAACACTACTCTAATTGAGGGCGCAAACACTCTCGCGGCCCTTCTTGTACGTGCCATTATTATGAGGTCACTGGGCAGTCGTTTATCGAGGCGTTCTCGTTTTACAGACGTCCCAGCTGGAAGCCTGCCCCGAGCAGAAGTTCATCCTGGGTGGATACTCTAAGTATGCAAACGTCTAAGTTTTCATTTGAGGAATGTGCTAACAAGACGCAGGGGCGTGATGGTCATCCATCGTATGGATAACTCATAGTCAATGAGGCTGGCTCATGCTGATATTGAACAGTGACCAACCTGACTGAGGCGGCTCAGAGCGCCGTATGCGGCATTGCTGGCTTTGGAGTAAGCTCTCAGCAGGCTTCACGAGCTCGAGAACAAGGTCTAATGATCTCTGTAGGACCCATACGCTGAAGATGGTGTCAATGGAGACCTTGGACTGGCAAACAGTACGTCTGTTCCAGGCTGTGATTGTGTGTGGCTCACTGTCCTCAAAAGGGTTCCCCATTGACAATGCCAACTCGGTTATTGTGTATGTCCCCCATTCCTCGGAAGGTGCTCCTCAAACTGACCGCGTACCAGGAAATGCAACGACGGAGACCCCATTTGCCATGCTGGTGCCACTGGAGGGGAAGCGGCGCACACAGCGTACGGCCACGATGGATCTACGGATGACGCTGCTGCTTTCCTGGCAGGAGTCTGTGCTTGAAGCGTTGGTTGTAAAAATGTGGGCGAGATCGACCTACTCTTTGGGTATTGGACGAATCAAAATTATTTGTGCATATCAGAACCCAACGAACGAGAACTTGAAGGCCATTCAATCACAGTGGACCGTCGACCATCATGCCCAGAATACATCGACGCAATCGAAGACAAAAAGTGCGTGTGCAGTTGAGTGTACACTATCGCGTATTAGTACATGTTGAATACAGTTACTTTCTGCGAGGAACGACCCCACTTTCTAATGATACAGTAACCTGATCAGTTCCGGGTTGAGTGATTTTCAAAATCCCAGTTTTGCCCAGTCCTACGCCGACAATCATCCATCCAACGCTTCTACGCGAAGAAACGCGTGAGAATGTTGGCCGGGTTCGCAGTAACAACCTCCTTCAAGCGATTCACATCCCTCGGGCTGACCTGCGCAATGTCCGCCATCAAGTAGGCCACATCGCCCTTCGAGTCCGAGTATTGCTTTAGGACGTTATACTCTGCGAAGGCCTCGTTGACTGCACGCAGAACACCAGGCTGGTTCCTGTGCACATGGCATACACGAACGACGTTGTCGTCGGTAGAAATTGCGCGCAGGTCCACCTCCGGGAAGTTGACAGCACCAAGTGTCGAGCCATGGCTCAAGCAGCGTGACAACGCCTGCGAGACCTCCTCTCCAATCATGCGTTGTGCCTCCTCGGTAGATCCACCGATGTGGGGGGTAAGGACAACGTTGTGCAGATTCCGCAATTCGGATGCCCAGCTGTTGAGCTGGTCGTCGAATGGAGCGCCGTTTGCGCCGGGTTCAGAGGGGAAGACGTCGATGGCAGCTCCGGCAAGATGTTTGCTCTTGAGCGCCTGAACCAACGCGGGAATGTCGACGACCTTACCGCGAGCGTTGTTGATGAGGTACGCGCCCTGCTTCATTGCTGCAAGCTCCTCAGTCGAAATCATGTTGATCGTCTCGGGGAGCTCTGGGACATGGAGTGTCACGAAATCTGACTCCGCCAAAAGGGTCTTGAGTGAGTCAACCTGGCGAGCGGAACCCAGGGGCATGAGGGGAATAACATCGTGGAACAGAACTCGAAGACCGAAGGACTCTGCGAGGACGGATAGCTGGGAACCAATGTGACCGTACCCAACGATGCCGAGCGTCTTGCCACGAATTTCCCAGCAGTTTTTCGACTGCTTGTTCCAGACACCCGTACGGAGTTCGTAAGAGCGTTCGAAGAGTTGGCGGGAAAGAACGACTAGCTCAGACATGACGAGTTCTGCGACCGAGCGCGAGTTGGAGAAGGGGGAGTTGAAGACGGGAATGCCAGCGGACGCGGCAGCTTCAAGGTCAACTTGGTTGGTGCCGATACAGAAGCAGCCAATGACAAGAAGCTAGACAAGGTGTTAAGGTATGCAAGAGAAACGAGTCAAATACGCACCTTGTTCGCCGCCTTCAACACGCGTGCCGTGAGCTTGGTCTTGCTACGAATCCCGATAGCATGGTAATTTGGAAGATGCTCGAGTAGCTCGTCCTCGCTCATGGCCTTGGCATAATGGTCGACGGTGTAGCCATTCTTGCGGAAGTGGTCGACTGCGCCTTGACTGATATTTTCGAGGAGAAGAAGGCGGAGATCCTCATTTTCGACGGGATGCAAAACTTTTGAGCGGCCGACCTCCTCCTGGCGACGCATATTGGCAAAGTGGTTGTGAAGAGTGCCTGTTGACGGAGAGATGGAGGCGCCAACGGAGCGGGGGGACGTGGGGGCGCCAGGGATACCGATTGGGGAGGTCATGATGGTGGAGGAGGAGAATCTTGCGGAAAGAGGCGAACCGAAGCTCATTATGTACCAAAAAGCCTGGATTTCCGAATAGGTAATAAGTTAGCACGTCAAAAAGACGTATATGCACTGATTGCCGAGCGATCCGAAAGACCTAGAACGAAGGCGGCGAGTACCCTTTGAATTTTGGAGAGAGCGGCGGCGATGGGAGCACCAAAATATGGACTTTATTCCTGCAGACGATGAGGGCGAGAGGAGGAGTAGCGGTTCAGAGATAACGCCCCCTCGGAGGAGATAAGACCACCCGTTGACCGATCAATTTCAATTTCGGCCGACCCACCTTTTGACAATAAACCACGATCATCGTCCATCAGGCAAGTCTGAAACCTCCCACTACTGCGAAGGATTTATTTCATCGTTGACGTTGTATCCCAAGCATAATGGATGTAGAAAGCACCTCCATGCGTCCTCCAATTGACGTGCTTCCCGTCGAGCTCCTTGTTCATATATTCCAGTTGACTGGACACTGGCGCTCGCTTATGCGTATAATACACGTCTGCTCGCATTGGCGCACCATCGCCATCTCCGCGCCACCGCTCTGGACCGATATTAGCTTAGAAGGACGCGAGGACCAGGAGAGGTTCGAGTTTTTCATGCAACGTTCCCAAACCGCGCCCCTCAGAATCATTGCCAACTCGCTCGATGACGAGTTTCTTTGGCGTCTTGCCGATTTGCTACACAACGAAGACACGATAGACAAGATACACGTCTCCTCCCCATCCACTCACGGGTATCGCATTTTCTTTGAAGGTCTGTTCGGAGGACAACTTGCGAGTAATGATGAAACAATGGATGTACGGCATCTCCTTTGCCATACCCTTCCGCTGGGAGAGAATTTCTACTGCGAGTCCCGGAAAAACTACCTCAGCGCAAAACGCTTTCCAAACCTTCGCAGTCTCAACAGCGCTGGGGGCCTGATTGAGTTTGGCACACCATTCACGAGTCTTGTCAAGCTGACTCTACACAATCAACATTTGACATACGAAGCGATCGAACAACTAGCTGCTGGAGCACCCAACGTACATACCTTGATGCTGCCTACAATCGCAGAGCACACTGGTCCCAGATATGACCCCATCGAAATGCCATCGGTGCGCACATTCGGGTTTAGCCTGAAGTCGGACTATGGCCATGCATTGGAATGCCCCTGCCCACTCGCTATCCTCCGATTTCCAAATCTCGAATATCTCGAGATTGCTGCTAGCTATGATTTCCGCGCACATGCCTGTGGACATGGCTTACTGGACAAGACCAGACTGCCAAAGTTACGTACGCTACGCATAGAACGACTTACCGAGGACCGCGACCTGGCGTTTCCTGCGCTCCCTCTGCTCGAGCGCCTTGAACTTGTTGAGCCACGCAGCGCTCTCGACATGTTCGGACATGCGCAAACACCCGACCTATACGCTCTTCCAAATCTGAAATCTCTTTACTTCGAGAACACGCAATTTGAGCCTTCCCACTACGAATGGTTGAAGGAATTTGGGAAGTGGCGGCATAGCAAACAGTGTCGAATGGTCGTGGAGCTTGCACCGCTGAGCTGGTCATACGAGGACCGAACACAGAAAACGCGGGATGCGGTAGGTGCGTTTGCGGATGTGCACGAGGCAATATACGACGGATCTATGGAGAAAGAGGTTCTGGATATAACTCTTTTTGAAGACCCATCAGATAATGGTGATATGATTGACTTTGACCTTGTCGAAGAGGATTGGGACGACGGCGGGTTTGATTTCGACGAGGAGGATTTCTCTGACGAAGACGGCTATTATGTTTGAACTGTGTTGCCTTTTCCCTCCATATCGTATCGATATTTACCAGGAATGCACGAGAATTTTGTACACTCCTACTCATTGTCGTTTCGCGTCGCGTGAATGAACTGACCATAGATGCATTATGAGAGATAGACTAGAACTGAGCCGCCTCGAGAAGCAGAGCGTTGCGGGATATTGGTAAAGGTGCGACAGAGCTATGCACAGCTGGACGCCGTGCCAGTGTCTCCTCGAGGTATTCTACAGCTTTCGCGTCCAGAACAACTCGCTCCCAAGTCAATACGTCGTGGATATTCAAGTCATACACCGATATGACATCCACATGCGCAATGTTTGCCATAGCGCGGCTGAGCGGCGCCGGGACCTCCTCTTGACCAGTCACGAAGAGGGTGTTGGTGAGTTGCATAGCCTCCAGTCGAGCCACCATGCTCTTCGTCTTGGGTACGCTCCAGTCCATGTGGTGCATAACACCCAGCGCACTCTCCTTGACCTTCTGGCTGAGGGCAACCCGCATTCCCATGTCGATGACTTTGCGCGGGAGCTTCGTGCTGAAGTCGCGGGGCTTCGGACCGAAAGCCACACCTCCACCGCGAAGCATGGGTGACTGGGCGTCGCCGAGACGGGCGCGGCCACTGCCCTTCTGTGGTCGAATTTTGCGGCCGGACCCGGCGACCTCACCGCGCGTCTTGGTGTTGGCTGAGCCCTGGCGGAGACCATCGCGGTATTGGACAATGCAGAGATGGAGGATATCCCGACGGAGAGCTTCGCCAAAGACGGTTGGGTTTAGTGCAACGACAGTCTCTCGCGGTGTGGGGTCATCTTGCTTCGGTGCAAACGATTGGGAAAGCTCGAGGTAGACTGGACGGAGGGGGCTATCAAACTGAGCTATGAATGCGGTCAGCAACAGTTGATGACAAGTGGAAGACCACACACTAGTGTTGCTTGAAGACCCAACTACATCCTCCGGAGTCGGTCTGGTGAGGGAAGCCGCCGCGGGCTTGGCTGCCAAAGCCTCTTTTAACAGTTGGCGGGGCGTGCGCTGGATAAAGCTTGAGCAATGCCGGCTACGGAGCAACAGAAACACATACACGTCCAACACCTCGAATCATAGCTTGACGCGACAAGGCAAAGAAGAATGTCAAATGCCGGCCGGACGGGCCTCGGATCCTTTCGTCCCGATGATCCGATCAAGGAAAAGGCCGGAAGGTCACGAGTCACGAGAGCAGTGTCACACCGCACGCTTTCAAAACTGTACAGCGTGAGAAAAATAAGGTTCCCGGCCGTGTGCACTTTGACGAAAAATCCGCACCTGCGTCGACGTCAAGATCAAGGTAAATAATTGCTGCCCGTCTGCCCGCCCATTATCTTGCTCATCACCGCCGTCTCAGACTCCCCCGTAGCCGTCAACCTCCGGCTTTAAATCGCAAAAATGGCTTCCACCACTAAGGCCGTTCAGACCTTCGGCAAAAAGAAGGTGTGTGGGGTACAGGATCAGAGGATAGGCGTGGATGATTGAACGCTGGAATAGACTGCCACCGCCGTAGCGCACGCCAAGGAGGGCCGTGGCCTTATCCGTATTAACGGCTCCCCCATCAACCTTGTTCAGCCCGAGATGCTGCGTTTGAAGATCTACGAGCCCGTTCTCGTCGCTGGAGAGGACGCATTTGCCCCCATCGATATCCGTGTCCGTGTCAAGGGTGGTGGACACACCTCCCAGGTCTACGCCATCCGCCAGGCGATCGCCAAGGCGCTTGTTGCATACTACGCGAAGTACGTCGATGCGTACAGCTCCATGGAACTCAAGAAGAAGCTTGTTGCCTACGACCGAACCCTCCTCATTGCGGACCCCAGACGGATGGAGCCCAAGAAATTCGGTGGTGCTGGTGCCCGTGCCCGCAGGCAGAAGAGGTGCGTTGCAATTGCACTTCATCATGATACATTTCTAATGGGGCTTTCAGTTACCGGTAAATTCTTCGAGGGAGTGGGTTGTCATGCGTTATGTCTTTCCAAGCCATGCTGTATACTATGCCATATGCAGTCTTTTGCTCTGATTACGCGGACCGAGAGAAGATTGTATCATTTTCTGAGAGTGCTATTCTACACCTTCGTCAAAATCAATCACTGTCGCGAGGTCCTATGTGCCATTGACAAGACCAATGCCCACGGGAAGGGCACATCCGTCCGTCCAAGGACGCGATTGCTGTCTTGGAGTGTGGGAGAGCAAATATTTCCAAGGCGTGGGTGTATTTGCAAGACATCCAAGGCCCCCTCACACTCATAGTCGATGTACTTGGTTACGCAGACATATCTGCACATCCAACTCTGAGTCTCAATACTTGTACGCGGACCTTGCCGTCAAATGCCGCACTGTGCCGTATAAATGTTATTGCGACCGGAAGCATGCCCATCGCGACTAAGATCGCCAATTCACTTTTGACTTTCATCCACAACCTAGAGGCAACTTTACCTTTTCGCGTCGTTGCAGCAAGATGCATTTTCGAAGTCACAAAGGAGAGGCGTTACGCATACATGTAGCGAGTTATCTTGTCCAACGAAAGAAAATGGCATTGTTCATTGGCGTGCGATCTGCTTTCCTTTCACTCCCCCGTGCCTGTCCAACTCAAATTTATCCCAAGGAACACAGTGGGGAGACCGTCGATGATGAAGGTGCCGCCGATATTCTTCTCATCGACAAAAACTGCGACGCTGGGAGAGAAACCGTTGCCAAATGGGGCGCACCAAATGGCAGGACTATTGTCTTGCACTACCCTTGGTTCATCGAGTGCAGGCAGGTATGTACTATCCGCCATAACCTCTCCAGCTGAAGTCTTATGACGCTTGCAGATGGACAAGCTCATGCTGGAAGAGGACGACTTTCATGGATATCGAGTGACGAGTGCCACAGAACGCCGCGCGCGCCCCTCTAGCCCTACGCGACGCCATAAATCGTGAGTTTACTGGACCTTCTGAAAAAATTCCAAAGTGTGAACTCATCTCGACAGACCGTTACCAACTCCTCCTCCAAGCGGTCGTTCGCGCCATCCCACTGAATCTACCCCTTCCAGCCCCAGCTCTGCGTCCCAGACTGGCCGACCACCAGCCACAAACCCTTCTGCTCCGTCTATACCGACTGCGCTGCCGCTCTCCACGCCCCAAACTATGACCGCTGAACAACTCCAGCAAGTGCAACTGCAAATGGCAGGCATGCCTATGTTCAATCCGATGTTCGCCAACATGCAGGTCCCAAGTCAAATGCCTATGATGCAAACCAATCCATTTGCGATGCCCTATGCCATGTCGAACCCTTACCAGTTCCAACAATTTTGTATGGCCATGGCTAGCCAGATGCCTCAAATGGCCAATTTCAGTATGGGATTCCCTATGCCTTTTGCCCCTGCAACAGCAATGCCCCAAACGTTTCCCTTCTTTCAACAACAAACGCATACCGTACCTCCCCAGACTACTCCAGCCAGCGCCCCCGCCGTCCCTTCCTCATCGGCGAAAGCGAACAAGCGATCCCAGAAGAGCCATCGAGAAGACAAGGATACCGATACGCGCAAAGCAAAACGTACAAAGCCGACCCCAGAATTACAAGCACCCGTTGGCCCTCAACCTGGCCCTTCTCGCGGTCGCTCCCCTTCGCCTGTGCGCGCGGTAAAGAAGCTTTTCACCGCCAACGGGAATGCCCTTCTCTTCCTGATTGAAAGCGATGTTTGGCACAGATCTGACCTTGCTTCCAGCGTCCGGGTACGTTGCATGCCATTACTCAGACTAGCTACACCACGCTGACCCCATTGTCCAGGGCCAAGGGGGCAAAATAACAAACGACGTCCTCGAGGCAGATTACATCGTTCTTCCTGATAGGTTTGATGCAAAGATTCGCGAGCCTCTGCTCGATGAAGCTGAAACTCATTCTATCCCGCTGGTGAAGCGGTCTTTTATCATCGCATGCCTCAACGACGAAAACCTTGTTGATCCCAGCCATCACAAACCAATCTCGGAGAAGGTGCTGGGGAAACAACGGCGAATCTCAGTGTCCTCGCTTTCCGATTTGACCTCTATGCGGTCAGATGAGGATGACGAAGAGGAGAGTGTTGTTCCAACCAGGACGCGGCGCCAGAATATCGCTAAACAAGCTGCGCGTCCTACTCCCCAGAAACCCGCTTGGGCGCGCGACCTCCGCACGCCGCCGCCTCCTTCAGACATCATACCCGGACGGTACACAGAGGACGAGAAGGAATTTGCATACGAGACCGTTCGTGTCCGAATGACGCTTGACCCAACGATCTCCAAAACAAGTATATCAAAAGAACTTGCGAAGAGAGTAAGTTATTGTGGAATAGTCCAGGTTTGGCATGCTAAGTAGCGTCCGCAGGACCCGAATCATACCTACCGAGCCTGGCAGCAAATGATGTGGTTGGGGCCGCAGTGCAAGGCGACCATGCAGCAGGTTATGGCTGATGCCAAAATTGACCATCTGAAGCGGACAGGGAAGGACACGGACGAGCGTCGTCCGGCGAAACGGCCAAGAGTCTCACAGACGGCTGGCGAAGAGTTGGTCTCGGACCATGCTTGCGAGAGGGACTACGAAGCGATTGTACAGCTCTTTGTGGACTTTGGAGAGTCGATTGGAGATGGTGACCTGGAGAGTCAATGGGAGCGAATTTACGAGAAGGTGCGTCTGGGTGTTTCTCAGATGCGCAAAGGAGCTGACGGTTTTTGTGAACATAGATGGACAGACGCTGCGAAACGGAGGAGGACTGGAGCGTCTTTTACGACAAACATGACGAGGAGATTTTGAGGCGATTCGAGATACGCAAACAGCAACACCCTTGAACCGGGCTAACCAACGGCATTCTTTGACACACTTTCCTTAATTTTCTATGTTTTCATAACGCACCAGCGCATGCATTTCTGCGACTACAGCTCTACATTGTATTGTATCATCCTAAGTAAAGCATACATTACTCAAACATATATATATACAGCTCAACGTATTGCCCATGGCTAGTATTGCTGGTTTGTAGCATTCACTCCAAGCTCATTGGTTAACAAGCGAAGCACAGTTTGATTTAAGGTAATTCGATTTAAGGTGGCATTTAGGCCGAGCTCGACCTGGTACGTAGGAATGTAGTAACAGAAGTGGCAGTATCGATAAAGTGAAGCACAATAGGACTGCATTATGCACCGATGGTGTCTCGGGTCGAGAAGGCCTTCGAGGGAGGGTCAATACAAAACGATAATAAAAGGGATCAATGCATTCAATAATGTGTAAACTTGCGCAAAAAGTCCCATTGTGAGTGCCATAAAGTGTATTCAGGCATCCTCTTCGGGGTCACCAATACCAGAAGCCAAGATGGCAAAATGGGTCTCCATTTCTGGTAGGCACGGCGAGTCGTATATCTTGCATGAACGTGTGTTTCCGCGCGACTTCTTGAGCTGTAATCTGTAAAGCTGTAAGCGAATGTGAAGGCGGACAATGACGAGTACACACCTTGTCGTCGATGCGTGCGCCATGATATTTCCTCCAATGGGTTTCTTCTCGTTGCCTGCATACGGACCCGCGGCCGCATCTGGACTCGACATAACTTGGTTCGTGACCACGACAGCGACACCATACTAACCTGATGTTATTGAACATGAAAGAATCGTTGAGAATAGACTCACCTCGTCCGCAAGGCGCTGCAAAGTACGCAGGAACTTCCCCAAATGGTTCTGACGACTGGACAACTCCCCACGCCCACTGAAGTCCGTGCGGTACAAAGCAGTACACGAATCAACAATCATGAGGCAAAATCTGAGCATTTCGTTTGTGTATACCGAAAGAACATTGAGCTAACACATACCGCGATTCGGACATTAAAGCGCTCGCATTTGTCAAAAGGGCGTTCTGATGATCCGCGTTGTATGCACGAGCGTACGCGACGTTGTCCAGGACCTCTTCGCCATTGAGGCCATAGCGCTCTGCAACGGCCAGTAGACGAACGGGGCGGAAAGTGCCTTCCGTGTCGATGTAGAGGCATTTGCCCTCACCTCCACCCATGCTCACCGGCAGCTGACAAGTCACTGCCAGTGTATGACAGAGCTGCGATTTTCCAGTCCTAAACTCTCCAAACATCTCGGTAATCGCGCCAGTTTCGATCCCGCCTACGCGCGCGCCTTTTCAGCACGCATACATGCGCTCACAAGTGACAAGAACGCACCACCTAGCAGCGCATCGAGCTGCTTTGAGCCCGTTGTGATATGCACAAGCTCAGACCGTCTTGCGTGTACCTCTGTCGCGCTCTGAAAGCCCATCTGCACGAGCTTCTGAGCTGTAGTCGACAATTGGTCAGCATAGCGCCGCGAAATTCTGGGCCATTAGACGCACCTTCCGCCAAGATCTTGTCCGCCTTTTGCTCCGAAATACCCTTGATTGTGACCAGATTCTTCTTCGGTGTAAATGCAACCGCTTCGACGGTGTTCAGGCCGGAGTCTGCGAGTTTGCGAACGTCATTGGCGTGGATGCCGAATTCTTGCAGCTTCGCGACCAGAAGTGGGCCGGAGCCAAACTCCTCGCCCTCGCCTTCTTGTTCGTATTCCTGCGAGTTCTGTGACATCTTGAAAGGCTAGCGATGCGTGATCGGCGATGTTGTTGGTGGTGGTACGAAGGAAAGAGAGTCACGCAGATAGCAGACGCGTGTTAACAATGTCACGTGGCCGTCTCGCTACCGACAGCAATAAAAGTGTACTTCAGAAACTTATGTAACGTAGTGTACTCGTTGAATCAAGGATCTATACTGCATAACAGCTGCATTCGGAACTCTTCCCCCAGGGTATTGATTACAACACTCGTTCATTTGGTTTGCACCACAGGCATCCTCGTCAAGTATCCATTGTACACAGTTTGATGCAGCTCTGGGTCGGGCATCGTCGGCTTGACACGCTCCATTATTCAATCACTCAGATTCAGAGAGCTCCAGGTCTCAGCGCACACTATGTAACACCGGGCCACCAGGTTGAGTAATTAGACAGAAGGGAAAAAGTGTAAAGTTAGGCAGTACTCAGCCGCGTTTAGTGCCGCGAGGCTGCACTGCAAAATACTTTTTGTGAACGCATAGTAGGCCCCGATGACACGGGAGGCATCGCCCAGAAGGAGACTTGCCCCAACCTTCTGACGCTGTTGTATCTTTTCGCCTCGAGGTAGGCACTTGTAAGCATGGGTATGGATAAAGACGACAGATAACGTAGAGACCCACGAACCTTCTAAAAAGAGGTGCCACTGACTCGGACACTACGAAGAGGGTGAGGTCACTTTATAGCTTGGAGGCACCGATTGGAAACAACTCGATGAGAATTTCCTTTGAGAGATACTTCGCTCATTGTGGATTACGGAAGCCGTTCTGACGAGGTCGAAGAGGGGAAGATACAAGAGCAACTCGCGTGGTTCATTGTCTATGAACCTGATTCAGCGGTCTTGAATCAGCTACGAGTGGCCGTTAGAGCGCTCGTCGCACAAGGTGTGAGCCCCAAATAGCCGTGAATTAGACGACACAGCGCCAGACGCGACTTCTTTATGTAGACACCCAGGGATTATACACATCTCTATGCCAGTAAACATCCAATAGGTTGCGACCGCTTTTAATCTGACCTGCCATGTTGTGCAGCCCCCAACCTCACCTCTTGTTTTCTAATCTTTTTCTGCACGGCCTCCATCGCCTCGGTATTCGCCACGTTCGCGAAAACCTTGAAATGCCCGACCATTTCTGCGACGCCTCTCAACACGCCCAGCATCTCCTGGTTCCCTGCGACGAATCCGAACTCGTGAAATTCAACCCCTTCATTTTCGTCGCAGAACTCCTGTACCATCTTTGTCACGATACGAAGATTGTGGCGCGGTACACGAGGGAAGAGATGGTGTGCAACTTGCATCTGCAGTCCGCCGTGGATGAAGTCTAGCGACTGCGGTGTGTAGATATCTGTCGTTGTCCTCAATTGGCGATGGGCAAAGGACTCTTTCGGCCCAAGCTCAGCAGTGGACATAGAAAAATGCGACAGAACAATCTTCGGCGCATCAGTTGCCAACACGCACCCATAGAGGAAATTTGCGTACTGTGATGTGCAGCGGACTCGTCGTGGCAAAGCTGACAAGAACGTAGGCAAATGCCTTCTGCCAGGAGCCGCAGGCGACGAGGACGCGGCTGAACCAACACCAGAACGCGACACAGGCGGCGACTTCCGCTCCCCACGCCCAGCCATGGCCTCGAGCGCGTCTCGTATCGAATGCTCGCCTGTACAACGACTCATACGAGAGTCGGAACAAATTGAACCGCGCGAATAGCATCACGACATAGAAGATTTTATGTTGAATGGATATGACCACTTTGGCGAACGCGTCAAAGTCCATGGTGCGTTTGTAGTACGTCGAGTAGACATTTCCAAAGAACACCGGTGATATGGCGAAGAAGGGAAGATGCTCGATATCGGGGTCGCTGCAGGTGCATTAGCGGCCCGCTGACTGATAGATGTTCTGTAAACGCACTGCATAGGATGATTTGTGACAACTGTGAAAGCGGTCAGCACTCTACGCGGTCATGGATGTCGAAACGTACGATGGTGAACATTGTGGTTCTGGGATTGTTTTTAGTTGGGCGGTATTGGAAGAAGTGTGTACTAGAACGCACATCGGACCACCAGCCTATGCTCAGGCCGTTGAGCAGGTTTCCAATGAGAATGGCAAACATTCTGTCCATGCTCCAGTTTCCTGTAACACCAAGGTGGCCCAGGTCGTGCACGGTGAACAGCACTTGATGCCAGAGTAGGCCCAGAAAGACGGCCGAGGTCATAATCCAGCCTTGCTGGAACGTGTACCACGATAAAAATCCCAGGGTGCTGTAGCGCGCAAACTCTGGGCCATATCCTGTAATGTAGCGGCATTGGTAGAGGCCGAGGTCTTTGATGCGCTGGTGCAGTTCCTTCCAGTGCTTGGAGAGAAGCGCCTGTTCTTGAAGATCCATCGGACTGTCTGGTGGGGTAATGTCCAGGAGTGTTGGGGCAACATTTTGAGGCTTTGATTCGTGCAAAAGTGTGCGGGACGCGTCGAGCTCGGCGGTGCGTGTCCATTTGCCTGCAGCGAAATTCCATCCGCCCATCACAGGGGGAAAGAAGGGTTCCCATGGGTTGAGCTGGTCTTGTAGTCGGCCAATCGTGTACTTTTCAACCATAGGAATTATCGAGTCGGCATGATACGCCTCTATCTCGTCCGTGGAATCGCGTCCGACATAGTGCAAGATGGAGAGCCCGCCGCCAGGGTGAGCGTCAAGCCAGAATTGAGGGACGCGAAGAACAGCGCCGCGGAAGACGAGAAGGTGCTCGCCGGCAAGAATCCTGGAGCCGACCTCGTCGCGCGTGAGGGTGGTGGCCATCGAGGTTGAACTTGGCGTGCCAATATAATGGTCACTTCCCAGTCGCCACAGGGCAGGTCACGGGGAGCCAACTCGGAGAATTCGGACCGATGCCGGCTCCCTATGAGGCAATCACACTTTTGATTCGAGTCGCCAACGACGACAAGCAACAAACAAGCAAAAATGCCTGTTGCCGCCCGTTCACCTGATCCCTTTTCTGATCCACGACCACCAAAGCCGCCGCCCAAGAATCGCATGCCAGTCTCTGTTGGCAGAGATCTCACCGCCGCCGTCAAAGACACTGTCCACGTCCGTAACCACTCGTCGTCTGATAGCCCCTCCCGTCGCGTAGCAAGAAGCCAAACCACATCGTCCGTCTTCACCGCTGTTCTGGGTCACGGCTTTCGCTTATTGCTCCCACAGCAGCCCAGTCCCCCCGCCGAAACATACCTCCCATAGATCCTATTCCCAGGACGCCTCACCGAGGATGAGTGACAAAGCCAAGCCATCCAAGTCTCGCTCGAGCAAGAAGGGCTCGCAACATGCCGATATCATCGACCGGTTGGACTACACCGGCGTCGGTGCTAACGGTGCGTCGGTAGTTCCCCACATGTGCCGCGGCTGGCCCACACGCCTCTGCCCCACGATCGCTGGCAACGTGCTGACAAACATGCTATAGTCTTCCATCACGACTCGCCATTCGATGCATGCGCCCCATCTCGGAACAAGCACAAGACTCGGGCCCCAATGGCAGCCTGGACGCCCGGATCTGACCGCGGCGCCGGCGGGCCCTACCCGACGGCCGACGCGTATGGCGCATTCGACCAAGGCGCTCAATATGACGCCCCGAAGAAGAAGGTGGATGCTATCGCAGAGGCTTGGGGCATCCACGAGCCTGAGCCATTCGAGGAGTTCAACGCAGGTGGCGGACGGGGCGATACTCCGACGAGCTCCATCTACAATGACAGAGAAGGCCGTTCCAGGCGCAATGACGAACAGCCGAGGTCACGCGCGGCTGGCAAACGCAGCCTACCGCCACCTCAGCCTATCTTCATCAGTGACAGTGTTGGCGAAGACGATGTGATCGTCAGTACTCCCGGGGGCGGCGGCATGCCGAAACGGTCCAAGTCGTTGATGCAACGTATCAAGAAGATGCGTGATGCGCCGAATGTGCCGGTGGACAGCGACTATCAGCCAGCGTCGGAAGGGGACGAATCAAGGCCTAGCCGTCCCACCCATCGGACCCAGAACTCGTTCCTCGGACGTTTCAACAAGCCTGAGAGTCCTACGGAGCCGTTCATCCTGGTGGATGCGCAGACGAACAAGAACCTTCCCAGCGTACCGTACGGTGGTACTCCTGGTAGCCCGTCCAGCCCTCGCGAAGACTACTTTGACCGCGCCCATCCATCTCGGAACGATAATCAATCTCCTGGCGCGGTCGGTAGCCCTGGTCTTGGGCGCAAGACAAGCCTCATGAAGCGGATGAAAGGCGTCGTACGAAACCTCTGAAGAGGATGGATATCCCGCGGACTCGTTGTCTCTTCTCTCCTTCTTTCCTTTTTTTTCTCTCACACAATAGCGGCCAGCTCTGTCTACTCTTCTATATCCTCTGTGCCCTGCCCTACCTATGAACCCTTTCCTTTGAATTTACTTTGGTACGATAGTAATGTCTTGATCGCTGGATCCACCGATAGCTATGCTGACCCGTATGGCGCCTCTGTATTGTACTAGAGCTGTAAATTTTCTTATTTACCGTACGTGCGCCCCAGGGTGGGAAACAGCCTGGATAGCTGCATGCTCCGGCCTCGTGAATGATGACATGAACAATTTGGCATTCACTCCAGGCTTCTGATACGGATGGAGTGGCCGTGAGCATGTGCAGATGATGCTTGCACCTTTGATGATGGACGGATATCTGAAAACCGGTCCAACGGTGCAGAAATCAAGTATTTCTAAATTCTTGCAGTGGCAAGTTGATATCCTCGTGTTGGTTCGGTCTCCGGCCCGAAGTCAAGAATCTATCTGATGATCGCAGAGACGCGACTTTACTTGACTCACCACCATGGGCCTCTACCTGCTTGACTATGGCGCTGGAAACGTGCAAAGCCTTGCAAACTCTATAAACTCCCTTGGGCACTCATTTACATGGATATCGAGCGCGGAGGACTTTAAAAAGGCGACAGTGTGTGTCCAGTACACTTAAAGTCCTTGCATTGCTAATTTATCCAGTCACTCATCTTCCCAGGCGTTGGCGCGTTTGAGAGTGCGATCAAAGGTCTGGAGAGCAAGGGACTGCTCGAACCTCTGCGCGAATACGTTCTTTCTGGGCGACCATACTTTGGCATATGTATTGGCATGCAAGTTCTGTTCGAGTCTTCCTCAGAAGCACCCTCCGTCAAAGGCTTGGGCGTCGTACCATCTCCCATCACTCCCTTCGACAGCACAGACAAAGCCGTGCCACACATTGGCTGGAATGCCGTCGACTTGGTCCAGTCTAATGACCCCGAAAACATCAAGCCGTCCGAGTACTACTACTTTGTGCACTCGTTCTGCGCAAAATACGATCCACAAGGGTATGCAGAAGCAGCGAAGTGCGCCTACACGACAACGCAGTACGGGAAGGAGCTGTTCATCTCGTCGGTGCGCAAGGCGAATGTGCTTGGGACACAGTTCCATCCAGAAAAGTCAGGTGCAGCTGGGCTAGCATTTCTCGACGCATGGTTGCGCAAGCCCGAGTCAGCGCATGCTTCGGCGCCTGAGGAAGCTGTGGCAAGCTCTTCGACGCTTCCAGCCATCATCACTCCTTCACCCATCCACCGATTAACGAAACGCATCATTGCCTGCATGGATGTACGTGCCAACGACGCCGGGGACCTTGTCGTGACCAAGGGAGACCAGTACGATGTCCGCGAGAAGGCAGAGACAGCAGAGACCGGTGGTGCTGTGCGCAATCTTGGAAAACCTGTCGCGTTGGCAGAGCAGTATTATGCTGCCGGTGCCGACGAGCTCTGCTTGCTCAACATCACCTCTTTCCGCCACTCCCCTTTGCGGGACCAGCCCATGCTTGCGGTTGTGCGCGCAGCAGCGGAGCGCGTATTTGTGCCTTTAACCATCGGAGGAGGTATCAAGGACTCTGTTGACCCTGATGGCACGAAAAGGCCAGCACTCGAGGTTGCGGGCACGTACTTCAGGGCTGGGGCAGATAAAGTGAGTATTGGGAGTGAGGCTGTTATTGCGGTGGAGAAAATGTTGGCGAACGGGGGCAAGGGTGATGGGACGAGTGCGATTGAGACTATTGCAAAAGCGTATGGGAGGCAGGCTGTGGTGGTTTCCGTGGACCCAAGGCGCGCGTTTGTCGATCCTGCGACGTACGAGGGGCCATACAAAACTGAGCTTGTGCATGGGAAGCCGGGGTCCAAGGATGAGGGAAAGGCGTGGTGGTACCAATGTACCATTTCAGGCGGACGCGAAAACAGACCATTATCTGCTGTACAGCTTGTACAAGGCGCCGCGGCATTGGGTGCAGGCGAGATCTTGCTCAACAGCATCGACCGCGACGGATCTGGCTTGGGTTTCGACTTGGACCTTGTGAGCCTGGTGAAGAATGCGGTGAGTATACCGGTTGTGGCAAGCAGTGGTGCTGGGTCGGTGGAGCACTTCACAGAGGTGTTTACGAAGACGAATGTGGAGGCAGCGCTTGCGGCGGGCATCTTCCACAGAGGGGAGGTGCGTATACAGGATGTAAAATCGCGGCTAAGAGAGAGCAATGTAATTGTACGAGTGTAGACAAATAGAATAAGATAGATGCCCTCCAGTTTCGCGAGATTTTTCGACTGTGACGACGCATTGTGCCAGAGATGGAATACCATTGTTTGTTGAACGTTGGCAAGTACTATCAGTCGATGCTCCCTCATGAGACCATGTCGCGTTGACCATATGCATCCCCTTTAAGTTGAGCATAGACGTACCAGTGCCCCTCCCCCCGATACTTTCGCAAGCCCGGGGCAATATCCTCAACATTGGGTGAAGACCCGATCACTTACAGCACCCTACCTTGAGCCGCCCAAATCGACCTAACCTTCCCATGCCCCTAGTGGCCGACTAGAGTATTTTTCTGGTCACGCGAGTAGCATAGGCTCGCGCATGCATGCACCATGTCAAGTAATCTCCTTCTGATTCAGGTATCTAATAGTCCAGTCCAAGCCAAAGTCCGCACACGCTAGTGAACCCAAAGCCAGGCGAAGCACTCATAGTAAAGTAAGATACAGCAGGAGTTAAGTAGTATTGCACAGATTCAGCATGGCCAAATAGATGGGAGCAAGCCAGAGAATGACCCGCTTCGCAAGGAGCGCTCCCAAAACGAATGTGAGGGAGCCTAGAAGTGCTCCTGCAAGTCCCAATTCACGTTAACGCTCGCTCTGCAAGGATAGGAGAAAAGACGCACCTTGGCAAGGGTAAATTCAACGGCAGAGTTGGTGTTCTGCAATGTCGCATCTTTGAGCGCATGGGCAATGGCGCTTGGCCCACAGAAGTATGTCTGCGTTTTAATCAGCTCATGACCACAATCAACCAAAGTGGGAAGGATACTCACTGCTACTTTCGTCCTCAACTGACTCTTAGCGCCAGCTATGTACTGTCCCGACTCAATCGCCTGCCTCATCTGGCCGTAGATGTTCATCCAGTCCGGACGGCCAAACATGGTGCGCGAGCGCAGGAGCGTGAGCGGGTCGTACGCGCCACCAACGTCGTTCACTGTAATGTTCCAGAGCATGTCCTCGCTGATCTTCTGCGTCAGGTAAATGTTGATGCGAAGGAAGTTGGCTAAAAGAGGTCGTTGGTTACGACGGCCCAGAACAATGAAAGTAATAGAGTACGCACGATCAGCTTGGGCGGCCTCGACCTCCTGGAGCAAGCTCTGGAACCAGCCGAAAGAGGGCGCGTCACGACAGACCCAGAAGAACTCAACCCGACGAAGACTGCCAAGGTTGCCGCGGCGCTGGCGGTACCAGATGTGCTTCAAAATAGACGCAAAGGGTGTAACACCTACTCTTTAGTTAGAAACGTTGTTATGAAGGAAGCTTTTGTAAAATGGACTTGCCGATACCGGCGCCGACCAAGACTGCAACCTCTGCATTGAAGACATCTTCCGCAGGAGCTCCATATGGGCCATCGAGACGAACAGCAGGGAGAGAGACTTTGGCATCGATTTCAAAGAAATCACCGCGGGTGATGTTGCCCAAATCCCTATCCTTCTCAGAGCCCTTCATCGCTGCTGCTGTCATTTGTGCTACAACAGATGGGCCGACTCCAAGACGCTCGCCAAGGCCTTTCGTCCAGTCACCGACCTGCCGAATGTGCACGGAAACATATGGGTCTTCCGGCGCGGAGGTGATGGTGAACTGCATGATCAGTCAGTCGGTCGGGTTCGTCGGTGTCGCATACGGCGAACGTACCGGGTGCCATTGCAAGCTCGAGATATCGGGGATTTGGATGAAGAGCCACTGGCCAGAGACGTATTTGAACGAGGGCTTGACGATTCTGAGTTCCATTGCGCCTATCAGGGTGACAGCCCATCAGAAAATGTGATGGAGCGGGTGGTGGCGATTATACTTACCAGAGGGGTGAACCAGTACTTTGGAAAGCCGCGTTGCACGCCTTGCACGGACCTCCCGATATACACGTTCGCCGAAATAGATTATACCGGGCCAGATGATATAGCGCCAGCTAAGGTATCCCAGACAGTGCTCGGTCGAGTAGAATGGGAAGGTGCCGATGTAGTCTGGGTCAACCGAGTCACGCACGAAGCAACCAGTGGCATGGGTGTACAGTCCAAGCATGAAGAAGAAAGCCAAGTGGTGGGTGTACCAAAATGCCTCGAAACATTGGTTACGGATCTTCTGGTGGGCAGTCGCATACATGAGCACCATGATGAGCAGCATGAAATGGCCAGTGATGCCGCCCGGTTGGGTGTAGTGAATTTGAAGGGCAATCTGCTTGCGAACCTCTGCCAAACGATAAGCAACACCCAAGGAATAGAAGCGGCTGACGCACGCGTGCGCTCGACGTTGATAAAGTTCACATAGTGGGCTGTGGTGTGGACCATGCTCCAGAACGCCATGGAATATGCAACCTGGCGATGGAACCAGATATTCTCGTCGGCCGGGAACAACCAAGTGAGCTTGGGGCGAACGACACGAATGATGTTGCGTAGCATAGGAATGAGAATCAGGCCACCATCGAGTGCAAGAACCAATCCAGCACCCCGAGACGTCCACACCGACCAGGTCAGAGCATTGAGCGCGGCCAGGCGCTTGTTGGTCGCCTGCAGTCACGTTAAGACCAGCTGGAGTTGGATTTGCATGCGACGCACCTGACTGTACCATCCGTATGCAAAGAGGCCAACGTGTGCGCCATAGAAAAGAATGTTGAACAAGAGCCTTTTTCCGGTGAGAAATTCGCGCTGGGTCCAGTGGACGACGTTCGTAACAGGGCTTGCGGCGGTGGGTGCCATCGGATTGATTAGACAGGAAGGGAAAGTGGGCCAGCCAAGGGAAGCAGAGGAGAGAAAGAAAACGGGTCTGTTATAGAAGAAAAGAGCGTAACCAGCCACGAGGGGAAAGACCAAGGCGCGAGCGAAATAGCTTGCAGGTGCCATAGTGATTCCGGGGATCTCGGGCCGAGATGCCATACGCCTCTCATCAGCAATCCATCAAGGCACCAAGGGACGCGTTCAGTACCATTCCTTTGGACTGTGGGCAGTATAGCCGGGCCTGCAAGGAATATTCTTCCCAACAAAACTCGGAACGAGGGAGCGAAGCAAGTCTCGTTCACTGAAATGAATTCTCTTACATACTGTACTTGTCAAGAGGCGTGCGCGATTCGGATCGCCGACACATTAGTAAGAGACCCCCTCATACCAAAAGGGGCATAAGTCCAGACCGCGTCCATCGGCCAGCTCTCGGCAGATGAACGAAAAATGAACGCGACCCGAAAAAATGACAAGCGCGTGTGACCGACGTGACATACCAAAAACAGTTTCCTTTCTGACTGCCATCTGCGCCTTTGCCTGAATACCGCCAACGGGCGTGCATTACACCAGCCGCACCTCCAATCCAATATATCAGCATCATGGTCGCTTAATTCTGTAAATACTACCCTTGACGGGCAATTCCTCAATTCAATACCGACCAATGTTCAAGATCGCACCGTGCAGGAAACAACCTCGACACCATTGGCATCCAATGTCAAGTTCCCCGAGAAAACTGAGTCTGGAAAGCGATTTGTTCTGTGCCCACGCTGTCAAACATGGGTCAATCACGGGCGAACATACGCGGGTCATGTCCAACTTCGCACCCACATGCAGAAAAACACAAAATGTATGCAACTCGCAAGTAAGTTGCAGCATTTTGGGTCAATGTCCGTGGTCTCATCCCCGGTCTGTCAGATTCGACAAACTCGCCTCCTGCAGAGCGCCAACCTGCAGCGTCCCAACCCATGTCTGTGCCTACCCCACCTCCAATCTCGTCTACGTCGTCGCAACCACAATGGCCATCAACGCAGCATGAAGCTCATTCTTTGCCACCACCTTCGGTCCCCGCAACAGCATCACCATTCTCCACCGCGGTACCATGCAACGGCGCTTTCTACGAGTGGCATGTTGGCTGTACCTCGCTCACCTATCCACATGGCATACACAGCGAGGTCTACCAGCAAGTTTATAATGCGCTGAACCCTGGATTCGACTTCCTAGCGCCCCACTCGCCCTTGACAGTTTCGCACTCGATCACCGTCCGTTCTCATCGATGTACTGGATTCATGCAATACCCATGGCCCTCCGGGTGTCAGCGATGCTCATCCCTGGGCAGTAATGTTGCTCGAGTCGAGTTCCATGCCAGCGCGCCCCCAACAACGCAACACCCATATTCGCTGAGCATCTGGCAGCACATGCAGAGGTTCGAGAACCAGACGGAGACACTGAACGAGACAAAGCTTGAGGTACGCATATTTGGCTAAAGGCCATCGTGTGCCCATCTCATTTGTCAAAACAGGAGCGCAACGATCAACGAGACCTTGCGACAAGAACAAGGCAGCGTGATGCCTATGTTCGACTGCACCGACTTATTGCCACAAACAACATGCCCGCTCTGCAGGCACTCTTTGAGAACGCAGATAAGCAAGGGTGGGCAACCGAGACATTCATCGAGAAGGCACACGACTGTCTGCTGGGCCGCTACAACCCACATAACTTCAAGAAGTATCTACGTGACCTGTCGACATATATCTACGAAATCGGCGGTAATCCTGCCCTGTACGCACTCAACCATGCTGTCACCCGCTTCCCTTCGCGCTGGACAATTGCACCAAACCGTCAAGACTGTCTTCCCCGTGTGTCCGTGACAGCGCTCACCATTGTCGACATGCTCTCTAACCTGCGGACCGCGCTCGCCCAAGTGAAGCCGCCAAGTAGGCGAGGCGGTGTCACATATGCTCAAGACGAGACGGCATGTGAACGCCGCCTGTGCTGGGATCCTACAACCGACAGCATTGTGGGCCTCTGTCATCATGCCAGGCGGTTGACGTCGTTGAAGGTTGGAGAGGATATGGGGGTCATTGACAGTGTAGTCAAGGGCTTGCGAGTGGAGAAAGATATACATTGTGCGCATGAGATGAGTGTGGGTGTGTTTGGCCTCCATTCTGCACGAGACTATAGTGCACGGCCCGCATTCCTACTGCCTACCTGCAAAACGGGTCTTGATATGTTCGATGCCGCGCATGAGATTGCAATGGCCCTTGCGGCATGGCGGATGTGCGAAGTGGGTGCAAGGCGCTTTGGGGATGTCTGGATTCTTGGGTCGGACGGGGACGCCAAGCGTCGAGCTGCTCTATACCTTGTCACCATGATTCGCAAGTTAGTCCCTGCCGACCCCATCTTCCCTTACCTCGCTGGCATTCCTGGGATGAACCTCTACTGTGGTCAGCATTTTGAGACAGCCTCAATCGACTGGAAGCACACTTTCAAACGTAGGAAACATTGTCATTTTCTTCAAAGAAAGGTTCTTATGACATTTATCTTTATGCAGGTGTCTGTACCCTCTTCTCGTCCGCAGAAGGCCTACTTGTTGCCGATGTCATAGTCACGAAGACACTTTTAACACACTGGTTCGAGCGCATTCCCGGCGGTTACAACTGGACCCATTCCGGCGCCTCGCCATCAACTTTGTTCAACTTTGGCGATCATCAGGATGTCCCGCGAGCGGTCACGATTCTGGCGCTGTGCGGTGAACTACGCGAAATTGACGAGGAAAAGCTCGATCCCGCCGAGAGGCATGCCTTTCGTGCACTCAGGCTACTTGGGGAAGTCACTTCCGCTGTGGTCAACCCGTTCATATGTCTCGAGATGTCCCTATTCGACCAGATGAAAAGCCTTGCCAAATTTATGTATCTCTCTTTTGCCCTCTACTCGATCTACGGCTCGTCGTTCTTTTCCGACCACCTTTACGGTGACCTTCAATCAATCGCACAGGGTGCTTTCTTTGTTCTTGCCCATTCGAAGGTTGTTGGACCGGACTCGGAGGTCTTTATTTCGCTTTGTGGCAGCGATATTGTAGAGGTGTTATTTGGGCGGACAAGAATGCTTGGTGGCCATAACCCAAATTTCGATTCCATCCAGATGCGCCATCAGGTTGGGTCTGCCCTTCGAATTAGCGAGCTCTTAGCTGATCATCCGGAATGGGAGCCCAAAGCTCGTCGCCTTGACACACGACGAATGAGGGCAGTTGACCACGGCGCTCCTCGGCACCAGACAGGCAACCGTACTGCTGGTTCATGCGATCCTGTTGTCGCCGCCATGTCTGGTCTGAAGGAGGCGGAGGATTGCCTGGAAAAGTGCGAAAATCGAACAATCTCCAGCTTCTCCATCCTGGATGCCCTACGACAACCCAACACAGACCTCCGTCGACCACACGGGAAAGGTTATCCTGGTCTCTCAAAAAGCGTCGATTGCGCAGTGCAGATAGCCGCTGCTAAGGTGGATGAGATGCTGGGACGGGATTCAGAAGTGTCGAGCAGTCAGTGGGAAAAGGTCAGCGAGGAGCAACTTGTGAAGATTCACGATATCACCACCTTCGATGGCGACAAGCAACTTGCCCAAGAACTAGCCGAGTCCGAATCCGAGAGTACCGCCCCGCCGTCGCCGTGGCTCTACTTAGACAATGAACACAGACAGCGGGTCCACAAGAAGAGAGCGCTCCGCGAGGCTACAAGCCCAGGATATGACCTTGGGCACCACGATAGCCACGACCGTTTACGGCGCGTCCATACCGGGGAATATAGCGCTGCGGACGACTGGGACCGCTCTCTTGACCCCATATCAAGCACACATCACGATGCGTTTGGCCTTAACGGTCTTTTTGCGACACTCGTCTCCATTGAGAGCCATGGCATTGCCCTCGCCATTGCTCAATGCTTTGGTATTCGGTCGCGTGAGGGCTGTGTAACCGCCGTCCCGTTCGATGAGGTCTCACTTGTCGACTCAACATACGAGCTCCTTGGTCAAATTCTTGACCTTCGTCCTCACGTAGACGACAATGATCAGTTGCAGTGGGCATGGAATTCAGAGTCGATTGAGCTTGAGAGTGTGAAGAAGGCAAAGAGCGCAAACGGAAACAGCGACAAGCAGAAGGGTCGCGAGAATCTCAAGCTCTCTGTCAATGGGAGTATTACTCGCCCGCTTCGTCGGAACGAGCTCACTGACATTGACATCCTCGATCTTGCGCCTTCGCTGCAGGCGCTGCTGGGTCCGTCTAACCAGACATGGTCATTTTCAGAGACACATCTCAAGGAGCTAGAGATAGACCTCATTGCGCGTATGGGAAGGTCGAAAGAACTTTGCGAGTTGATCCCGGTCCGTCGAGTGCGCTCTGGCGCATTTCCATATGCATGTAGCTTGGGGAATGAGTGTATGTATTCTATTTCTTTGCAAGCCTAGTCCTGATGGTCACACAGCTCATGTTCGCCATGTAAACACTGCGATTTCAGTGCCGCTGAAGCAGGATAATGCGAAACGCCCATGCTTTGTTTGCGGGGCAAGCATTAAGGGATCGATGCGCTACACTCACATTGCTCGCCATATCATCCACAAGAAGCGTGGGATGGCCGGGAATGAGCGTGTAAGTCTGATGCTTCCTATATTTCCATGGCTAACAAATTTGTAGGTTGCTGTACATCGTCCTTGCGGCTATTGTGCTCGCGCTGGAACCTGTACAATTTCCGTCGAACGTGGTTTTCCCAAATCCAACTGCCCAGAATATCATCGCTTTCGGATACATGCTGCCTCTGTGTCAACAGCCTCAAACCCAGCAACCAATGTTCCAATCGCCTGTGTCTACAAAGCATGCGGAGAAACGGATTGGAAGTACAACATGCTCGAGCACTTAGAAGATCGGCATCCCTCATGGAGGACCGTTCTTGGATCCGAGGAGCGTGAGGACTTCTTGGCAAAGATTTCGATTTCTGAGGCTGAGGAAATTGCGCTCGGTGTGCCTCCCAACCTTGTTGGGAAGGACGCAGTTTTGCAGGGTGGAGAGTGTGTTACGCCTCCCACATCACCTCGCTGCGGTACAAAACGTCTTCCGGACTCTCTGGTGGCCATGACTCCATCACGACGACGGCCAGAGAAATCTGCGCGAACTTAGACTCATTGTTCGTATGGGCACTTAGGTAATATTGTGATAAGAATATATCAAGTTTGATTTTGGTTTCTATAATAATAAAAATGCATCGGCTCGACGGCCAAAATGCTTCAGCGCGGTCGTTTCCGCGCCTGGTCGAGAACTTTGCGTCATTTCGCATGGCAGCTCCAGTGTCGGTGAAAAAAGTTCCGCACGCCTCTTG
>KN880461.1:0-163220 GCA_000934385.1 Cylindrobasidium torrendii FP15055 ss-10
AAAAGCCTTAAATACCCCACGAACTTAGTGTTTGGTGTGTGTGTGTGTGTTGGTAGATCATTGCCTTCGCCCCATATATCAGCGCATCACCGCTTCCATACTACGGTGGCGATGGTCCTGCTGCTCGTCGCCCTACCGGAGCCTTACCAGCTCAACTTATGTTCGCCGACGCGAGCCTTGGCAGGATGGATCCCACCAAGTTCGCCCAAAGTTACGAGCCATCAGAGCCCTGGCTTCCATTCGCCATACGAACACACGACGTAGCTCAGTCGCAAATTCCGGTCACCAAGATGATGCCAGAGCAGGCAGCTCCTGGATTGTTCGTGGAACGCCATCCGGCCGCTGCCAACCTCGTATGCATGTCGGAGAGCTACCTCCGCAATCTTAGAGGACGCTACCAAGCACTATCACACGCCAGCGAGGAAATGGAGGCGCTCAACCCGGCTTTGCGAGTCTACAGAGAACGACGACCTATGATCACCGATGTACTATTCGATGGTCTCAGGAAGGGTTTGGTGTACTCTGAACTTTGGGCTGTCGTAGGAGCGGTGCGACGACAAGTCATTCTCCTTCAGGCTTACGTCACGTTCGGACGTTATCTGCCCGCCCAAGGTCTTTCTGCAGCCTTGAACGACGCTATGAAGACCCAGGAGGGAAGGGACCGCTTCCTACAGCCAATGGAAGTAGCCGACACACATTTCGTGGGATGTTGGCTCGCAGACGCCCCCACTTCATACGCATACTTCCTATCGCTCCTGAAGGTTCCCTGCTACGTCTTTCACCGATGCCTACCGGGAGATCTACCGGCAGGGGCCTGCACTTTCGATGGTGGCAAGCAGTACCTACGTCTTGCTGGCGTGGAAGCGTACCTCTACTCGGAAGTGGAGGTGCGGAACCTGCAGGAGCAAAGGTTCCTACCTATGAACAAGGTATCGCGGCAATTCTATGGCCCTCGAAGAGTCCCGAACCTCGAGCAAGCAGGAAGGAAATCCGGTACAGCGAGTGAGCTGGGAAAGTTGCTGGAGGAGGTTCGAAGGGACCCGTCCAAGATATGGGAATTCGTGCCTCCCGCCGCGCCTGCAGCAGTAACAAGACCAAGACCAGCCCCTCGTTCAGCCGCTAGACCCCTGGACGAAGCTCCCTACAAACCGACCTTCGTCACGCTGGACCGCCGACGAGTGGACTGGTGCGTTCCGCCAGTCATCGCCGCGATTCCCGAAGGAAAGTTTGCCTACTATGTGGAGTTCGATCCTCCCAAGCCTACTTCATTCATCACCGTGCGCAATGCAAATCAGGCAGAATACCATCGCGTCGTGGACGAGCGCGGCGCGTATACCCTCTTCTGCAGAAGGACAAGGAGAGCCTTTCGAATTTATTCACCCATCCACTATCCTACCGGCTGTCTACAGATAGAAGACTTTGGCTTCGCGGTGCCAGAAGGCAGCATACGAGTAACTTCGACTACGGGTAGGGAGGCTCGTTTAGAACCTCCGCCATCTTGGGTCTATCCATTCCCTCCGAGAAAGGGCACCATCGGCAAGAAAATGCGAACTCCGGCTGCCGAACAACTACCCATCACAGCGGTAGGGCGAATGATGGTCTTCTCAGGAAACGAGAATTTGGAGGATGAGGACGAGTACGGCGACGACGCATTCTTCAATCCTTCAGTACCAAGCAACGACTCGAGGGAAAGTCCAGGGCTGCTGAAAGCGCCGACCACTCCCTCGAGCCGGGTAGATGAACCACCGCATGATACAGGGGAGACTGCACCAGAGGACCCAGCAGAGAAGGCAGCCACGAAGTCAGCTGTTCGTCGTCCGGACGGGCGGAAAATGTCCTGGTTGGAATTCTGGCCTGAAGACGGAGAATGGACGTCGGACTCCATTTTGTTGGACGAGATCATAGAAGGCTTGTACTGGTTTGTCATCCACCACAATAGCGTATTCTGCACCAGGGCCTTCGTAATAGCCAAGGTCGACGGAGGCGACCGAGTCTACGCGCAAATCGACCGACCACAGGAGTACGCCATCATTCGAGGGCTTCTGCGTCACCGTCAATGGCCTACGAAGGAGGGATCCAGCCTGGAGGTCAGAGAGCTGTCAGAGCAACTCTGGGACGTAGCCTGGGAAGCAGCCGGGGAGGGCAAGTGGACGACGGATACTATCGTTTTCAGACCTCCCGTATTCTCGTCATTTTGCTCTCTGCTGAAGACACACTGGAAGCGAACCGACGAGGAGCTCGACCTGTCTCAGCTACCGTTATCAGAGGCGCATCAAGAAATGTTGGGGTGGCCTACAGCCGACAAACCACTGCATTGGAAGGACGCGCCAGCGGCAGGGTACATGCCGGTGGAGTGGAAGGACAGCACGCTACTCGAAGAAGGATACTATCTGAAGCATTTCAATGGCCGAGCGCCAGTGCGGGGACTACGGAGCGGACCAAGGGCAAGGACAGCAAGAAGGAAGTTCGAAGGACCGGAGAACGAAGACGAGGACGAAGCACCACGAAAGACACCCCGTCTGCACGAAAGGTTGGGGGTGGACTTGCCGGAGGATACGCTAGGGAACCAGGAGCAGGGAGACAGGTTGACTTTGGAGGACCGACTCGCGCAAGGTAGCACAACCCTGGGACAGCGCATGCAGAACAGCCCTCCTTCGCTACTACGGCGATTCCTGGAGGAGACGAAGGAGAGCAAGAGAATCATGAACGATATGGGGGAGGATATGGAGTATTAGCGCAACGAAACCTCGAGGGGGGCATTGTGAGGGGTCGTATAGAAAGCAGATCGAGGTTAAGGTTTCGCTATCATTAGTGCACGATCGTATTACGTAGTTTATCTCTTTTGGAACCTACTGTCTTGTCTTCGCCCGACTCTCGTCTGGCCGACTGTAAAGCTACGATAAACTACGCCCGCTGAGCATCCGAGTACAGGCTCCCTTGGCAGCCAGGATAAGCTCCCGCTGCCTAGCGTTACAAGGTCGCGTGTTCTCGCGTCCTCTCCCTTCCCATCCCGTCGCGATGTCCTGCATTATGGCGACGTCTTACACCTTCACTAGTGGTCACTTGGGAATGGGAATGCACAAATGGACGAACTCGCCTGCCGCTGGCAGCGAAGGCCGAACAAGGAAACCATCACACCAGCGATAGGCATTCTGCAGGGCTGTGACAAGCGGTTTGCATTCGAGGATGCAATCCATCGAGTACAAGATGTTTGTGAACTCCCATGATTTGGCTGCTTTGAGAAATTTGCGCTTGCCTCTGCCCTTGACTAGCTCCACTGCCTCCGTTTCATGTTCAATGAGCTCGTCGATTAAGCCACGCAAATCCCTTAAAGCCCCAAGCCATGCAGCAGCGTTCCCAGATGTCACTCTGTAAAGATTTTTGTTGTTTGGGGTGAGTGCGCGCCGTTTAAATATTTCTAATATGAGGTCCGACGGGTTATGCATCGAGAATTCAGTGGGTTCGATTTCACCAGCCGTTCGACCGTACAACAGCTTGAGCGGGTCGCCGACCTCCCAGAATTTATGGCCAAACTTCATGCGAGCATGGATTTTCTCGAATGCGCGGTGATGGATGAAGTCTCGGAAGTAAGATGCAGCTCCTCTGAAAAGACTTTCGTTGGGGTCCTTGCGTGCCAGCCGAAGATACTCGAGAAAGGCGGCAACATCTTGCATGTGGACGTCCAATTCGGGGTTGCCGGACCTTTGAGGAGATATAATTCAAGCAACCCAAGTTCAGACGTGGGATACGTGCTTGGAATTAGTAGCCAACTCCCAGAACGCTTTGCGATCCTGTGCGCGTGCGGCGATAGTTTCTCTGTCAAGCTTGACCGGCGCATTGACATTGCGAGCTGTGATGTTTATTGAGACTGAATTAGGGTCGACGATGCAGGTAGCCGCAACTACGTTTGCAGCTGTGGGATCTGATGGTGTTGTGACTGTGAGAAGGGTGGCAATGGCTTGAATGACATTGTTGAGCGGGGATTTTGGCGCAGACGTGGATGGGGCGACGGTTATTCCCGACATTGCAGTTGATTTGAGAAGAATATTCTTGTACACCAATTGCTGGGCTGCGTCCATTGAACCCATCGTGTGATAAATGAGAATGTGATGGTGAGAACTAAGTGGCTCCTGGGACCTGCCTGCCGGATCGGTTTGGCTTAGTAACCTGGCAGGCAATGGTGAACGCGAGCCAAAGTATGGGCACTCGCACTTGAGTCTTGCGCTGGAGGAGAAACGCTCGAATGTGTATCAGAACAGGCCAAAATTCATATTTTAGTGGAATATCAAGCTTAAAGTTTAAACGGCTGTGAACTTTGAAGCGTCGCAGCGCAGCGCCGGCGGCCGCAGCCGTAACAAAAGACGAGAAAACATTAAAACTCTCTGCCTGTGAGTCGAACCCAGCTTTCGCGCGTGACAGGCGCGTGTACTAACCGATATACTAGCAAAGACACTTAATGCTGCAGATGTAATGATTTCAGTGTTGATTCAATAATCTCAGCTGTTCAGCAATCCGGGTTCGCCACAGGTTCCCCCAAGGTTCACCATTACTTACTTGGTAGCTATTGAATTACTTATGTCAGTATTACATAGCATTATCTGCGGACCCTTCCTTCCAAGATACATTTCATTTCAGAACTCGACACAGCAGGATGCATGGGTCGCACCACTCACAAGCCTTGTCCTGGTCGATTTCGAAGTTGCGGTATCGTAGTATCACAGTAGGAATACCTTCGCTGGCAAATAGTATGTGTGTCTATCTCAAATTTCCGGTATTGCCTCAGGACTTGGTGCGTGAGGCTTAGCTGAGTTGAACGAAGTTAAACCCATGACCCGGGATTTTTTTTTTTTGAGGAACGATAGTGTTATTCGTGCGTACATATAATGAGGTACGAGCAACCGTTGGGGGTGGCCTAGGTAAATAACCTAGCCTGTTATGACCCGGGATTCTTCCTCCCTAAGTTACTACTTATGTATAGGAGCCCGTTCCACGCAGCATACAGTAAGTATAAAGAGGTGTGACGCTCGCTGCGCCAGGTTGGTTCCCATCGGCCTGTAAGCCTTTCTGTGCAACCATGAAGACCTCCCTCAAAATCCCGTCCATGATCGCGGGATGGAATCTTGATGCCTGGCAATACTTGCCTGGACCACGCCATTCCCAAGACGACTCGCAGGCGCTGCCCGTAATTGTTATGTGCGTACCCAGCACGACCGACCAAGGACGAGATTGATACTGAGCAGGGCGCACGGCTTGACGGCCACCAAAAAAATGGGGCTTGACACCTATGCCGAAGTGTTTGTCCAACAAGGGTACGCTTGCGTTGTGTTCGATTACCGGACGTGAGGCGATTCTGGTAAGGCCTTGCACTCACCAAGTTGGCGCCCAGTCGTACTTATACGGCGTGCGCTGCTTGATAGACGGTGTACCGCGCTCAGTTGTGGACCACAACTCCCAGCAGGATGACTACCGTACTGTCGTGCGGTGGGTGCGCCAGCAGAAATCATTCGACCCCCACAAAGTCGTCATCTGGGGCTCCAGCTACTCATGCGGTCATGTCATCGCACTAGCGGCAGATGTAAGGTTCTTGTCAATCTTGTTCATCTCACTTACACACCCTCCGACTCGATCTTTAGCGCGAACTGGGCGTAAAAGCGGCCATTTCGCAATGCCCTTGGAAAGGTGTGGCCGGTCCACAACCTTTGACCACAACGCTCGCGTTAGTAGGCGCTGCTCTCATTGACGCTTTGAAGCAAGCCATGGGCCTGGCGCCTTTTTATCATCCGTCGACAGGACCATACAGCATCTTGTGTACGCCTGGTTGCATCGAAGGGTTGACTAGCCTCCAATCCGAGCCTGGAGCCTAGGCAAATGAGGCCATTTCAATCACTGCGCATATCATCTAATGGGTTCATCCAACCTCACAGATGACCGCCTCCTCGCTTTTTAGTATCATGAAGAACAAACCGGGCACGCTTGCTGCCGGAACCCAATGCCCACTCGTTCCCGTAGCACCCAAGGAGGACAATATTTGTCTGTATGAGGGTGCGCTACAGGTCGCAGCCCAGAGCGATAAAGTTGACTTTTTCACGACACCAGGTGCGTGTATTTTCCGGAAGGATGGCAATGAATTACTCTGATGTCCTGAATTTGGAGCACCATGAGCAGTCGGTAGGCGCAATGCTGGAGTTCCTGAAGAAGCACGTGCCAGTGTAATGGGGACGAATCAATTGTGCGGGATGTTAAGCAGATACAACAAGAGCATGTTTGAACGGTTGAAAGAAACGATAATTGGACTGAAGCAGCGCGCGCATTGATCATCGTGCCTCGAATTGGACCACTAAAGCACAGTCAGCTCGGAAGAAATCAAGCCACTGTACAACGCACTTCTCGTTGTCCTCTTTTTGTACATGATGCGGTGCCCGCATTCTTTGCAGCGAATGGGTTCTCGTGGGCGGATCTCGTTTGTTGCATTGCAATCTTTGGACAGCTTTATGATTGTGTGCATTGCCCAACACTCAGGACGCACCAGCGCATAGATATTGCATGTCCTTCACGCCAGTGTCATAATTGTGATATCCCTGGCCAGTGCCGCTGTTGTTGTTATTTTGTCCATCCATGGTGGTTTGAGTAAAAGAAATGATCTTACTGCCGCCGAGTTTGATCAATCACAACGGCCTTGCCGTTCGGCACGCCACTGAGTCAGAGTTCTTGTGCTTGTTCTTCAAGTTATTCGACTGGCTGAACGAAGGGACGAATTACAGTGATCCACGAAGTTTATCTAACAAAGATTCCGCTTTTCTTACAGTAATTAATGAGCGTATTCTCGCATGAGGGTATCCTGTCCGTCAAATATCAAACTCCAACCCTATCGCGGAGACATTCTACATGGCTGCTACACTACTAATTCACGCAAACATCTGGTCGTACTTGCGCAGACAAGAGTAACCCTCGTAGTCTAGCAAAGTCCTGGTCAATTACAAGAACATCAAGCATAGGGCAGATGCACGTACCGAAGTTCTGGCTGGCATCACACCAGCACTTGCCCTTCGCATGTGAAGCACCTTGCGGGCAGTGCTGGAAGGGCTCATGCCTGTACCCAATATCGTTGAAGAAATGCTGTAATTAATGTCAACAATCCACCGTCCACCAGATTCTAGGTAAGTACGCACAATCTGGTCCTTCCTCGCGAAGAGGGCCGCGCCAATACTGTGAACGGGAGCATCGCCCCAGCGCTATCAAATGCTCAATATCCATGGAGACAGTGGAAACGAGAACTACGTACTTCGTAGTAGAACCCGCCCTTCTTGTCCAGGAAGTCGAAGAACTTGGTGTAGGATTCACCTCTCCAAAGGTCAAGATCACCTATCTCGAAGTTACTCCAGACTGCGAGAGGATCAGTTGCTTTCTTGACAGTGCTGCAGGAGCTTACAATGACAGCGGTTATATGTCCTTCCACCGTCATCTGAGAGGAAGTCGATCGCATTGTCTTTCGCGACCAGGGTGGGATTCTCGTCCATGAATTCTGCGAAAAGTGTCGGCTTTGAGATGTGCTGGATTTCGACGGCTTACCCTTGACGGTATCCCAGAGTGTGGGTATGGTGCGCTCGTACTCATATAGAGAGACGGTGAACCCTAGCGCAAAGTCAAGAAAGAAGGCGCTCAGGTATGGCAGCCACATACCATAAACCTTCTTCTGATCTTGCATAATGAGGAAAGGATCATAGTCGAGGTCGCAGAAGAACTTGACATCCGGCCTGCAAAGTAATGATTTAGGTGAGACTGTGGTGGTGAAATCAAAATAGCGCACTCCACTCTGTCGTGGAGGTTAGTAACGTGCGCGGGCGCTGGGACGGTGAGTATCGCACCTCCAGTAGTAGCGGTATTTGTCAAGAAGGGGATGTCTGTAGAAGAACTACAGACGTTGAGCAAGTAACATATGCAAGTTAAAGAAAACGTACACCAGAGTTGAAGCGGCACATATTACGATACCTAGAAGGTGTTAGCAACGGCGGCTTGAACCTTGGCTATTAACATACGGGACACTCCCTATTGGATTAAATCAGCGAGATGACTTGCCTGAAGCCAAAAATGACGCACCTCCGTAGATGACATTGTTGGCAACCATATCCTCTCTCGATGCCTTGGCCTTGTCCTCATCAATCCAGTCCGGCTGGTACCAGTGGTCATTGGGAATCAAGCCAAATTCAACCGTCGCGTCCGTGAGCTCCGTAATCCGCCTGTTTCGACAATGAGCGGCGTGCCAATGGAACAAAATGGGAACCTGCGAACGTCTTGAAGGTTTCTGAGAACTCCTGCTCGTTGAGGAAGACGTATGGGTATTGGAACTTCTTGTTGAATCGGTCCTCGAGCTGCTTCATACTGCTGATGATCCCATTGAGGTCGCTGTTGCGCGCTGCGGACCATCGTAATCAGCTGCTGCGCCCCCGCCTGGGCGGATGATCGAGACGTACCAAGCATGACGATGGCGGCATTCGCTTTGCGGCTCTGCGGCGACACAGGTGGGTCGTTCACATAGTATTCGTCGGGCACCGGGGTCGCGTACGGTGGCTTGGCGCCCAACCACTGGCTTTTGATGTTGTCAAGAGATGTTGCTTGCCCGTAACCTTCGTGTGTTAGGCTTAAGAGAAAGTGCGTGGACAGCTGTATGCGTTCAGAATTATCCAGAAGACGGTAAAATTCACATACCACTATCCCCAGGACGAGGAACACGTACCGCCACGGGGTCATCATCGTGGGTAATGTGAGAGTTGTTCAGAGGCCCCGATCAGAGTCGTCCAGATCAAACGCCCCGCACTTCCGCTCGTTTGTCAACTCAGAGGCAAGCAGCTGGCAGATAGAAGCGGAAATTGCGATTAGGTATTGTACAGTATATACATTAGATATTGGTACATCCATTACGATTGCTAGGAAACGACCTGCGCGTCAGATGAAAAGCCCTTCGAACTTTTTAACGCAAGAGAATGGTGTATAATCTTTGGAAATACCATCAGCACGAATGGTGGAGCTATCCAAGCCAGTCTCACCAAAGGTATCGTCCGGATCGCAAGAGCAACGCCCCAGCTCCCATTGCGTGCCGCGAGGACAATGCTGGAAGTGCTCGTGCCGGTAGCCAATGTCGCGGAAGAAATGAATTTGGTCCTTCCGCGCGAACAAAGCCGCAGCTATGCTATGAATCGGCGCATCCCCCCAACGCTACGGCAAATGTCAGCGCTGGATATACAGCTTGCGACAACCTCACCTCGTAGTAGAAACCACCTTTTGATTCCAGGTGGTTGAAGAAAGCTTGATACCGCTCGGATCGCCAAAAGTCCATGTCCGCAATTTCAAAGTTACTCCAGACTGCGAACTTATGAGCAAATGCGGGAGGACATCAGGATCGACGTACAATGGCATAAATTATACGAGTTCCCGCCATCATTAGAGAGGAAGTCCATAGCATTCTGAGGATCTATGTACTCGGGGTGTAGCTCGATGAATTCCCTGACGCTTTGCCATAGCGTCTTGATCGTTGGCTGCCTTTACATTAGCTGGGTCGGATGGTTGCATGCGCCTCGTTACTTACCTCCCATTCATACAACGAGATGGTGAAGCCTTGGCCAAGGGTAAGAAACGAGAGAAAAGCGAGGAGCTGCAACGCACTGTAAATTTTGTCATGTTCTTGCATATACATGAATGGATCGTAATGGATGTCACAGAAGAACTTGACGTCCGGCCTGTAGGCTTTAGGTGCAACGAAGAGCCATGGGTGCGGAGGACATACTCTACTCTCCAGTAGTATCGATACGGTTGCAGCAGCTCATGGTGGTAGAAAAACTAGCGGCGTCGTTAGCACGACGGTGGTTTTCATTCCGGCAACACCCACTCCCGAGTTGAATCTGCACATGTTGCGATACCTTCAGACGCGTTAGACGTCGGTAGAGCGCAGTGATGGAGTAAATCTTACGGGACGCTATCTGCAAGAGAGTGATGAACATACAAGTGTATCGTTCGAGTGAAGCAGCGTACCAGCATAGATGATTCGTTGCGCGGACAGCTGGTTGCGTCCGTCGCGAGCCCGGGCTTCGTCAATCCATTCGGGCTGTACCCATTGCTCAGGCGGGATGAGGCCGAAGGAGATTCGCGCATGTGTCATTATTTGAACGCGACTAGACAACATTCAGATGTGGATGCGACGAAGCCGGCGCTGTTGGCTGCATACCGTTTGAAGTCTTCGGTAAAAGGTTCGTCGTTGAGGAGAACCCAAGGGTATCGGTAGTCCTTGTTAAATCTGTCTTCGACTGATTGTATACTGGCAACGACTCCATTCACATCACTGTTTCGACAGAGCAGGACGAAGGTGGCATTCGCCCGCTTGGAAGAGATGGAGTGGTGACGGTTTGGTGAGGAATGAGCGTTGACGAGATGGTTGGGCATCTCGATTGGGGTTGCGTCCTCCACAGAGGGAAGATCAACTATGGCCAAGAAAGACGTACGGCCATACGAATCTGAAAATATGGACAAGAGAAAGTGCATGCTGACCTGGACTGTGTGAGCAAGAGATAGCACTTGGACGAGAGACCAACCACGACCACCAGCGCAACGGTGGCGAAGCGCCGAGGCGTTATGGACGGGAGCATGGATGTGAAAATGATGAGGGAAAGAGGGAAAGAGAAAGTCGCGGTCGTTTAGGTAGCGTTCGGATTCAGTAAATATAATAATCACACTATTGCGATCAGTTTTGTGGAGCTCTCGCGAAAATGTTCCGTCGCCCGGCATCCGGGCGGATGGTGACAGCCGTGCAATGGGGAAATGGCAGAGGAAACTTGGGTACCAGTGCCAGGTGGAAGCGGATGAAGAGGAAGACATGCATTGTGGCGCAGCTATGACGTCTGAATCTGCGCTGGGAATGCATTTATTGAAGATACATTGAGTGCGGAATATAATCTCAAGAATATAATGGTCAGCAAGCCATTTAGACGCTGCAGTGATAGGGCAAAAGGCAGAGGGCCAGAGCGTGACGTCACTCGGTTTTGTTTGCCCATCTTTGCCTGAAAAAAGGCAGAGCCCTCACGCGTCTTGTCACCCGTCACTCACCGACCACCCAAATGGCTGCCACTCTCCCCGCCAAAACGTCCGCCATCGACCCGTTCGCTGCTGCGCCGGAGCCCATTCCGTCCGGCCCGTTCTCCATCTTCCACCGCCTCTCAAAATGGCGTACCGACCTTGGTCTACCGTACCCCGGCAACACTGAGGACCTGACCAAGGAAGTCAAACGTATGTCTCTGCCGTCTTCGACGAGCGCAAAGTTGACGCGTCAACCACAGGGACGCAGCTCACCAACCTGTTGTACGATGGCGCTCGCGCCGACCTCGCAAAGGCCATGTCTATGAACCCGCTTTTCCAGGTCACCCACAGCTTTTCGCTCGGCTCGCAGACAATGCCGCCCACATACAGCTTTGGAGCCATGTACGGTACGGAGAAGGTGCGCAATAGAACGACGCTGTTGCTTGGATATTGACAATGTCGCAGTCGTTCTTACATGGGACGGTAGACCACGACGGGAACGTTACTTCACGGTGGCATCAGTCGTGGAGTCCGAAGAGCACAACCAAAATGCAGGCCCAGGTACATACTCAAATTCAACATGCAACGTATGCCTTGACTAACGTGACTCCAGTCTGCGTCGTCGGGCGTGCCAGGCCACAGCGTCGCCATATTTGAGCACGATTATCAGGGCCAAGACTACAGTCTGAACGCGAAGGCTACGAATCCTTGGCCGACGGATATGTCTGGCATCTTCGTTTTCAGCTACCTGCAGTCCCTTACCCGCAACCTTGCCCTCGGTGGAGAATGCTTGGTTACTAGGAGTCCAATGATGCCCTCCGGCAACGCAACCTCGCTCATCGGCAAGTGGACTTCCACCGACAAAAGCTGGATTGCGAGCGCATCTTTGATGCCCGACAACACACTCAATGCGACCTATTGGCACAAGCTTAGCGAGAAGGTTGATGTTGCCGCAGAGCTCATGATGTCGGCTGGTTCGGTACGCAGGGAAGGTCTCGCGACTCTTGCAGCAAAATATGACCTCCGTATGTCTACTTTCCGCGCGCAAGTAGACTCGGCTGGAAAGGTCGGCGCCGTTCTCGAGCAACGCTTCACCCCCGTATTTGCCTTCACCTTGAATGGTGAGATTGACCATTTCAAGGTGTGTTTTCTTTTTGGCCTGTCATTCATCTATCTGACGCGTACAACAGAACACAGCAAAGGTCGGCTTCGGTGTGCAGATCGAGAGTTCGACGTTGTCGGACGAGGAGCTGTCAGCACAAATGGGCGTTCCCCCACCTGGCGCGCTTGTGATATGATCTTACCTTATGAGTACTTAGACACGCACATAATTACTGTTGCTTATAGCATATCCCTCACTCATGGCATTCCACACCTATCGAGGGATTTCATCTGTGCTTTCATGGTTGTCGTTTCTCTGGCATTCATGCTTACTGTGTTTTCAGTCGAGCGTTCAAAGCGCCCGGTAAACATTTGGGCGCAGCTCCGGCGACACGCGTTGGGGAGCATTCTCAGTTAAGTATCAGGCGTGAAGCAGTAGACTATTCACTATCAGTCATTTGCAACTGTGGTTTGCTTCGTCGGTGCATATAAAGAATCGCTAGTATTCGGCCCGCGCTGACTTTGTAGATGTGTCAACGCTGCACTTTGATTCGTGCCACCACCGTCATCGAGTTGTCTTAGTCTATTCAAATTGAACACCATTCCAGAGCACGCTGGGTCGTACTCTCTTGCCTCAACATACCTGATCCCTCGATTTCGCAAGTACAATCGTCATCGACGGCACTCCCAACTTATGGCGCTACAGTATTCTTACGAACTGTTAGGAACTAGGTCATGGCAAATCCAGATGACTCCAAGTCCGTCCAACTAAAAGAGATAGTCCATCTCATTGAAGAAGCCCAACAATATTCTCTCCAATGTCCCGAAATCCGACCAATGTTTTCGCAACTTTTCAAGTCGTTCCGGTCGCAAATGCAGGGGCTACTTGCGACGCGGACGATTGCACTGTTGCCAGCGGATGTCTTGTGTGAATGCTTTGCATTTGCTTGTAACTTCGATCCTCACGATCCTCCTGCTCTCGGTCGTGGTGTCTCTATGAACATCACTGCTTTAGAGCTCGCGTCCGTTTGCACACGATGGCGGGGCCTCATCACCAAAATGCCAACCGCTTGGTCGTGCATAGACCTTGATCTGACCCTCCTCGTTGGCTCAACATCAAACTACTTTCAATCCGCTACCCTCCAGAACCTCATAGCAAGAACGCTTACCACATACATGTCTCGTTCGAGGCCTGTACCACTCACTATACGCGTCCGCGGTCATTTCAAAGGAGACATCTCACACGAGCGACTAAATTTCTTCCTCACCCTCGTTACTCTTCACCTATTTACAGAGTCCCACCGCTGGAGACATGTTGTGTTTGACTTTCAGGACGACACTTCGGGAATCACCCGCATCGACCTTCCATTTTCGCCCGACGAGCCAGCAGAGGAACATCTGCCTGAATTGCAGACCCTCTCTCTCTCCAATGTCCTTTCCGTTGGCAACGCCGACGACTCTATGCTACGCGGACGGGTTTTCGGTGCATCGCCCAATCTTAGGCACCTCAAGCTCACGAAAGCCATGGACTCCAATTTTATGGCTGCTCTCCAGGAATCCTTGCCTATATATCGAGCCGGGACGGACAGATATCCCTGGCTGGACACCGTCGTACTCGACCGCTTTGCCTACAGCATGACCGACCATCTTCCCGCGAGACTCACCTGGGCGTTGTCGCAGCTCACTTGCGTGAACAAGGTCGTGATTATGAATCCCATTACAACCATGAACGTCCCTCTCTTCCCGCCCATGGAGGTCAGCGCTAGAGACTTCGTAGTGCATTTGGGAGGCCACAAGGACATCATCTTCGCAGCATTGGTCTACGCACTCACTCTGCCTCGTCTTCGCAGCTTTGAGGTCATCATACCCCGCGGCGAGACGCCAGCGTCCTACGACGCAGCGCTGCACAAATCGCTTTTCGAGATGTTCGTGCGCAGCGGTACCCTTCGGAAACTGTCTCTGAAGCGTGTGCCGCTGTGGGCGAAGGAGCTGATGGACATCCTACATATCCTCCCAGCGCTGGAGGAGCTCATTCTGCATGAACCGCCGCATAAAAGAGCGCCATTCGGGTATTTAGCAGGCGAGGCAGAGGACCCTCATGTCGTTTCGGAAACGTTATGCCTGTGGTTCACTGTGAGCGATGTTGTCCCGAAGCTCAACACACTCGAGATGGTGTGGGCGTGTGGCATGGACGCAGGATGCGTATTTGATATGCTGGAAGAACGCAAGGGAATCACAGAGGTGAGGTTGGGGACTATTCCGCCTGAGAAATGTGACTTCAGAGATAGGTTGCTGGGGTTGAGAGGCAGTGGACGCAAGGCGACACTAGTGACTTAGAACCTAAAGATATTATTCTGTTGTATGAGAATATCAGCATTGATGTAAAATGTTGGCTCGAAGTGAGGAGGGATTGGTAGCGACTCGGTGGGCCATGCTTGAGTATTCGCTGGTGGAGATGCCTGAGCAGAGCATGGGAAGACCATGATATAGTGTTAGCGGCAGAGCATCCGAAATGACTGAGCTTTGGAAGGCTGAATATGCGATTCTTTCTGATGCGCCACCGGAAGTAAAGTAGCTCAAGGTGGGGGAAGCTCGATCGCACATACCGTGATCACAGCACTCTTCCTCCTCCTTCATCAGCCCAGGCTTTGGCCAATCCGACATCTACTGCATGGAATGAAGGCGTCAAGTGCCACCCGCTTCGCGAAACGCGTGGCCGAGTTCTCGACTGCGTCGTCACCACGGCCATACAAGTTCCATCTAGCTGCCAGTTGGGCAGGGAAACCAACTGTGGAGGAGAAAAAGCCTATCAAGCGCGTCCCATTCCCTGCGGACCATCCTATCGGGAAATGGCGCGACCAGATGCTCACGAGAAAGCCTGGGACAGCTACCGAAGTGTGGTATCCGAATGCTGGAGAGGATTTCTTCTTTGTACAAGAGGTTCGTGATTACCACTGTCTACATGAGATGTGATTATTAATGCCATTCTTGTAGATGCTCAACGGCTCGGTACGCAAGATTCACGCGACAGACTGTGCCCGAATTCATCAGGCTTATAGGGTGTTTCATTCGGTGTCGCTGACGGTGTTGGTGGCTGGGTGGAAAGCGGTGTTGACCCGTCACTGTTCGCGCAAGCTCTCATGTATCATGCTCATCGATATTCCCGCAACGCATGGGCCGGGGAGCCAGAAATTGACCCCACATTGGACTACGCAGAGAGGGAAGAGGTCGAGGGCTGGGAGTTGACACCGGACGAGTGCATGGCTCTGTCATTTGGAGGAGTCCAGCGGGAAAGACGCGTACTCGCAGGTGCGTTTCGCCTTGGAAATTATCCTGCCCGCTTCTCATACTACCCTAGGTTCCAGTACGGCGTGCATACTAAGCCTAAACGCCTCGTCGGGGCTCCTTCGTTCCGCAAAGTCAGACTTCTTTCTTCGGCCCTTTCTTCATAGCGTTGACCATCTCCTAGTCTTGGTGATAGCGGTTTCTATGTCATCCGCTCGGCCGCTGTGCATCACAAGGAGCCCGCTCAGCAACACTTCTTCAACTGTCCCTTGTACGTGTGGTCATCATCTGTTGACGCGTCTAATCACTCTGCAGACAATTGACAAAATACCCGCAACAAATGCAAACCAAGCGGGGCTCATCGTCCGGCACAGACACTCCAGAAAAGTCTGCACTCCGAGAAATCAGTCTGAGACACGGTGACATTGTGGTTGCTTGTGTGCGTTTCTTCGTGCACACTCCATGTTTGCACTCACTGTATTTCAGACCGATGGATTGCTTGACAATGTCTTTGCTGAAGAGGTTCTCCGTATCATATCACTCGTGCGGAGGACGGGGCTGCCAGACTCTGAAATAGCCTTACCGATTGCCGACAATCTCGTAGAATACTCTCGTCGCTGCATGTTCAACCAGCGACGGACCAGTCCTTTCACAGGTCGGTTTGTTTCCTTCAACTATCATTATTTGCTGCTAACGTAAATGCAGTTGAAGCTGCGCGACATGGTCTGTCGTACCGAGGGGGCAAAGTAGACGATGTTACTGCCGTTGTCTGCGTCGTGGAGGAGACAATATAGAGTGGAACTGCACGACCTGATCTCAACTATAATACATAGACCTCATAAATCATACCCACCGCATTGTATTCATCCATGACAAACTAATTCTAGAAACCAAACCATCGCTTTCGTTGTGTTGCAGGTTCTGATCCCTCTGGTGAAGTTACCAGCTTCTTGGCCAAACGATCCCTTCTGGATATGAGGTGTTGCCAGTCCGCCTTCTTTACCACGTCTGGCATCACGTTACCGTTCTCGTCGACTTTTCCAACCCACTTCATAGCCTCTTCATAGCAGCTGAGAATATCTGAAGGTTTCTGGTTCTTGGCCTGCTCCTTCAGAATACCCATTAGATGCCATGCTTCTGACACCGTCCGTCGTGCATCGCGGAATAATTCCTGAGCTGACTTCTGTAGATATGGAGACTCGGCGTATGGCGGAGAAAGGACAAGACTGTCGTTTTGCGCCAGTAGACGGACAATGGTCGTAGAGGACTCCGCGGCGGACTCCAGCCAGCGTATGCATTGCTCGGGTTTCTTGCCTTGTGCGAAGAGCACTTCAGCGTGTTGGAGAGATAGGACGGAGGCGCGCTGCGCGAGGGTAGAATAATGGAGGGTTTCTGGGAAAGAGGCTGATGCTTCAGCTTGGGGAGGAAGTAGCTTGAGTGTGGTTGTCTGGAGGGCGGCGGCTTCGGCCAAACGGGCATTGGAGGCATAAAATGTCGACAACGAGACGAGAGCGGATGCAAGCACACGTTGATTGGAGGGCGAAGGAGGTAACGATGCGATCTGCGCGTCTTCTGTCCCTTGTGCGCGTTGTATGGCGCGGGTCAACCATTGCAGGGCCCCATCCTTGTTTCCTGTCTTGATATCCAGCTCTCCGAGTCTCCAGGCAGCGAACGCGCTTCCATTGCGTTCCCAAAGCTGTTCGTAGCGCGCTTTGGCTCTCGAGAAAGCCACAGGGCCGAGCTTTTCGAGGTAAGACGCGTGCCGTGTCAAAAGCAGCGTGAATGTCTCGGGATGCAGCTTGCCAGCTGCCTCTCTAGGTTCGGCCAATGCAATAGCCTTTTCCAGTATTCCAGAAGCTTGCAGGTATCCCGCGTTGACAGCCATGTTAGGATTTTGAAGCGCGGCAAATGGGCCATTCGCCATTGGGTCCGCGACAAAATTTGGCGTGGTGTGTGCGGTGGACGCTGCACGAACGAGATGGCGGGCTTTCCTGCCTAGCCCAGGGTCTGTCCCTCCCTTCCGCGAGTCGCCGTTCCAATGTGTTTGCTCGCTGTCCCATTCCCATTTCTCTGCTTCTGGGTCATGCACGGGTGGGGCAAGCTCGACGTGCTCGATGTATTGGTCGTACGCTTCGAACCCAACGTATACACTGCCAAGGCTGATACCAATGAGGAGTGCTGATATCCGGAGGGTGCGGCCTACGACGCCCACTGATTTACCGAGTGGGGCTCTGAAGACATCTTGTGGATTTTTCCTAATGACTTGGGAAGACGATGGACGCCCAGAATGCAAATGGCGGGCTTGTTTGGAAGAGCGAGTATTGCATGAAATCCGGTTTCGTAATATTGAAGAAGGGCAAGTCGACTTCAGCATCAAGGTGGTGGTCACTTTCCAAGTCGCGATCGTGAGTCCTGCTTCATGATCGCCATACGTTTGTAGAATGCCGCATTGAGCCTTTGTTTATGCAAATATTTATGGAGTGTGAACGCATTTGACAACAACTAGGTAAATCCACTGTAACAATATAATCCAGTCCAAGGAGAGTGTAGCGTCCCTACATGCCCAATCTCATGTAAGACTTCTAATACTATGATTTACTTCAATGTTCCCTTGGGTCGTTGGCCTTTATCAACGAAACCGCCTCGGGCGACGAAGGAATAATCTTGCACTTGAACGGCTCGGGATGCCTATACCACGTCAACAAAAGATACCAAGGGTGAGCCAAACGAGCGTACGAAATGGTAGACGATGTGAATCCTTCGCTCTTCGAAAAGTCTGGACGAGGCGCCTTGGGATCTTCGGGCGAGATGTCGAACACAGAGAGCACCATTGTGATAGAAATGAAGAGCGAATTGTCGGCGAGCTGTTGACCAGGGCATACCCTAGACATAGACCTCAATAAGCATGGAGCCACGAATCTCCTGGTTGAACAACGCACCTTCGACCATAACCAAATGCGAACTTGCGTGGATCGGGGTTGAGACCTTTTGCCTTTGCATCCTCGTCCATGTACCGCTCTGGAATGAACTCGAAGGGGTCTGGGTAGAGCTCGGGGTCATGCAAGACTGCCCTGTAGTCTTTGTTAGTGATTTCATGTTGCGCCATGCTATACTGAATCACATACCAAGAGTTGGGAAAGATGATAGAGCCCTTGGGGATAAAGTAGCCGTTGTAGACGTCGTCCTGGGTTGAGCGATGCGGGAGAGCGGTCGGCCCAACGGGGTTGAGGCGGTAGACCTCGTTTAAAAGCGCTTCAACGTATGGCATGTATGGCCTGTCTGAGAACAGAGGTAGCCTGCTGGAGCCGACAACCTTCCTGACCTCATCCTGAGCCTTGCGCTGCACCTCTGGATAGAGAGACATTGCCAGGAAGAATGATCCTATCGCAGATACACTCTGTTGAACATGAGTAGGTCTCCAGCAGCAGGAAATCGGACAATCAACGTACGGTGTCCGCTCCACCTACATAGAGAACGTTGGTCAGTGAATACTCGTGTTACAGATCTCAAGTCAACGTACCGGCATAGAAACCGCCAGATGTCCACTTCCAAACGTCCTCTTGTTCTGGTGTAGGGTTGGGATTCTTCTCCAAGATCTTCGACAGGAACGAGGGTCTCGCGATGCCTTGCGCCTACATTATCACATTGGGATTCAATGAACACCATTAGATGATACACTACGCACAACTTGCTCCTTGACCATGTTGTACGGCTGGTTGAGGAATGCATCCCTATTCTGGCGAAAGATTTTCTCCTTTTGCATCCAATCGAGATTGAGCCAGCGCGGGAGGTATTTCACTGGATGCCAAGGTCAGACGATGGTCACACTGAGCTGCAGGGCTATCTTACAGACTGGGAACGCGTCAACCATGAAAGCTCCTGGAGTGGCAGTAACGGAGAAGTCGGCATCGGCGCGTTCTGCGAGCACCAGGAGTGTATCTTCGCCGTCCTCGAGATCATGTCCGTGGGTGATGTCGAAGACAATGGCGGCAATGTTGCGGCGAATATGGTGCAGGAAGTCCTGGGGGCTCTTCAAAAGCTCTCCCAAGAACTCACGCGTCTTTTCCTCCTCGAGCGGGAAGTACTCGCGCGCCTTCCGGGGGGTGAGGGTGTCAATCATGAGTTTCCGGCATTCGCGTAGTCGATTGCCGTAGCGGCCCATAGGAACACTATCCTCGTATCCTGCGCTATACTCAAGTGAGCCCACTATGCAGGTCTAGCCGCCCGATGAGTACATACAGCTCGCCACCCATAACTAGATTAGGCCTATCGGAATAGATGCTCCCGCGGCGGTCGAGTAACTCTGCTAAGACATGGGGAGTGCTCAGAATGATGATAGGCTGTCCCGCAGCGCTTATGTGCATAATTTCACCTGTTGATTGGTTTTCAGCAAAGAAATATTCCGTTAACGCTGTGTCGCCTACCATACTGCTTGCTCCACTCCGTGTACTTCACCCATGGGTGCTCGCCCATCATGTCGAGCGCATTTCCGAGGATGGGAAGGCCGCGAGGTCCAGGAGGGAGTGGTTGGCGAGAGAGATGATTCTTGACGAGACCAACAGTCAGGCCAAACGCGACAATGAGTGCGAGAACGAGCGGAACGTCCAGCTGGAAGGACATGATAGAGGCCTAAGGGAATGTGATGGCGAAAAAAATTGGTGGTCCAGTCCTTTATATCTCGGTTTCTATATGTAGGTAGGAGATACACCTGAAATGCGCAAAACGGTAACCCCGGGGATAGTCTAGCTCTTTGATGGTTAACTTTGAATTCCACCAAAGCTCTTTTGCCGGATGAGCAAGTGGGGCTATATTTCCGTGCCCGTGGCATATCGCGAACCAAGAAGAAGTTCGGACGCGTGTTCCTAACAACCTCTTGTCCCCTTCCGCCTTCTTTTCCGCCCTGCGTGTCCTACTAACCCGGGCCAGCCATAGACTGGTAGTTGCTACAATGGCGATGGCGTGCACACGGAGCTCTGAATTCATGATGCCCTGTGCCTGCGCCTGAGGAGTACCTTCTCCAAGGAGTTAGAACTAGTTAGAAACGTTGATAGTATGAGAAATGAACCAGAGACAAAAGTGTACTTTGCTCATGGTTTAATTCGCTACAGCAATCGTCAAAAGCCGTATCCAGAGCTGTATGATAATCTAGACAGCTATTAGTGGCACAGCTCAGCAGGTAAAGTCGCTGCGAACTTAAAGCATGATGGCTATGAGCAAGCCGATTCGGCAAGAACCGCCTGTTTGATCGGGCAGCCGTATCGCCGACCGACCAGTACGGCCAATCGAGAGATACATAGCGTGAGTTCCAAGTTCCACTAAAGCGACCATGTTGCAATTTTTCATTGGACGACAAATTCTGTCATGACTGCCTTGTCAAAAATACAGCGATCTTCAATCTTTATGTCGTCTAAAACCTCTCTAGAACGCTGATCTTCAATGGTGGCTTCAATCCCCGCCTCATTCTCATTCTTTTATAAGCACAAAGGGACCCCGCAACATGGTTTCTGGGGTGCATTATGCATATCTACACGGATATATGGCTCACTTGCTCACGAAAGATGGCGGGAGCAGGAAGCAACATTGCTGTTCGGCGAGACAGACAAAAGGGTTTAACGAAACCCCACTTCCATCCGCGCGGCGTTTTCTCTCAGAATATTGCTGATGCACACGCTCTCCGGTCTCTTTAAATCATCGGTTCCTCCCCATACGCACATCGTATTTTATGGCCAGTCGACGCGGCAGTCACTTTCCTTCCCTCACCGCCCATATTTCGACTCGCGAAGATGAGTGCGGACCCGACTTCTGCAGCGTCGCCGGCCATGATTGTGTTCCCTGCCCTCGACAACACTGTAGTCATCATCCTCTCCGTTCAGTATTCTCTCTGACATTTCTTCCTTTTGAAGATGGGCGCACTCATGATCGGAGCACTGTAAGTTTACAGCAAGGCTTGCGGAGACAGTGCTCATTCTTCACAGGGTTTCCACCGCGTATGCGTGCCGCTTAACACCTTTGACATGGCCTCACATTCTTTAGACTCTGGGGCATAACATGCATGCAAACCTTCGAGTACTATGGGGTGCGTGCACGCCGATTCTGCCCACAGCTTAGACTGACCATGACACAGTCGTATCTTAAATACGACAACATAATGTTCAAAATTATGGTGCGTTCCTTTCAGCAGCGCCCGTTGACTGTGGGTCATTGACATCAGCGTTTGTACCTCAGGTCACCATCGTTTTGTACGCCGTCAACTCTTGTCTCTCTCCCATTGTCACTCAAGGACGGTCATAGTATATGCGACACTCTCCATGAGGTTTTCATCTGCCATACCGTGTACACCTACATGGTTAGCCACTTCGGCGATCCTGTGGCTATTGGCAAAGTTGAATGGTAAGTAGCTCGAGCCATGCATCCATTTGCAACACTTACACTGGAAATAGGAGTATCCTGGTATGTGCACACTTGCTATGTACGAGAGTTACTTATGGGTATCTCAGGCCGAAGTCATTTGTTCTGTAAGTCTGTTTGATACCTCGATTCCCTCCTCATCTCACCTGGCATTCTAGGGCCTCGTCGCTTTCGTTGTCCAGTCGTAAGTGCCTTTCTTAGACCAATGTTGGCTCCTCACGATAATATCTTAGCTTTTTCACCTATCGTGTCTGGGTCTGTGAGTGATGTTGTCCGCCTCCGCCGTTAAATTTCTTATTCTTCACAGTGAGCCGCAAGAAATTCCTCCTGGTTCTACCTCTGGTACATCATTCGTGTTTTCTCGTCGGTGATAGAGTTGAATAACCGCACCCCTTCAGGCCCTCCTGGTGATAGCTGAACTCGCCGTGACGCTGGGTAGGATTATTCAAATCCCGCCCATGTTTTACCTTGCTCATCGATTTTCCTAGCCTACTTTTCCAAAGCGTATGCCATTTCTGCTGTCAAAATGCGTACCTAATACAGTGTTGCTAGGGTCAAGGTCGAAGTCTATACCGATTCGTTCAAAGTGCGAGACCTGTCGCAGGCGCTCAACGCCATTGGCGCGGCCGGCGATATACTCATAACGGTCACTTTGATCTACCTCCTCCATAGGTCAAAGTCGGGCATGCGCAAGTATGTGTCTATTCTACTGCCCCATTCGGATAGTGTGTTTGACGCTAGTAAAGATCGGATGCCATGGTCAACAGCTTGATCCTGTTCGCGCTCAACACTGGTCTCCTGACAAGGTGAGCGTGAAAAACTTGGTAAAATGTTTTCCGCTCACACCAGCAGCTTATGTGCACTTATGTCCTTGATCATGGTAAGCTCAAGCCGCAATGGTAGACTGTCTACCAGCCTTACCATCTGTTCAGATCCTGATCTATCCGGATACCTTCCTGTACATCGCTTTCTTCTTCTGCCTTAGTCGCTGTAAGTTCCTTCTCACAAATCACTTCAAAATGATACTAAACATAAGCCCCAGTGTATGCGAACTCGTTAATGGCGACGTACGTTAAAACCAGCTTGTAGTCCTCTTGCGTCCTGACATGCGCCCAGATTGAATGCGCGGAGGAAGCTCAAAAATGCCGTGGACGGCTCCTACATCGCGACTCTCGATGGCGACCCAAGTAGCAGACGCCTGCCGACGCACAACACAACGCCTTCGACCACGCTCGGCTTTTCGAACCCTAATGTACTTTCAACCTCTGCCAAATATCAGGCGCACGACTGATGTAGATCCTACAGGCCTCTCCGCATGTCATCAGCATTGTCACGCACACAGAGACACGGACGGATAAGGCCATCGACTTCAATGGCGACTACGAGATGGACCCGCGAGGGGAGCCCAAGTAGTTTATTCCTTGAACCAACTGTATCCATTCGTTTACATTTATTCGTTATTTTTTTTGGACTGCTTGACGCCCGACACAGGCTGTAGGGTACTATATTCGTGTACGCATATGTACATGGTTAGAATTTAGCAAAGAGGCACACAAGCACATTTACATCGATTTTCTTTGGAAGCAACGTGTGTTCATTTCTTCGTCAGCCACGCTTTCATGTCGAATGTTTGTCCACTGCTAGTGCTGCCACCTGACTTCCGTCCACCACTTCCGCTCTTCGACTTCTTTCCTCTCGCCTCGACACCCGCGGCCGAGGCCTGCGCAGTCTTCTTCAGCTTCTTCTTCTCGTCGTCCGGCAAATCGGGCACGTTGATAGCAGAAATCGGTCGAACGCGCTTCACACCCACAGGCTCACCTCGCAAAAGGGACGGCGACGGTGACGGCGGCAGAGCACTGGAAAACGACGCCATTACAGGAACAGTAAACGGAGGCGGCGCAGGCGTAGTTTTCGGCGGCGCAGGCTCAGCGGCCTTGCGCCGAAACGGGTTCCCACTCTTCAGGGTATCCTGTATGCTGGAAGGTACACTCACGCTGGACGTCACCATCGGTGCCATGGGCTTCGAAAAAGACGACTGCCAATCCATCCTGCGCACCTTCATAGGCTGGTCTAACGATGAATTGTTTCTCGAGGATTTAGAAATGGATCCTAGGGTCGGAGGTTTATGGTCGTCCAAGGTACTCCATGGCGGCGGCGAGCGATAAAACATTGAATCTTCATATCCATACCTGTAAGCGTCGAACTCTTGGTTTCGATAAATCCTGTCGAGGGAAGACATTGCAGGTGTGCGGGGTTTTGGCTGGCGGTAGAATTGCGCAGGATCGACAGCAAGCGGGGCAGAAGAGTGTACAGGCTGCAAAGAAGCTACAGGTATAACGTGCGGTATCTTGCTCAGTGCAGTCTTTGAACCTGCTATTGGAATTGGGGTCCTACTATAGGGTGGCATTATGCATTCAGTCTCTCTTGGTGACTGTCGTCGGCCTGGCGGTTTAAGAGTGACGACGGATGGGTGTGATGCAAAAGCAGCAGACTGTGTCGAAGACTGTCGATGGCTGAGCTCGTCAACACATAGATAGTAAGGCTGGAGAGAGGAAAACATTGTTTCTGGTGCATTGGAGCCAATGAATGCCAGTGATGCTCGCAGAGGGGTTGGATGGAAAAAGTCTGCATTCGTCGAAGTACACCATGAGTGTTTCCGCGCCGCCGATGTTGGGCATTTTGTTCCTCGAAAATCTGGCAACACTAAGTCGTTTTTGAGAATGTTATTGAAATAGAACACACCAAGTGCGGAAAGTAGCGGGAATGACTTTGTAGCTCTGAATGCCTCTCCAGTGATGTGTTCGCAGTTCCGCAGGCGAAGTAGGCGCAGCTGCCATGGTCCTCTGCGCAGACCGTCACTGTCCCATGCAAGTGTCTTGCTTAGTTTGAGAAGGCCATAGTCGGTAAGCGACGTCCCACTAGCTTCCAGAGCAGTTAGACTATGTAAAGCCTTGAGCTGAACAATGTTTGTGTCGTCGAGATCTTTACATCCAGGGAGTTCTAGTATGGTCACTAGCGAAAAGTTGATGGTGGAAGGTATCGCCTGAAGGATATGCATGTTCTCGTCGGCAAGAGGTAGGTAGTAGTAGCGGAATTGTGGGGGCAAAGAGCCAGGGTAGAGTTGAGCAAGGGTGGCCCACAGCCGAGGGTCGACGCGTCGAACATCGAATGCTGCGTCTTCATAGTCGGGAAACAGTGACTCGATAATGACTCCGGCATTGTCTTGTACTGATGCGTCGCCAATCAAGTGAATTTGGTCGGCAGCGGACATAAGAGCGCGAACGCAGAAGTAGGCCAGTGGAGGAACCCGCGGAAGACATGTAGGAAGGGGAGTATACTGGCCGCGAGTCACGGGCTGTGTTTGTGTGTATTTTGAGACCGTGGCATCGTCGGATTCCTCTTCCCTGCGCCGCGAGAGCACGATAGGTGGAAGCGACATGTATCGGTCGCAATGGTATCTGGCAGACCCGTTCAATGTGATCGGCCCGAGGGGTGATCGAATCGTCCTTGATGCCATCAACGGTTTCCTTTAAAGTTTAGACTTTGTGTGCAACCTCCATGTCTATGTTGCACAATCCTATTTCTCATAAGTAGTATGGTATACCTCAAATTCTACTCAGTATCCACCCGAAGCTGTGATATGGTTTTGTCTCAAGTCGGAGTAACTATCCCCATTTACCAAGGAAATTATCGACCAGTCAATAGATACTACGAAACAATTAGGTATACACACTCCCAGCTGCACTCTGATAAATACAGCCATATAGATAGTGACTAGTGATCCCACGACCCAAAGTGTTTATGTACAATGCTTCAGAGTACTAGTAAACGTAAGAGCCAATGTCTAGTCCAAAAGACCTTTGTCGTCCTAACGCAATGCCTATCTAGAAAGCACATCCTGCACTGACTTCACGACTAGGTTCACGTTGATCTGTATTGAGCTACCCTCAGGTTCTGATAACGTTTCCTCAGCGGTATACACCCTTCAGACAGAGCAAACATTAGCATAACCCAACCCCAGACGAGGCAAGCACTAACCGTTCATGATCCAAGGCTGTATATTTCAAGCCCACTGCGCGCACTGCGACCTCTCGGTCGCGGCTGAAGCTGCCCTTGGGGAACAACTCCACCAGCGCACCTTGCGCATCCATCCACAACGCATCCATCATATGGCTCCCTGCAACTCCCAAAACAACGCTCGACTGGACAACGCTAGCCATCCTCAATTTCCATGGTGTTTCCTGGTCATCGGCAGATACAACATGCACTTCATATCCCTGGCTTGCCGCCAACTTGGCCAGTGCATGTAGCAAGTCCCCATGCTCCGCTGCACTCGGTTTCAATCCGTCCGTATTTTCGAGGTAAGTGATGACCTTCTTCTTTGGCTTTGCGTCTCCAAAATAGTTCGCCATGGTGTTGCGTACTGGCGCCCACCATCCAGCGGCAGGCGTGTGAGTGAAAATATTCTCGTCCGCTGCTCTGTGGTCCGCGACGACGACGCGCTCGAGCACATACGGGAAATCGAGATTTTCAAAGTCTTCCCAGTCCTCGCGGAATAAGAAATTGGTATGTGGGAACGCGGCCTTGATTGTGTATGGATGAAGACCGACGTCGGCACGTATTCTGTCACCCTTGAACGCATATATATGCGGGAAAATGACACGCTGGGGTGGGGGTAGTGACGCAGAGGTGTCGAGAGAACTATAGGTATGTTGAAGAGCGGCGAATGTGCTATTGTCGGATGTCGTGTCCGCTACAAGCCAACTTGTGCCATGAACACTGCATCCCGTTAGTCTAGGGTGAAGTATATGGAGTACAAAAACATACGATGCACCTAGCGATCCGAACCTTGCGTGTGCGTCTATAGGAGAGATGATTTCCCAGTCATGGTGGGCAGGGCCCCGTGTAGACACAATGGAATCGACGGAAGGAAAGTCCTCTTGGGAATTCGTGACGATGTACACAGTGCCTTGATGCATCACGACGTTATCCAGTACAGTATACCCTGCATGATTTTAGCTAGGAGGAGCGGAAAGGAGCGTAGGTGGCGCACCAGGTTTGTGCGTTTTCAGCGTCGTCAGCGGCATCTTATCTCCCCAGCTCATAATCCCGTTTGCTTCCTGTCTCTTGAAGCCCAGTTTGACGTGCCGTGGTCGCATCCACGTCGCCTTGTGGTCGCCCACGACAAGGCTAAGACCATTGGACTTGTCTAGGGGATGAGCCTTGTCCATTCCATGTCCGGCAACATGGTCGTTGTCCCACGGGAAGTCCCCAAATATCAACGATTCCAATGCGTCCTTTGTGCTTCCGTCTCTCCGCCCGTCACTGCCTATAATCCTGGAGGAGCTGAAGCCCAACCTGCCGAGAAGTGCATTTTGAGACGCGCCAAATCGAACAGAGTTGCTAAAGTTGAACGCGAGCGTAAAGACCGTCAGGGAGAAGAAAATCAGCGAAAGTTCCCGTCTGTCTGGCGGCGCCAGCCAGTTTCGAGCCATAACGAGACGTGAGGGCGTGATGGTAAGTGGACAAGGCAGTAAATGAAGCATCAATAGTTCAATTACACTTTCAAACTGTGGTAGAAGGTCAAATTATCGCTTATGCTAGACTATCGCAAGTATGTAATGCTTTTTTCCCGCAATAGTATTCTCACAAGTGCGAAACGATGCGCTGTTCAGCACAAAACTGAGCGCTTCATGCGCGGCAGCAATGCTGATAAGATAAGGTCGGCGGCTACGGCACTGGCAATCTAGGTACCACTCGCAACGATAAGTTTTCCACACTTTCCATCTCTTTCATAAACCACCATCTTGGATGTATTCTCTTATTTTTCTTTAAGCCTCTTTTCATCGGAATCAAACGACACAACACGGAAGGATGCCTAGCCAGACACGACCGTTGACGCTGTTGGCCACAGGCTCCGACCTACCCACTCTCGTTACAGAATCGGACTCGCCCATTGTCTCTGTGCGTTATTGGTGTTGACGTTCATTTGTTCTAATGCTTACCTTATCTCAGCGCGCACACGATACGGACATGGTGCAGGCACCTCACACACCCGCCTCCAGCCAGGTCCCAAGGACTGTACCCAATCTCAATTTGCGCCTGTCGCATCGTCGCAACTCATCAGCACCATACCCAGTTTCGCCGCTGTCGCCTTCCTATGCGATGAACCACTCAACTCACTCAGCTTCGCCCCGCTCTCCACTACCGTCACCTTACTCCCAGACGCCACCTCGTACTCCCACGAATTTGCAGACTCATTCACGTCACCGCACCGTCGGCGGCGACTCTGGGTTGGCACCGTTCGTCCTCGACTCGAGCTCTACCAGAGTGCCCCTACATGCGCCTTCACATTCTCGCTCATCCTCAAGGTCACATTCCCCGGCGCCCTCTCTATCTCATGCCCATCCCGAAACCGCACGTCTGCTCGATACCCTCAAGAATCTGCGCGCCCAAAACGCCTTGCTCACACGGTCGCTCAGAGACAAACATGCGCTGGAGCGTGCCCTCGAATCAGAGCGGATCGAGCGCTCACGGCTGGAGGAAGACTTGGCGCGTGCAGAACACTCGACCAGCGTCCTCGCCGAACACAACCGTCTCATTTCACATCACCCTCACTCGCCTGCCGCGGAGGCTCAAATTCTGCCCGTCGACCCGGATTCCGTAGCGGAACTCCAGACTTCGCGGGCACAGCTCGAAGCCGCATTTATCGAGAAAGCAAGGATGGAAGAAAGGATTGAATCCCTTCATCATGAGATGCAACAATGTCTAGACAGTTCTGCGAACGCCTTACAAGTCGAGCGCGAATTGCGGGCTGAAGTCCTTGGTCGACTGGCTGAGCGGGAGGAAGAATGTGCACGGTTGAAAGTGGAATTGCGAATGCTCAAGATGAAACAGGATAAGGTGTGTAGTAAACATTCCCTTTCATTTGTTGTACTGATGGGCGTCTAGGATAACCATAGTCCCCGACACTCCACTGCCTTCTCAACGTCCACCGCCAGCTCGCGCTCAACCTGTCCATTGACCCCACCATTGCAATCACTTGCCCCACCACTCCTCTCTGTACCTGGTACAAGCAAGAAGACCCACCGTCCATTGTCCAAGATGCTGTCGGCAACCCTTTTGAGGTCGCCTAGTTCAGGGCATTTCAAATCAGACACGACTTGCTCCGTCAGTAGCTCGGGATGGGCCCCAGATACATCCGACTTTTCATGGGAAAGTCAGCGACCTGCTTCGGCAGTGCTGGTACGCTCATTCACTTGAATCTAAATGATGCTGTTGCTGATTTGCGCGCAGGAAGGTATCGTGCTTCAAGACGGTGGCTGGGACGTCGTCGACAGCGATTCTGCGGCCGATATGTCTGATGGTACATTCTAAAGAATACCGTCATGGCCTTTGGCCTTCAGTCGGGCAAGGTTTTTTCGTTCTTCATCGCTCGTATATTTATATGGACCTACTCACCCCATTGCATTCGCACAATACCCTTTGTACATTATGTTTTATTAGCGTTGTATGTGTATAGCTGGGCGTGTATCTACGCAGCATTATGGACTCTGCATGCTGTCCGCATCAATACGTCTGGCGCGCACGTCCGGATTTTTGCGTGCGGTTGAGGACGGGCCATTAGAGGAGTTATGAATATGTAAATATGGGCCGTTTGTTCATCATCCTACATGATGCAAATGCCGTTTCCGAAGATGGAGGAGCACGTTCTGTACGAGCCATTCCGTTGATATCAATTGGCAGTGCACGCAGCGCATTCCGAAAAGTCTGAACCATCGACGGAAGATATGATAATTTCCCCAATGTTACCACTACGTTCGCGGTCCCAGAGGTGAGTCCACCTTGGGCCATAAAAGGTGCCTTGATACAGTCTAAGCTTCCAGTGACCCCGCTTCTGAAAATGCTAAGTACAATCGAGGATCAGTCGACAGACGGAGATATTGCGTGAGAAAGCTAGACTTGTTGTAAAGCAGTCCGCTTGGTTTCTCATGTTCGAGCTGCAATCACATCTTGCAAGAATCTATGGTACAAACAACTTTCATACTAACAACTATACACTCTCAAGCACCCTGTCCCCAAGCCCATGGCGAATTCTGCGCCCCCTCCCCGCGGGCCAGATCTTCGAGCTCCCTGTTTCGAGTATTCGACGAATCGAGACTGTGGTTCATCCCACCAATTGGTGCACTGCATTCTGGGCAGACTGCTTGCTGCATCGCACCTCCGCACTAGATTCACTTCAGTAAGTAAGCTGAAGTTTACGCAAGGACGCGACAAACCTCAGTAATCACAAACGGATGCCCATTCGGACAGTTGTAGAAATGCCCAGTATGACCTAGTAAATCGGCATCGTCAGCAAACCAGATGTACAAACAATAAGCGAGAACTCACTAAACCCAAATGCCTTGACAACCTCCTTCATTTCATTGACAGACATGGGCTGGTATCCCGTATCCGACCGAATGTGCTCTGCAAGCTTCAAGTACTCCTCTTTGTAGGTCTCTGCAGGCACCCGGACTTCGTCTTTGAACCAGGCGAGCTCTTCCTTCAACGCGTTCATATCCCTTGCCGGACGCGACCGCACATAGCCCTTCTCCGCTGTTCTTAATAGCTCTGACAGCCGCATCGTATCCGCCTGAATCCTACGTATCAAGTTGTGCTTGTCCGCATCCCAGAGGCCCGGCCTCTGTTTCTTCAACTCGGCCACTTCACACAGAATCTCAAAGATGAACCTGAACATCTCCGAGCGGACAGCATAGCCTTCACATCGCGCAACTTGGCGAGTCGACGAAGATGCCGCAGCGATCCCCTTTGCCTTCTGCGTGTCGGCAATGCAGGATGCGTACAAGAAATCGATGTAACCCCGCCACACCGATTTGGCAGTGTCCTGCGAGACAGACAGCCCATCGAGCCGCGCGCGCGCAATCTGGGCGATGCGGAACCGGATATCGATGGTACGGAAGAACGCCTCGACTTGGTACCGCCTGTCTGCGCGGTGCGGTGGCTGGCCCATCTTGGTGTTCACCACCCTCTGAAGCGCATCCATCTCCGGCGTCGCGCTCGTACTCGCCTCGTCCGTCACTTCCAACATGCTTTCGAACTCCGCGCGGTACAGCTTCGAAAGTGCCGCCTCATACGACCGTGAATGGGGGCTGCGCATCGTTGCTATCGCATAGAACTTCTTGTATGCATCAGGCAGTGTGCGAAGAGTAGCCTTCCATGCTTTGGCTTCGGCGCTGCTGAACCCTGTCATGGTCTTGTCGATGATCATCTGCACAGAAAGCGGGACGCCCTTTGTGTTGGCGGTCCGGACACCTTGGTCTTGTCGCGCCTGGTACGGCTGAAGGTCAAAAATATCTGGATACTCGGGCGATGGGATAGCACCAGCAGCTGTTTCCATCTCCCCGACAGAGGCAAATGCGATGTCGAGGGACAGGGAGACTGCTGCGAGTTGCTTTGTCATATGACTGGCGACATTGTTCTCCAGGATGTCAAGATTTGCGCGCTTCATGACGCGGCCGTAGCGCATCGAGGTGATGGGCCCACGGCACGTCGGGCAAGAAGGCGGTTTTTGGAAACCAATAGGAGGGGGCACCATGCCAGTGTACTCGCCGGTATTAAGGTCGATAGCATAGTAGTCAGACATGTGGCAGTGACCGTCGAGAGTTTCGACAGTAAAGGCGTGCTTGCAGGCTAATGTGATGATTCTCTCCGCAACGTCGTCGGATGTCAGATCAAGGTCACCAAGGCTGCGCTGCATGATGAAGTCCGCCACTGTCGCCTTTCTGTCATTTGGAAGACACTCGATACAGACTTGATCTTGACACGGCTCACCGCAGACTGGTGGGATCAAAAGTGAGTACAATGAACAAGACGATGATGACTGAGAAACGTACTGGAAGGGCATTCATGTCCACACTCGAGCTGGTGGCGGCACACTTCATTACACGGCAGACGCGAGCAGATCTGCGACCAATAACTTAGCCACACGGACATTTATCACAGAAAGACATACCGAACCACAGGGAACCAGACACTGGTTCCCGTGACTGCATAACCACGCACACGGCTCCAAGCAGGGTGCACACGGCACCGAACATGTCTTCTCACATTTGTGGTGACTGCAAGCCTGACGACAAGCCTGCCTACAGGCGTCGTTACACGTATGACCTTGCTCACATCGCTTCCCACATCTATGTCCACACACTGCTAGCTCGCGTTCGCAAAAGTGTACATCATGTTGTGTCCGGTCGATATGCGCAGGGCTTGTGGGCGTCTTCGACATTTGCTGGCACAGATGGCACTTTGAGCGGCACATCCTCGAGCAGCAGGATAACTGGCCGCCGCAGACGGAGGTGCAGATAGCTTTGAGCGGATCTTTGTGGCACTCCATCGTCGCACTGTGTTCACATTGTGGGAGATCCTTTCTGACCTTGACCTTGCAGACAACGGAGTCCAAGGCATCGAGCTGGTGGCTGGACGCAAGTGAGAATTGGACCACAGAAAAGAAGATCACATACCATGGGACTTGAGATATGACGTGTCCGCACGGAAGCGGCACATCGCGGAATGGGAAAACGCACGACCCACAGTCGTCCCCACAGTCTCTTGTGCACGGATGTCCCCGGGGACAGGTAATGCGCGGGCATGGCTCGTGGCACATGATGCGAGCGTGCTGTTCGAGGTCTGGATGGCACTAAAGTTGCACTCAGAGAAATCAAACATTGGACGTAAAAAGCACAACACACCACCGACGGACATGTATGTCCACAGGAGAGCTGGAACTCGCATCTCTCTAGGCATCCACCCTCCGGGGCGTTGTGCGGGATCTGGTTGATGCCAGTGATCTGGCGGACAGTGGCCGGATGGCGTGGGCAGACAATGGGAAGCGCGTTTCCCACAATGCCTTCCTCCTCCATCTTTGTGAGGATTTTGGACCATGTTGCGTTGCGACTGAGGTTTGCGGCGTTGCCAAAGATGTACATGCCATGCTTTGCGCGAGATACGGCGACATTAATGCGGTTCGAGCTCTGCATTTTGTTTTAGCTTAGTTTCCGAGTCATTGACTCGTCTGCACAAACGAACCTTGAGGAACCCAATGCTTGCGTCCGTCGCATAGTCCCCGGAGTTGCGCACGAGTGAAATGATTACGATCTTGGCTTCGTCTCCCTGGAATGTATCCAGTGTACCCAGTCGGATCCGCACAGAATCTCAGTATCACCCATTAGGTAGTTCAAGTTCAAAACACACATGTTTCGCAATCTCGACGTTCTCGAATTTGACATCCGCAAGCTCCTCGGCCTGCCCCTCCCGCTCCAGTGCCTCCTGGTCTCGTTCATCGACAGACACTGAGAGTCGCGCATCCCTAAACACTTTGCGGACTCGCACCAGCTGGCCCAGATACGCACAAAGAACCGCAATGTCACCTTTACCGGAGTATGGCCCCTGCTTGAGGAAATAGATGACAAGGTCCTTGATCATTCCAGCTTCGAAATCATTGTACTTGGACACCGAATCCTTCTCGCCACCCTCGGCATGGGTATGCGAGAAGAAGAAGACATTGTGTTGCATGCCCTGGACGGGTGGATAGTGAGTGACTGTCTCGTGGTCGACGAGGTCAGGATATAGGATGAGCCTGTGCAAAGAGTTGAGCTTGATGGAGTGTTAGTCGGCCTGTTCACTCACCGTGGGTATTGCGATATCTGGGGACGCATGCGACGCTGCACATTGATAATGGACATGGCGCATCCATTGGAAGCCAGTCGCTCAAGAAGCGACCTGTCGAATTTGAACAGACGTTCTCCGGTTGCACTATCCATCGACAGAGCTGCGCATAGGCTGTTAACATATCCATACTGGTATATACAGATGACTGACCGTAGTTAGCCAGTGTCGGTCGAAGCTGCTCTGGGTCTCCAATACAAATAAGGTGCTCGACTGCACATCGGACGTTAGACACTCCCGCTTAATAGAGTGAAATAGAAACAGACCAGAGGGGACAAGCGCTGCAATGACATGGGACTCTAAGACTTGTCCAGCTTCCTCGACAACGACGACCTTCGGGCCGACAGTCTAACAGGCAGGTTCGTCTCAGAGGCTACATCTCAATAAATACGCGGGTCACTCACATTGAGCAGGGAAATTAACTTCGCCGCGCCCGTCGTTGTACACCCTATGAGATCAACGTTGCTTAGCAGCTTCTGGCGCGCCTGCGCGATACACACATTAATAACACTCTCATCTTTGAGATATCTCACGAACCTGGTCCCTGATGTCGTTGAGATTATCACAAGACTCCTGGTACTGTCGCCTCAACGTCTTGAACTCCTCAACCTTGTTCGTATACGCCTGCTGTCGCACCTCCTCTTCCCATCGCGCCGCCAATCTCTTGCGCTCCTCCTTATTCAATCCCCACGGGTCGAGCCAGTTCAGGAGTTCCCGTGTGAGCAGTGCGCGCCCCACAGGTGGGAGGGAAGGCATATAGGATGACCTATAACCCAGACTCGTGAAGAGCGCCTCGCGAGGGTCATCCATATCCTTCGGCGGCACACTCTCCACAAACCAAATATCATACGCGTGTTTCCAGAATTCGTATATCGACCTTGGAGAGCCTTCCTCCGCGTTCGTCTGCTTACTCTTCCTCGCGTACGAGACTTCCTCCCATTCCCCGTCTTCTCCTTCGGCGTCCGCGATCATTTGTTGTCGAAGATACTCGATCCAGTCAGGCGGGTTAACGAAGCCGACCTCAATTTCGGGGTATAGCATGCTCAGGTAGTTCTGTAGCACCCTCCATGTCATGCTCGGAATCTGTATGTCGTCCATGACCCTGGTCATCTCCCCCTCTAGGTCCTTCAAGCGTCGGTACTCGCGGCGCTGCGAGGTATTCAAAGACGACGTTGCGGTGTCTGTGACCTCGCGCTCGAGTTTGCTCAGGTTGTATTCGGCTATCCGGTCGTCGCTCGCCCGAGACCCGAGCCGTACGATTTTGGAGGTGATGCCTGCGTCAAGGATGCCAAGGAGCATGTGGTCCAGTGCGTGGTTGGTGTACGCGATCAGCACTGCGTACGTATATTGAGTTAGTCGAGAAGTCATGGAAATCTATGCCTTGACGTACCGATAGGCTTGATCTTATTAGCAAAAAGAACACGAAGCAATTCCTTTCCGGTGTAGCTCTGGAAAAATCAGTCATTCGGTCAGTGCCACCCATTCACAAAATCACCTTTCCCGTCCCGGGTGGTCTGCACGCATAATTAGTGGAAGAACAACTTCAATACAAAGGACTCTGCTCACCCCTGCGTTAGGCAAATCTGGCGCGTCAATGCATCCACGATCGTATTAGCCTGTGAATCGTCGAGACTGCTGAGCCGCCGCAATTCCTCCCTAGCCTGTTGAATTGACGTCTGGTTCTTCACGTCCAGCAGTAATCGAGGCGACCCCGTGGGGAGCAAGGACGAAAGATCGAATGTGAACCCAGGGCGACACGCATAGCGTGGGGGCGGCACTTCCACATCATCCAAGCGCCCCTCCGCTGCAATGTAGTCCCCAAACGGAATTGACATGGGTTCCGATGACTTCAGTGCCTGGAGGAACGGCCGTATCGATTCAAACATCACGTTGTTGTCGAGCAAAACCGCATAATGTGATGCATCCGTCGTGATTCTGCGCTTGTTCAAGGCAAAGAGCTCAACTTCCGGATCGAAAAAGGCAATGCGCAGCTCGATGCGTTCTTCGCTTGTCTTTGCGGATTCTGCTATGTCCTCGTTCCGCGACGCGATGGTGCCAAGATATACTTCGAACCGGTCTCTCGAGACGATGAGCAAGGCGACGAGGCTCCCACTTGACAGCCGCTTGGTGTGCTGCCAGTATTCAACGCGTTGGTGCACATCCTCGTGCCGCGGTGCGCCCGGTGGCGCATCCAGGCTGAGGCCCACCGTGAAGTTCCGGTACTCTGCTTTGACGGGCGTAAACTGTGCACGCGTGTACACTTGGAAAAAGACAGAGTCTTTTCCTGTGCTGCGGTATGCCCCGCCAAAGTTCTTGAGTATAGTTTGGAGCTGTGTTGTACGTTGCTCGCGGCTGTTCTGGTCTGCGAGGTCGAGACTGATAGCGGATATGGCAAGTCGAATCGTGGAGCTGAACTCAGTGGTTGAGAAGATTTTGTCAAAATAAATTGAACCGTGCTCACGTCAGTTCCTCCCGCAGAAGGCGGTACTGAATATCAAGATGCTTCTCCATCGAACCCGCGGGGAGATGGTGTGGGCTCCCAGGGACAAAAACAGGAAGATACGGCCCAAGGGTGCACAAGAGTTCGCCCATGGTCGGCGCAATTCGGATATTCGCGATATCCGTCGAATCGTTGTCGTGACGGGGCCCACCCTCATGCAGCTCTCCCGGGGGCGAATACGCTACCTCTAGTCGAGACAGGAAGGCTTCATGACGGTGCCCGGCGTGCGGGTCGTTGGTATTCGGGCGCACGCGCTGCTCTTCTGCACTCCCTGCCTCCCGGAAGACCATGCCCCGGAGACGGTAGATATCCTTGCGCATATTGTCCACGACTAGGCCTTGATTGATCTGTGAGCTCACGATGGTGTCACTGAAGGTCCCATCTTCTATGCACGTCACCCAGATTTCGAACAATTCGGCCACGGTTCGAGCGAAGTCGACGAGCTTGGGGTGGTTCCGGACAGCGTGTTTGAATATTCGGCAAAACCTGCATTTCCCGTCAGGCTCTGCATTTTACATTTGCCGCGAAGGGATAAACACGCACTCGTAGAAGACACGATATATCACCTCGAAGACGACGACACCGTCAAGATGGTCCTGGCGGTCCGGCGGCAGGTAGAGTTTTGCTGAAACATCTTTCCATGACCGAGCCTGAACGAGCGCTGTCAGATTGTCCAAGACGGCGTTGTGCAGTGTGTCAAAGTTTGCGTCGATGAGTGTGTAGAGCTTGCTGTACACATGAAGTCAGGCTTTAAACCATACTTAATGAAACGGAGAGTACACACTTAATGTTTTGATGAATCGTTGACCTCAGGATGTGAGGGGAAGAAAAAAACTACGCAATGACAAGCGTCAGCACATCTCATGGAAGTCGTGCAATGCAGGGCGTACTTCAAGAAGCGGGAACAACCCGCGCTGGAAAGACAACACCTTGTTGCGCTCAGGGCCGGCGACCTTGTGCTGGATGGCAGGCCAATGCAGGATTTCTCCAATGAGGTAGAATGCATAGTTGTTCTCCACACCCTATCCAATAAAAGTGTCAGAAGTTTGTGCGGGCGTTAGGGCAGGGCAGGGTGGGAAGTAGAGGTGTCTCACCTGAACAACATAATCCAACAACTCCTGTGCTTTCTCAATATTCTGCACAAATATTAGCAGGCTCCAACAATGGCCGACAGTGATCGGGACATACCCAGAACCGATTCCGTGCACTGACACTCCCAAACAGTCGCGCAAAGCTCTCCGCTCCGAGTGCTGAGCGGAACTCCGGCATCCTTGCCAATGTTTTCAGGGTGGAATGCACCTCGGTGGGCTTCATGTCTTGGTACGAGGAGCGCAGAGAGCCGGTGTTCTGGGCCATACCCTCGGGAGAGAAGAAGTCGTGCTCCTCTCCATCCGAAGTAGACGACCCAGCATCGGCATCAGCGTCTTGAAAATGCTCGTGCCGATATTTGCAGTTATAGCTAAAGCGACAAGCGCCAGTCGTCCAGTATGCGTTGCACACGCCGTTTGGGCGGGGCGGGGTAGATGATTCTGGCGATGGGGTGGAAGGGGAACTTGGAGATTCAGCGGGAGGAGGGGAAGAGGAAGTGCCATGACTAAATCTGCAGCGAGATCCAAACTTGCAGGTCTCGCCATTGACAAATGCGCGGCAAGGGATGTGCGATGTACCGCCACGACCGCGGGGCGAGGAGCCGCCGCGTGGGAACATTGAAAACAATCCACTCGGATCGTCAGTGATTCGAATAACAATGGCCTAAGAAGTCTATCTTTCGACCCAGTGGTAGGTGGGGGGAAAGAGAGAGCGATGGTGCAGCCCAGGGTTATTAGGCGCCGTTTATATATGCAGGAACGGAACCCCAAAATTCGCGGACTGGATGCGGTCTTTGTGTGTCCCAAGTCCCACGATGACGCCGAGTCTCCCTTTGCAGTAGTGTTATCGGGCACATCTCTCAGACATCTCTATAGTGGAGAAGGCATCGTGGAAAGCCTAAAGGCCGTTGAGTGGCTGGGATATGGACCCCTGATCTTAGGCGCTGCGGAGTGAATTGGTGCTTGATGCATGATGCGTGATGCCCTTTGTATGCGCTGGAAGTGAGTTCAAAGGCATTTGGCTTTGTCGAGAAAACGAGCCAGGTGTCTGTCGTCAGCTGTCGTCCCCTAAATGTGAACACTATGGATTCAAAGTGGGATTCAGTAGAGTGTATCTGATTCATTTGACTGAAAATATTTTGATTCAATCAGTTTGTGTCCGTCAAAAAGTGGATCCTTGCGTTTGATTTTGAACAAAAATCGAGTAACATCTCACAGATTTAAGCTATTCGGGAACCCTATTCCTGCGAGGAACCCCAGGGGTTCCCGGGAACCCACCTATTTAGGATCATTGTATTTGAGGTTCCTGCGAATTGAAATTTCCTCTATGCAGGGTTGCATCCCGCCTTTGCCGCTGCGCGCCCCGATGCCCGCCAGGGCGGTCACGTGGCTGATCAAGGTACATGTCACAGTAGCAAAATAGAAGAATCGAACCCGCGACCATCATTAACCAGTCGAGCCAAATTTACAGCTATGCCACGGAGCTTGCAACAGCACAGGTAAGATTAATTTGTATCACCAACCAGGCGGTAAATAAGTTAAACTAAGTTAAACAGAGCTATATACTTCGAGTTATCAAAGTAGCCCTCTAGTAAGTTCTCTTCTCAATACAACTGATAAATACAGACCAACAGGGTAGTACTTATAGGCTATAAGCAGTGTACATAGGTCCCTGTAGGTCCTAGGAAAGGTACATACATACTTAGATGCATTTAAATGCCCAGTTGCCTGTCAGTTGGGTCCAACATAATATATGACTTGAAATATATGTGCTACTAAGTACAACAAGGTTGAACATGGAACCACAGGCTTTAGAGATGTGGGGATGTCTAAGTCTGCGGGCCGTGTCTGCCGATCACGTCTGCGAGTGTCTGCCAAAGTGTCTGCGAGTTCACCAGTAGATGACACCGTATATATCACTAAGCTGCACTGTGCTTAACGCAGTTCTGGCTTAGTGGTATCAGTGCTTATATGGAGGGCCCGAGGCCCTTGGTTCGATCCGACCTATAATTTTGTCGGAAGCAATGGTGCTCTCTTTGGCTGCGAAAAATCGGCAATCATGTGACATGGCGGGATGGCGGGCCCCGGCCCTGAAGCGTCGGCGGGTTCCTGGCGGTCCTTATTCAGGAAGGGGGCTCCCTATTAAGGAATCCGGGAACCCTTGGGGTTCCTCGGGGGAATCGGGTTCCCGAATAGACTTAGCCCATCTCACAAAAATGTATTTTACCTGTGTGAGACTAAATATTTCTGCCCGGGGGGCGGGCTAAGCTACGGGGGAGGTCGTTGGACCCCTCTACCTCGTCGTTTTCCCTGTTCTGCACAGCGGCCCGGTGACAACCCTCACGCAAGGTGCCCGTGGCCAGTAATGGGCGGCAGATCTGGCGCTGGCACTGGCGCTCTGCAAAGCGTAACTTGAAGCTAATTTCCGCCCATGGCCGGGTGCAAGTCAATCAAAAGTTTAAAAAATCAAGAACCAGTTTCCACGGTCAAAAATTGGAGCGAAGCCCGACCTCAGAATTAAAATCACAATTGTTGTGTCGAGAATGTGTTCCGAGAATAGAAACAACAAATGAATCAGATACACTCTAGTGTTGCCAGGAAAGAATTCCGATTCCGAAACGCGGTGTGGGGAATATTAACGCGGTACCCAAGGCAGAACTGGTTTCCAGTTTATCCTGTGAGTACACGCCAATGCATAGGTAGTACAGTACCTCAGTACTTCAGTACCTGGTGGATGAAGGACAACGTAAATCGGGAGGCGGGCCGACCCCACGGCAGCAGAGCCGATGCATTGATCGCGGTGGTTTAGCTACCATCACGCGGATTGGCAGTACTACTACAAAGACTGGGATACATACGACACGAACGCAGGACTATTCACGAACGCAAACGGGAATACACGACGCCCGGACGTCAAAGCTTTCCAGACACACGCAGGACGCATCTCAAATACCTCACGTGGGACGCGCTATTGGACACCGCGCCATAACTCAAGCAGACGCGCGTTGAGCCAAGAACAAGATAGATGGACTACTTTTCGAAATTCCTACGCCCTGCGTCCGGCGCGCGCGCTGCACCGAAACGTGCGCCGGATCTGGCGCAAGAGCTGCACCGCGCGTGGACGGTCGTTAAGGTGCGTTACATTGCTCTCTCTGCCCCATCATCCCTTCTGTGTTTATCTTCCGCGTTCTTCTGTCTGCTGGCGGCAGTGATGAGGATGGAAGGGAACATATAGAGCAAGAATGTAATCTAACTTGGTCGATCCTGGGCTTCTCCCACATATCGATACAACCCCCACTCCACGAAATGGCATACGCGAGATAGCGTACTGACAAGTTTGGTAGGACACACTGGAGCAGCCAGACGAGGCGCAGCTGCGGCGGGGAATACAAAGCACGGTTGTACCCGCGCAACTGCGTGCGATGGTGGACACGCTTGTATCAGAGTCGACGAGAATCGAGGAGGGGTGCGTATTTTTCATTGCTTCTCCACTTCCCTGCAGCGGTTCTCTCCCAACTGTATTGTTGTTTTATATATCCGTTCCATGCACATTCTATCCCTCGCATTGCTTGTGTACTGACAGTAGAGGAACAGAATGACAGGCGCATGCATGGAATACCTGCTCAAAAACGGTACTGTTTTTCCCCTCTCCTCAATGCCCTTATTAATCCTACATCCTCAAAGATGTCCTAGGAACCCTCGTACGCCTCTCCGAAGCCGACCTCCCCGCCGGAATCCAAGCCGAAGTTCTGCGCACGATCCAGAACATGGTCGTGCTCCTCGACGAACAGTTCCTCGTACATAGCGTCGTGCACCGTGCCGTGCTCCGCCTCCTGAGGAATTGTGCGGGAGATGATCTTCAAGACCAGATGGCTTATATTGGCAGTGGTGGTGGGAGGGCAAGGGTAGGGGCGGCGATGGGGGCGGTGAGTGAGCCAAGCGAATATGAGGAGGATTGTACGTGGAGTTTTTTCCTGATGTTGAGGTTTATATCCCTTCGTGCTGTCTCTGCTTCATCATTCCTCCATATGACTTCTTGCTCATTCCTTTGAAACTTGGGGCTAACAACATACTCCAGTGGTGAACCTACTTTGCATCCTATGTTCGCGCATCCGGACGTACCGGGAACTTCTTATGATTTTCTTCCACGACAAGCACTGGGGCGGATCTGGACGGCTTTTTGCTGTCGAGGAAGAAGACGAAGGAGACGAGGATGCAGACGAGGAGAAAGAGTATATGGAGAAGCTCGGGCATAAGCGCGGTACGTCCCCCCCTTCTCCGGCATACCTCAAGGGAACGGACAACTAAAGAAAAAGACAGACGAATCGTCGAGCATTGCATCATCAGGCAAACCAGAGTACGAGTTCCTGTTGTTTAATTACCTCCTGCGCTTTGTGCACCGTGAGGGACAGATCGGCGACTTCGCGAGAGCGGGGCTGTTGTTCCTCATTGATGTCGCCATGTCTGCGACTAAAGAACGGGAAGCAGACACGCAGAACGAGGGGAAAGATCATAGGGCAGACCCAGTATCCGAAGCAGCTACAGCCTTGGCCGAATACATCCTCGATGGCGACTTTAGCCAGGTTCTCGGTGCTGGACTGGGCGCAGTGTATTCACTTCTCCCGGGAAAGCTGTATTTTCCGCGCGTAATGATGTCGGAGAGAGAGGAAGAAGAGGATGAGCCCTTGGTGGAAGGTATCGTGACACTCCTCATTCATCTACTTTAGGAAATGATGACTCATCAAAAGATGTAGGAGACTACGCGCCTGGAGAAGGTCCGGAGTGGGGGTACGGTGCACCAGGAGACAAGAGAGCAGAGGATGTGGAAGACGCGACAAGTCCGGACGTGCGAGCTCGCCTCGACCATTTCCTCAAAATGCTTGAGTTCTTGGAGGACGTTGTGCGGCGGAATGCTGTCGGCGACTCCGGCACGGGAGAGCGTGCGACAGCGACGCAGCAGGGTGGAGGAGCACAGGAAAGGACGCAGGGCGAGGGCGTGCAGGGACAGCTCGTGCGCGCCATCCTCGGCGCCGTCCGCACCTCTTTCCTTGAAAATGTGCTTTACCCGACAATTTTGGAGTGCAGTGATGCGGACGGGAGCGCAGTGGCGGTGATGGCGTATCTGGATGGCATGGTTCGCACGGTGGGGCATGGTCAGCTTGGGCGTGTTCTTCTTGACTTTTTGATGAGCGAGCAAGATGAAGACGACGGCGAGAGGGAAAAGGAAAGGCAACTGAAAGAACAAAAGGAAAGAGCAGAAAGAGAGAAGATGAGCAAGCGCGAGAGGAGGAAGAGCTCGGCTATGACATTATTGGAGATGGAGGCCCCCGCCACAGGCAGGCAGACAGATTATTTCACCAGCCTGGGCAGGTTTACGCTGCAGGATTTGGTGTTGACAAACTTGAAGAGTGGAAAGCAGGATGCGGTGGGACAAGCGCTGCAGCTTATGCATACCTTGCTCGAAGTGCATCCAGCAATGTGTGTGGACAAGATGCTGAGTGTCGAGCGTATCCCGGCGAGTGTGGAGTTGGACCTTGGTATCCCTGTTCTAGGTCTGTTCAACTCTACTCCATCCAAAGCCTGAATCTGACCTTTCACAGGCCTGGTTGGAGGCGTCTCATCAGATTCAGATGAAGAGGACGACGACGATTACCTGTTTGGGGGAGAGTCACGCCCGAAGAAGCATGTACCAAGGATGGGGCTCCCACAAACAACGTACGCGACACATGAACGCGAGATGGGACTGTATCTTGCACTGGTGAGCCGTGTGGACCCAGCGCATGGGCCCGGGGATGCGTTTAGTACAGGGTACGAACATTACCTCCGGGATGCGCTCACACGTATGTCAGAGGCTATGGCTGCTGGCGGTGCGTCCCACATTCCTTTTCACTTCCAGCATTTCTTGGCGCTCATACCATGGCGTATTGCAGACGAAGAAGAAGAAGCCACCCCACCACATAAGCTCAACACCGCCGACCCCGTCCTGAAAACGCTCTTGGCGGCGCTCGGGCGCTTCTTCGCAAACGAGCCGCGGACCAATGTTGCGCTGACGGGTGTACTGGCGGCGCTGGCGGCGCATCCAAGGCGGTCTCTGGCAGGATGGCTCACGTTCGATTCTGACTCTGCTTCTTCCTCTGAGCCCCCTCTTCCTTCTGTTGCCTCCCTCCCTTCTGCGGGGCTATTTGGACAACCCCAATATTCCTCGGCCGGCGGAGAAGGCTACGATACAGACACTTCTGCAGACTTCCCGACAGCCGACGCTCTTGCACGCGAGACAGTGTATCTTCCTGCGGCTAGCATTGGGGATAAGGCGACGCGGCCGGCAGTGCACACCCTCCTGCACGCGCTTGTGTCGCAGCTTGAGCGCTATAGGGAGCTTGTGCCCGGATTTGATGGGTACTTGAGGGAGAGAAGACAAGGCCTTTTGTTCGCGGAGAATCTGAGCGATGCGATTGGGGGCGAAGGTGCGTTGATTGTCTCTTTGATACTACTTCTTTGTCTGAGCTCCGGGGCTCTGCTCCAATTCTTTCTTTTCCTGTTCTATTCTCTTGAAGTGCTGATGGGAGTTTGTAGGACTCCCGAGCACCGGAGGTGGCTTTGACGGGATAGGGATTCTGCGGGACCTCAAGGACGTCGTTGCTGAAACCTTCACGCCCTCGTCGTCCTCCCCTTCCCCTTCCAAGAACAGTGGCGGCGGTCTCGTGGGTCTTTTCACCCCAAAGAGAAGAAAAACCAAGGGCAGCGCGGATCTCGGACGCAGTGTCAGTGGCAGCCTGGGAAGTGGAGGAGGAAGGGCGAGCCCTTCCTCGACACGCGGAATCAAAGCATCCAGCAGACCTGGAAGCATCTCGTCGTCTACAGCAGGGGAAGTATACGCAAGCCCATTCGTGCCACATTATAGGAAAACAAAGGGAGTGCGAGTCGAGCCGCTCGTCGTGGAACAAGAGAAGGCGCCGGTGTTTTCAACTGGCGCCGAGCTAGGTGGATTTGAGGACCCAGAGGATGCGTTTGGCGAGAAAGCTGCGAAGGAACATAGGCATGTGAAAAGCGGGAGTGTGGGGAGCTGGGGGGATGGCGTCAGCTGGGATAGCGCCAGTGGTAAGAAGAAGGGAGAGGGAGAGGGAGAAATGGATGTGTCGCTCTCACATGTGTTGGATAATGTCGTCATTTTGGAGGAAGGCATCAAAGAGCTCGTCGCCATTATACATGCGCGGAGGAGTTTGGGTGTTGACGCAGTTAGGTATTTGTAGAACTGTCCTCTGTGTGCATGTAGGATCGCCTTCTTTGTGTGTAGGAACGGAAGAAGTAGACTGCTCTTTGTTAAGTGGGCTTGTGAAATCTTCATTGATCCCTGGCCACTGGTACTCTGATACGGGGCTCCGGGTCCGAGACTCCGAGTACCTGCAGCGCGATAAGTGATTGGCGAGGGAGGTAGAGCAAAAATGCATCAGCCGGGAGTCGAACCCGAGGCGCGGGCATGGGAAGCCCGCATGTTACCGTTACACCACTGATGCCTTTTTGGCGCTTGTGCACACGCCTATCCACAAAGAAGTCATGGTTGCGACGATGGCTCTCCTGGGCATCAACAAATCCAAATCCAAGAGACATCTGTAACCACTGATATGATTGACTGTTGTGTTCCAAGCAGAGGAAGCATATTAATAGGCTTGATTACTACGAACGGGGGATCGCACTCGGGACCCAAACAACGTACGGTACACATTATTCCCTTTGTTACAGGTCCAACCTAGCGCCCACGTCCTAACATTCGGAAGTTCAAGCTGCCTTACACGCCCCCGTCCTCGATTCTGTCCAATTGTGCAATCGAATTGGCGTATCAAAGCATCAGAAGGCATTTCAGAGATTTGCATCCGGCAACAAAAATTCATCTTTGCTTGTATATCAGTTAGTACACGCGCCTATTACGCGCGCTGGGTTCGACTCCCAGGCAGAGTGTATGGGGCTTCTAGGGTTCGGTCGCACGACATTTTTCAAACCAAAACTCGAATGAGACTGTGAGTATCCGTCAGACTGTGATTAGTCGAAAGTTGGCGTGCCGCAATGAGAAAGAGGAGGCAAACAAGTTTGAAAATGATGATACTTAGAAGAGATATCAGGAAGAACAGCAATATGTATTCATGGCCAACTAATACTCCTTCCGCGAGATTCCCTAGGCCCGGCTAAAAGTAAATAATACAAGGACATACTAGATATAAGTACAAGAGCATCACAGATACTACCTCCTCCCTTTTCCTGTTTTCTTCTTGACGGGACTCGTTCTTGCGCGTTTGCTAGGTTTCTCTGCTTCAATCTCTTCTTCTTCTACCTCAGCCTGCTTCCTCTTGCCTTTGCCCTTGCTCTTTGGAGCATATTTCTCGGCAAGTCCATCCAAGAAGCTCCCCGCCTGCTCCTCCCTCTGCTTATTTCTCTTGAGTATCATGGCTTTCAAGACATCTTCTTCTTCTCCTTCTCCCTCGTCATCCTTTGTGACCTTACCCTTGGTCCCTTTCTTGTCTTTGCCCTTGCTTGCTGGCTTCCCCTTCCCACCACCATAAAAGTCATCCCAGACGCCGATATCCTTCGCCGCTTGCTCAGCCTCCCTTGCCTCCTTCTCTCCCTTCTTCATCCTCTTCTTCTTCTCCTCTTTCCCAGTCCCGGCATTGGTCCAGGCGTCCACACGCTCAATAACGCCATCCTCAATCAAACTTTCGACGAGCGCAACGATGCGTGTTTCGTCTGTGTATTCAGCAAACATGACGCCGTCCATCAAGGTTTCGATAGTCGCTTTCTTCCCCGCTTTGCGTCGAGAAGACGAGGCAGGCGGTGGAGCAAATAAATCACGGTAGAGGTGCTCGACGTCGCGGCGCTCCTCGTCCGAGCCAACGTACGCTGCCTTCATGTCATCCAGCGCACGTTTGGTCACGCGTTCGAAGAGGGCGGAGAAGTAAGCGTCCCAGCCGCCTGCGCCTGGGTCGAGCGGGGTGCTGTCTGTAGAGTTGTCGCGTGAGTTTGAGTGGCATGGGAATTGATACTTGGATATGAGATGGACGAGCAGGAAGTAAATACGACAGTGAGGGTTAACGGAAGGGACGAATGGAGTATGCAGAGCAGAAGCGAGAAGAAAGTACGCACTGGATGTTGACCCGGTCGTATCATAAACTGTACGTGACGCTGGCGTGGACAGAATCGTATACGCGAACCCAATCTGCAGTTCACGTCAGCCAAAGATCAAGGACCATATGTGTGGATGCAATAACGCGAGACTCCAAGTATAACGGACGCATAGGGACAGAGAACCACATAGATGGACACATACAGGCATACGGACGGACAAACGCACCTGTTGGAACCTTGCTGCATCCCCACCCTTGTCCGGATGATGCTTCAATGCAAGCTTGCGATACGCCTTTTTGATATCGTCCGCACTCGCGTCTTTCGATGTTTCGAGGACCGCGTACAGGTCGACGGTGTCCTCGTCGGGGAAGAAGGTGTCCATCTCTTTTATCTTGAGTGCTTATAAGTGTAGTAGTGGAGTCTCGGTGTTATACAGCGTGTCGTTATCGTCGTTGCGATTACGTTCAAGTCTAGTCGCGTCCGTGCTGATGGTTTGTGTGAATGTTACGTGACGTCACACTCGTGACTTTCAACAACATTCACTCTCGATCGCGTGCACCCTGACAATTATATCTCCTTCATCACCACTACCCAGCGCCCAACGCTCAGCGTACGGACGACCTTGAAGTGTCACGATGTCACGCACCCGCCTTCCGCCTGCACTCCGCATCCTCGACCACACGAACCTGTACACGACCGCTGCCACCGCCGCCCTCGTGCTCTACACACGATCGCTGGATGTCGCATTCTTTGCTGTCGCTGCCGTAGGCTGCTCTCTTACCGTCAAAGGTATGTTAACTCGCTGTTGTTTCTTGGTGGAAGCTACGCTGTTGAGTGGGTGACGATACAGGAGCCTTTGCTGGGAGAATATGCAGGCTTGGAAGGACGAGAGGATAGAAATGGCCACTAACATGCCCTTCAGTCGTGAAACGCATCATCCGCCAGCCAAGACCCGTCGTAGAGCAGAATGGGCGCCGCGTCAAGGTGTGTTTGCAATGCCCGTTCATACGTCGCAATCCCGCATCTTCCATCTTCCATCTGTCCATTTGACGTTACTTCTGCTTACAGCCTTCACTCTGACAGGTAACATACGGCATGCCCTCAACGCATAGCGCGACGATCACCTTCTTTGCTGTGTACGCCTTTCTTGCAGCAGCTTCGGTAGCGGACACGGCCTCCATATCACATACGGGAGGTATGTCCTTCATTGTTCCCAGTTACTGCGTCATCATCATCCTACACTCTGTCCACATTTTCCGTAGGCTTACGCCGGAGTGTGTAGGACACCCATACCCCTCCGTCCCAGAAAGTGGCCTCTCACACGCGTTCCCAGCTTTCGCAGGCGTGCCTACGGGTGCGTCCAGCTTCTCTTTGTTATATAGATGCCCGTTATCTTCCTTTCATACGCTTTGCTTTGCTGTTATCATCTATCCTTTCCCCACGTGCTCTAGAACTGTACTCACCCAACTCCCAGGTCACCCTACGCATTCCCATTCCACTGCGTCCTCATCCTCTTTGCCTCGCTGGACACACACACTATCTCCTCCCTTACTCGCCCTGCATGCGCTCGTCGTGTGCCTCAGCAGGGTATGGCTTGGCCACCACACCTATCCGCAGGTCCTCGCCGGCGCAGCCTACGGCACATTTTATGCATTCTGCATATTCAGCGCGTGGAAGTGTGTAGCTCTTCCCGGGGCTCCTTCCCTCTTAGCGTTAGAGCAGGCAGTGTCTTCCTTGTTAGAGTCTTCACTTGTAGAGGGCTCCCGTGCTGTCCCAGTTGCATTGGCAGCACGCCCCGTCCAGCAACGCATTTTTGCACTCGTCCTCAATAGCGTGGCTGTTCCGCTATTTGGATGGGCGTTTTCATAGAAGTCCGTATAATCTGTATGTGGATATGACATCCAATGTCGATATGGCTGAGTGCAGTGTCTGACTGGGCAGTCAGAGCCAAAATATTTGTTTATTACCATCATCTTTGCTAGTATATCGGTTAGTACACGCGCCTGTCACGCGCGAAAGCTGGGTTCGACTCCCAGGCAGAGAGCTCACCTCTGTGGCCCATTTTTATTTTAGTCTGCTTTTGCTTGACAATACATCAGAGTGGAGACATCTAACATCGAAAGTCGAATTTCAATATCATGGACTCGCCTAGCCCAACAATTCTATACAAATATGAACACGACTAGGCTGCCTTGTTCCTTCTTGAGCTTGAACCTGGAAATTAGAAGTTAAAGACTTGCAGCCGAGTATGTACTTATATCTTTCAGAGAGTAGCAAATGAACTTCTTCCTAGCAATAGCAAAGAGCACGATGCTTGCATTGCAAATCGACAAATAAGGTAAAAGACAAAGTTTCCCACCACAATACACGGGTCTACCACAGCGCCTTCCTCCTCTTGCGCATCTCGACGACCATCTGGTGACGCTGGCTCCATTTCTCGCGGTTCCTGCAGACAGAATAGGTATTAGCATGAGCAGAAACAGCGTTTTGAGCCAAAGTCGGATGGGCAACTGAACAAAACTGAGAAGAGAAGACGTACATTTCATGCAGCTCATCCCGCTTTGCAAGCTCACGTCGACGTACGCTTGGCTTGAGTGGTGCCGCGCTCCCTACGAACGCCTCGGTGACGCCGAACATCTTTGCAAGGACGCTGCGCGTGAAGCGGCCTGGATCCTGTGTGCGCAACTTCCGGAGGCGCACGATTTGCGGCTGCGAGAGCTTTGTCTCTGGGGCGTACGGGTCGGCGGCTGGTAGAATGTTAGTTGAGTGTATGGTAGTGAGAGGCAGTAACGGAATGATAACGGCAAGAGACCAGGATATCTAGCTATGACAAAGAGTACAACCAATGCCGCATGACCATGAAGGTTGAGTGAAAGAGGGACGCGACATACCAGACGCCTTGGTCTTCCTAGCAGCCACAGCTCCAGGGCGCGAGAATGGCGGGAGTGCCCCCAGCCTTGGGTACATTTCAACCTTCTGGAGGAGCGGCGACACTGGGTTGGTGGTGTACGACCACGGAGAGGGCGCCGTAGGGGGTGCACGGCGAATCAGGGTGAGGCCTGTTAATCAAACGCGATGAGAACCAGCAGCAGACAGGGTGAAGCAATGGGAAGGGGTTGTAAAAATGCTTTGTTTCTAGCGCACGAGTTCTCCAAGTTCAATGCCTTTATTCAACAGAACCGTATGTCCTCATACGCCCAAATCCCCAAGCAAGAGGTAAAGGGCAACAGAGAGAAGTACGCACCACCCCGGACCTTGCCCTTTATACCCTCAAGCGGGTCTCCAGCGCGATACGGCGGACGCTCCGACGTGCCCGGCTTTGGACGCGGGAAATGGCCCTTCCAGCGTACCGCGCCGCCTGCGCGCTGCATTCCTGCTGCTCCTGCTCCTGCGCGTGCAACAACTTGTCTGAACATTCCTCTTTCCTGCTTGTACGCTTTCTTCTATGCGGCGGTTTGTGTCCCTGCGTTTCCAATCGATTCCAGGCGTCCGTGGTCGACGCGAAAGAACAGTACAGAGCTGCAGAGCAAAGCCACCGGCACTTCGGAGCGGGTAGGAAAAATGATGTAAGCCAGCCGGAGGCTTTGAGCGCTTTCAAGGTGATCGAGGACTCTTGAAGACTGCGTTTAGTATCTGTATTAAGTACAGTAACGAGACGGCCTCAGGCGATAGATACTGTACATTACAAAGGAAAGGATCTCCGCTAATGTAGTATGTACTATGTACAACTTTTTAACTGTTCAATTCCAATTGATTATTGCGCCTATAAAAGTAACAAAACAAGTCTGCACGCGAACAAAACAAGCTGAGTACGACAAAACTCTCTGCCTGGGAGTCGAACCCAGCTTTCGCGCGTGACAGGCGCGTGTACTAACCGATATACTAGCAAAGATACTTCGAAAGTCCAAAGCGGCTTCCTTCACCGCCCACAGCAAACTTGTAGCTGCAGGAATGAGGTGCAGGCATTTCATCGACGGTTTTCAATGCAGCCAACCTTTAGGAACTTTGAAAGAAAGACCGGCCTGCCCGTTGACTGATACAAGAAGCTGATTGTTTATATGTAGACCTAAGTAAGCATTATACAAGGGAGCTGTATGTATGTATCAGTAGGCAGAGCACATATAGTACAAAAGAGATGTAGGATAACAGGCAACAGGCAATAACAAGATACTGTACGGCAGTGTACAATAGTGGACACTGCATTGGGGGGAAACGACACGCCTACGAATTGAACGCGAGCGTCCCTTGGTTGCGTTCCGGATCCGTCATACGGTGTACGCGCACAGTGTGGTCGATGGTGATGTTGTTCATGTCCTGCGGCGTGATGAGGACATATTGCTTGTCCGAGCTCTTCGCCGTCTCAATCTACATGCATGTTAGCCCCCTCTGAGATTAAACGACAAGCACAAAGAAGTCGCACCATCATTCTCATCGAAATCCTGCGGTTGACCGCGTCCATGAATACGTCAAACTCGTCCAAGCACCTCAGCGGACAACCGATGGCCTCCCACAACGCCAGCAGCAGACTGATGGTCGCAAAACTCTTTTCGCCACCACTCAAGCTCTTCGGATCCTTGTCGCGCGAAGAAGCCCCGCCTTGCTGGGTCATGGCCACATCCTCCGTGCGCACCTTCAGGTCAAGTTTCTTCGCCGTGTGGTCAAACATCACGCGCCCAAAGTACCCACGGTGAGAAAGATTGTACATGAAGGCGAACTTGCAGCGAAGCGCGATGTGGCGGCGGAACTCGTGCCAGCGCTGCAGACGATCATGAAGCGCAGCTTGGAGAGCCTACATCATGGTTAGATTCAGCAGATGGAAATGGCAATCATCGGAATCCACGAACCGAGTTTAGCTGAACAGTCTTCTCGTACGTTGCCTTCACCGTCTCGTACACTTCCTTCGCCTTGTGGAACTCTTCCGTCAGCTTCTCCACCGACCGCCCATCCATCCTTTCTCTTTCCCTCAATGCCCTCTTCGTTGACTCCTGCTCACGCTCAATGACTGCCGGCGGCCTCGGGTTTTCAATCTTCTCGCAAAACTCTGTCGCTGCCGCCGTCCACTGCTCAAACTCCGTCTGGGTGAGCGCTGCCGCCGCCTTCAGGTCATCCAACTTCCTCTGCTCTTCGACCAACTTGCCCTCCATATACCTTAGATTATGCTGCGCCTGTGCGCGGTCTTCTGCAGCCTTCCCAGCAGCCGCCTGCAGCTTGCGGCGCTTCGCGTCGTAGTCCGCCGTGAGCACTCGGATCTTCTCGAGCTCGGCTTTGATAACGTTCACCTCTGCCTCGATGTCCGCCTCTCGTTTCGATAGTTCTGCAAACTGCAATTCGATGCTCTCTTTCTCTTGTTCGCTATCACGTTTGGACGACTCCAAAGCACCGATATTGGCAGGCATGGCCTCCTGTGCTGCGTCATGCAAGGCTTGCTGCTTGGCCTTCGCCGAACTCATCGCGGTGTGCGCTGCCTTTTCTTGGGCCTGTGTGTAGCATGAGTAAGAGAAACTATATGTTGAAAATAGAGCGCACCTTCAAGCGGTCAACATCCGCTCGTTTCTTGTTCAGCTCCATCATGAGCTGATTGATTTCCTGATTGAGTCTGTGTATCTCAGCCTGCTTTTCCTTGATAATTCTTGTGAAGTATCTGTACAATTATCAGCCATCGGGCACATGATCAAATTCATCAAAACGCACTCGCGCTGGGCGTCGGCACTCCTGCCGGTGAACAGCATGTTGGTACCCTCGCGTGTCCTCATATTCAACGGCGCCGTAGATTCACCACCCTCCCTGTTGAAAACAGCGAGAGTAAGCAACCGTCGACGGCACGAGAAAGTATACACACGCAAAGCGCCGCAGACCGAAACCGTCGCGAGTCCAGGCATTCCCTGCCTTGCCCAAGTTCCGCAGAACCTCTTCACCTTGGCTGCGCGACTCCGCCAAAACCACGCGCTCGATGCCCAACTGATTGATCAGGATGCGTTTCACGTACTCGTCGGAAATCTTCGTGTCACGATCAGCTACGAATATTCACACTCACTCGGGCAAAGAGGCTCACGTCCAATGTACGGAGGATGGTCCTCACACCTTCGGGTGGCTCGCCAGCACGATAATCGAACATGTCACGCTCAGTAATGATAACGAGCATGTTTTTGCTACGTGAGGCTTGTTAACATCTCTTCACAGCCGCTTGAAGAGGAAAAGTAACAACGTACTTGCCGTACTGTCCCAGCATCTGTCGCAGGGTGGCCGCATCCCGAGCTGTAGTCACAGCCCAGGCCGTAAGCATGTTTCCGAGCTGCGAACGCAAAAGATTGCCCCAGGTCTCGACGTCCTTGCACTCGACATACAGGCCTAGAGGTCCGATGGGCACTTCGCCTGCCCACTGCGCCCTCTGCACTTGCTGCACTACCTCGTTAATCCTGATGCCATAGGCGGCATACTGATTCCTCTCTGCGTTATTTGCCTCCCTGATCCCACCCTCTGCATTCATTAAGTCTTGTCTTACTTTATTGAGCTCGTTGGTTAGGTTCCCTCCTGTGACATTCATGGTCGCAACTTCCTCATTCGCTATACGCAGTTTTTCAAGAATATCTGGCAGACGTTCCTTGGCATCGTTGTATTTCGCTTCTGCTTCGTTGAGTAAACGCTGGTGTTCGTCCCGCTTCCCCTGGGTGTTGCTGTTCAGCTTGCGGGTCTCCTTTTCAATCGAGTCGTTCGTCAATTTGATAGCCTCCTTGGTCATCCGGTACGATTCCTCCATTTGCTTGCGCTCGGTCTGTGAACCAGTCAGCAACACAACCGCTTGGCTGCAGCAAAGTACCATACCTTCAGCTCTGCCTCTTGAGTCCTTAATTTGCGCCCCTTCTCGCGCCATTCTTCCTTCTGCTGGTTTAAATCGGCCACAGGTGCCATGTTCTGCAGGTCAGCGTCCGCAGCCTCGACAGCGGCAGTATATTCATCGAAGGCGCTCTGCGCAGGGATAAATCATGATATATGACCCCAGATTAATCACACACCTTTGCTTGCGTCAGACTGTCCTCGACCTTGGGGATACGACGCTCCTGCTTGGCAACTTCGCTTTCCGCCGCCAAGAGCTCATCCTCCTTCACCTTGACATGAGCCCATGACAGCTCCTTCTTGAGGTCCTCGAGACGACCTTTCTGTGCGCGCGCCTTCTCAGCCTCTCTGAAGCGCTCCCACGCCTCGCGGTGCTTTCGCTTGAGGTCAGGCAGAGCTTCCTTCTTCTGCAGAAGGATAGTCGCGGTGTGGTGGCAGTTGTCCATGCAAGTCTGATACTCCTCGCGGAGTTGCGACAGCTGTGTACCACGAAGGAAGAACTACAAGGGTATTAGCATGGGCCTCGTCTTCGGACAGGGTAGACGGACCTTGTACATGTCTTGAGGGGAGGCGGCGCTCAAGAACTGACGGGCCTGATCTGTCTTACGAGTCAGTTACTGTAAGAGCACGGAAAGACGATGTCTTGCCTTGAGTCAGAACGTTCATAGGGTTGTCGACTTGTAGATTCATGTGGTCGCAGATAGCAGCGAGCTCTTCCTTCTTCGTGCTGATGGCCTTCCCGTCTTTGCTCTGAATCTTCCAAGAGGCATTGCCCTCTTTGGTGAAACGGCGCGTAATGACAATACTCTTGCCATATTCTTTGGGCTTGAACGCGTCGGGACCTTGGTTCTTGAGCGATATAGTGACTTGGGCAACACTGTTCCGTAGCATGAAGGAAGGAAGGATGAGACAGAAAACTTGAACGGACCTTTGACCTTCGCGGATGAAGGACTTGAGCCCGTTGGCGCGTCCAGTGGAGGCTGCTTTGCCACCGAGAGCAATGGTGATTGCAGAGAGTACAGCGCTCTTGCCACCTACGAAACGCGTCAGGAGTGTGCCGGAATGTAAAAATATGGAAGACATACTGCCGTTGTGACCTTTAGGCGCGCGTTAGCGCCTGACCACGAAGACGCAGTAGCACGTACCGATGATAAAGTTGATCTGAGGACCAAACGTGAAGCTGAGGAACTTGTGGCACATGAACTGATGCATCTCAATCGACTCGATGATTCCCATTTCTGAGACACCCTACACATACACAATAAGTGGCTATGCATGAGAGGAGTCTTAACAACGCACCCCGACAAGCTTCTTCTTCTGCTTTAACTTGTCCATGAACTCCTTGCCGTACTTGCTCTCGAACTCTTCGTCTTCTTCCTCGAGGTCGTCGTCCATGTCCACGTCGCCGTCGTCGTCGGCGCGCTTTTTGCGCGACGCGGTCTTGCCATTCTGACGCGCCGGGCGCGCGTCTTCGTTATCGTCCCCGTTGGAGGTGCGGACTCGCTTTGGCTGCGGTGATTCGTCACCAGAGCTTTCGCTCTCGCTGTCTCTGGTCTGTCTGCGCTTCGCCATGGCTCCAGAGTGGTAGTCAGTTGAAGAGGACCAGTGGCGATCGCTCGAAAGTCACGTTGATTGCCAGTGTGTCGCTAAAGCTTCCGCCGGCAAATGCCGACATCATCGAAGCAAATCTTCGAACCCACTCTGCTTCTTACTTTCATTATGGTAGCATAATTCCACCGCACAAAGTGCTCATTTTTCTCATTCGGTGCCCCAGGAAAAATAGGACACCATGGGAAAGAGTGCTAAATTAACCAAGCGTGTGGTGTGTTCCCAGCTTCAGCAAGTGACTCTTAGCTCAGTCTTTTTTAGCACAAGAAGAACAAGGCTGTGGCCGCCTCTGGGTCCGCTCCATCCAAGCCATCCAAACAACAGGAAGCTGAAGACTCCAAAAAGAAGGCTGGCTTCAAGGCCAAAGCCGCTGCCGCTGCTCAGTCATCCTCCAGAAAGCCAGGACAGCATGTCCTCCAAGGTGCCGACTATGTTACTCTCATGATGGGTAGCCGGAAGAAGGCCCGGCAGGAAGCTACGAAACTCGCCCATGAGGCATAGTCCATTATTCGATATGTTAGGGTGCGCATGTTATACAACGTCCTTTCCAGCAACATCCTTGCCCTGGCCGACGTGACGCTTCAGTCTTGACTCCCATGGTTTCCATTTCTTTCCATACTTCCCCAGTAGCCGGGCCAGTTCTGCCCTTTGCTCCTTCTGTAGAAATGTTAACGGAGAGAACGCGTACGCAGAACCCGACCTACCAAATTCCATGGAACCTCACCCCCGTACACATCTCCAAACAAATTTCCGACTTCTCCATACTGCTCCTTCTCTGCCTTCTTGAATGCAGTCATAACATCTGATTTCAACCGCGCCTTCATGTCTTCTTCAGCGGCTTCATCCCACCATCCGTTGTGTTCCAAGAACAATTTGAACCTTGCCAGAGGATTGTCGATGCGCTTTTTGTCCTCCACCTCGGAGCGCGCACGGTACGCGAACGAATCATCTGAAGTGGAATGGTGGCCGACGCTAGCGAAAGTAAGCCTTACATGCAGCTTTCTGATAGGCAAGCCATACCGGTAGGACATGGCCTCCACAAGCACACCTCTGCCTTGCTCTTGAGCACGCCTCCGCGCGTCCTTCACTGCTGTCAGTACTGCCAGAACATCATTTCCATCGACACGGATGGTGTCGATCCCATAACCTGGCCCACGACTAGCGATGCCATCGCCGTTGTACTGCTCCGAGCTAGGCGTGCTGATAGCGAACCCGTTGTTGCGCACAATGAAAACGACCGGACAAGGTATTGTGGAGGCGAGCATAAGCCCGGCATGGAAGTCTGGCGTAATGAGTTCCCCAACAATGGAATTGCAGTGCAGGACGGACCTCCCTCTGACGCCGCGCCCTCGCCAAAGAAGCAGGCGGCAACATTGTGGCGACGATCCGGGCTTCGCTTTAGTGCGTATCCCACTCCAGCTGCCTGAGGTATCTGCGTAGCGAGCGGGGAGGAAATGGTATGGAAGTGATGTTCTGGCGAACCAAAATGCTAGGCTGCGTGAGCGTGCAAGGCCGTCCAGTATCGGGAGGACATACAATTGGCATCTGCCTCCCTTTACTAGAGGTATCATTCTTGGTTCCAAAGCATTGTGCCATTACGTTGTCCAGCCCAAATCCGCGCCATAAGAGGACTCCCGTTTCGCGATACTGGCCTGCAAATGTATTATAGTTTCCCGTTTGGAAGAGACAAGACCAGCGCTACCTAGTACTCTGTGAAGCGTCAGAATGAGTTATAGAAGAACGATGCCAGCACATACTCGTCGTCCTTGAGCAACGCAGCTGCAGAGCCAATGATGGTCGCTTCCTCTCCATACTATCCGATGTTAGATGTTGCCCGAAGAACGTGACATGTGTCCCTCACCGAGGTCATCTGGGAGAACCGTAAGTTACACATCGTGAGGGCTGAGTGAGTGGCTCACGTAGAAAGATATCTTTCCCTGTCGTTGGACATTGTAGAGAACATTGTCCATCGTCGGCAACAGATTCATATGCTCGTATCTAGAAGGAGATGTGAGAGGAGGCGCACGTCGAGTCGGATCTTGCTTACAGTCGTCGCGCCAGAGTCTCATCAACCTGCCCAGGTGTAAGCAGAATCCTTCTGATATGCGTGGAAGCGCACGTCGACACACTCAGCACCATCCAGAATTCTCCCTGTCCCATCCAGTACGCGGAACGTAGGGATCTGCTGTCCTTTCGGGGTGACCGAATTGAAGAAATCGAGCTTGGAAATTATCGGCGACTGCGTGTGGGGCAACTTCTGGCCGGCATGGAGGGCTGAATATGCGCGGCGGGCACGAGCAAGGCGGGTCGTCGTTGTCGTCGTGGTACGGAACATACCTGTTCGAAGCTCCGAGCCGAGCTGGTGACCTCCGACCGTGTACTTATGAATTGCGGGGTCAAAAGGATCCGGCCATTGAGGCCGTGATGCGATCGTATCTCTGGCCATCGCGATTTTTTCAACTTGTTTTGAACACTCTGTGATCAACCACCATGTTCTACATTATTGGCCTCGGATTATGCGACGAGACAGATGTCTCTCTGAGAGGGCTGAAGGTGCGTTTGCTTTTCACAGGACTTGACTCGATGCAGACAGTTGCACAGGCAATCAAGGGCTCAACGAGAGTGTATCTAGAAGCGTACACAAGTATACTCATGATTGAAAAGGAGAAACTGGTGCGTGACGTCGTTTCCAGTAAAATGCCCGACCTCATCCCATATTGCAAGGAAGGAAGCGTTCTATGAGAAGGAGCTCATTCTTGCCGACCGCGACTTGGTCGAAACAGAAAGTGATGCCATTCTCGCAAACGCAGACAAGGAAGATGTGTCTCTTCTGGTTGTGGGAGATCCATTTGGGTACGCATATACACCCCTACCCGGCCTTTGCACTCAACTTTACACAGCGCGACGACTCATACCGACATTATCATCCGCGCGCGCAACCTCGGCATCCCCACTCGTGTTATTCACAACGCCTCCATCATGAATGCCGTAGGAGCTTGCGGGCTCCAACTGTACAACTTTGGCCAGACCGTCTCCCTTGTTTTCTTCACCGAAACCTGGAAGCCCGACAGCTTCTACGACCGCATCAAAGAGAACGCGGACCTTGGTCTCCATACACTTGTTTTGCTGGACATCAAGGTAAAAGAACAAAGCGAAGAGAACCTTGCTCGGTACGTGCACATCCGTGTTGAATGTAGGAGAGACTGACAAAAACGTTCAGCGGACGCAAGATTTACGAGCCTCCCCGTTACATGAGCATTCCCCAAGCCGTGAACCAACTTATTGAAATCGAGGAATCCCGCCAGGAAAACATTCTGTCTCCAGAAACCACTCTGGCCGTCGCTCTATCGCGTGTCGGAGGTGGAGATGAGAACGAACGCATCGTCGCTGGAACGCTTGCTGAGCTTGCAGCACATCCTACCGAAGCATATGGCCAACCGCTTCATAGTCTGGTCATAGTTGGCAAACGCTTGCATCCACTCGAGCTAGAGTACGCAGAGACCTTTGCGATAAACCGCGAGAAGTTTCAGCAGGTTGCAAGAGATGTATACAAGTGTGCACTCCTCGGCTGAAGTGCGATTTGACCCGTTATTACCAGCAGTATACTATGTATCTCATAATAGAGACATTTGCACAAATGCCCTTCCAATCTATCCTTAATCTTGCAGGCAGTTCGGTCAAGGTCAAGGTAGCAAAGCGATCGAGAGGGGGTCCTTGTTCCCAATCCGGACGTTACTTTGACCATCACCATGCCGGGAACAACACAAGGAACAGAATACAATGGGACAGCGCACCGAGTTGCAACACAACTTTCCTTGCGACCACCATGTCCTCCGCCCACGGCCAGCTTTTTACGCACCCATTACTATTGAAGAAATTTGGACCACAAGATGAACTTCGAACGCTTCAGGCTCTGCCTTTCGAGATTATTCTACACTCTATAATGCCACATTTGTCCGTAGGGGATATTGTCTCCCTTCGTAAGGTGCGCCCCCGTCTTCGCACCCCGCTGTTTGCAAGTTTGACGGGCGCGTCAGGTCAACACGGCATTTTACCTGCTCACTCACGACCCGCGGATCTGGCGCGCGCTTCTCATCCGTTTTCACTGCCCCCTTCCATTATTTCCCAACAACATCGAATACCTACTCCGCCCACACGACCTCCAGGCAGAGCTCCTTGTCCGCAATTTCGTCTCGATGCAGCAAGCCTGGGAAAGTGACAAGCCTGAGCTTTTGGCCTACGATTCGATGGCAACGCATGGGAAAATCACAGAGATTGTCGTTCTCCCAGGCGGTGAATACGCCGTCTGTATTGTCAAAAGTGTCGACCACGGATTCCGTGTGGTAGTCAGCACTCTTGACGGAAGCTGCTTCGGCCTTGCATCTATCGCCACCGACTCTGAACCATACGACCTCAAAGCAAAATACATGGACCATGGAAAAGGAGCGGGAATCACTCTTTGGTACACGGTGTACAGTGCGGGGAAACATGAAGAGTCAGAGTACGTGTTGCAGGGTTCTCATGTGTCGGTATTCTGATTTCGCTTTAGCACAGAACAAATGGTATATACCTGCCATACGGCGCATATCGGGCTTGACACCCTTACCATCTGCGCCCGCAACCTCGCGCCTCTGGCCGAACCTATTTCATTCCTATTCGAAAGCATTACCTTCGAATACGGACCTGTCATTGATGTGAACCTCTTCACGCACCCTGGATATGACGAGAATGGGAATCCGGCTACCGTTACCTTCATGCTATCGGTTCTCCTTCCCAACGAGATTGCGCTCTACAACCTTACCACGAACGAAGCCCGCACTTTTATTTGCGAACCCAATGCCCATCAGCATGTCCATGGCTATGTCAGTTGTCTGGTTGTGTCGGATCTCATTGATTACTGACAGCAGAATGCAGCCACAACAAGTCCGCGCAGCCAGACTTCTCAACGCCGATGGCGACGTCCTGGTCATTCGCACCGCTATCGGTGCGGGTCTTGGGGATGTCCATATGCTCGAAATGTATTCCTGCTCGAATTATGGTCGCTTCAGACTCTCCCCGACGTCCGGTGTCATGCTTCCGGAGTACAGCCCAGGGAGCAGTCTTAAGGTGTCCGAACCTATGGCTGTCGAGACATCTCAAGGTGGCATACCACATCCCATCTCTATTTACGTCCAAACCCAGTCTCCGCGGTTTATCGTGCATTATACCATCTCAGCTACTCAACGCTTTGCGCACGGCACTGCGCCATGGTGGGCATACGATCTGAAGACACTGCAATCTCAAGCAACGACTGCATGTCCAGACGAAGAGATGTTCATTGTGCCGGGAACGAAGCGGGGGTTGATTCTGTCACATACGCCAGAGGACAAAAGCACCGACTCAATCATACCCAAGTTCAACCTGACATCGGTTCGGCGTTACTTCAACCCAGAGACCCCTGCCCTCGCCAACATCCTTCGAACGCTACCCACCCTGGAAGGCATGCAGCGTACCCTGCAGCTTTGTGCATGGCGCCCCCGCCTGCTCTATCGCACCATCCGCATTCCTGAACATACTATTCGAAGGATGAACGCATTCGGGATATCTGCGGTCGGGTGGGACGAATCCAGTGGGAGGACATGTATCGCAACGAAGCAGGATGAAAGATTACATATCCTGGACGTTGCGGATATGCCAAAGCCAGACGAATGCTACGACCGGTTCGATTCCCTGCAACACATCTTGAAGGTCGGGCGCTTCGAACCTCGGTCCCCAGCCTTGTCTACGTATTCAGACGACTCGTGGCGGGAGACACATCGAATGCTCATTATCGACGAAGGATCGGACAGCGAGATGTATTTGTCTGATTCTCCTTCAGTATAGTATGTTGTCTCATGCTTCTTTAGGTTCACGAGATTGTGGGCGTGGTTCTTATGGTTGTGTTCCTCAGATTCCACACCTGCGGAGGACAAGGTGGCTTATTTGGCATTTTACGTGTTTTGCTGTGGGGTTTCGATGTTATGTGAGTTTTTACTGAAGACAGTTTTCTGCTACGCAAGGAGCTGATCACATTCACGTAGCTTTCTATGCCGCCTCCTTCTTTCAAGAGCATCTGTTTCGCTTGTGCAGCAGTATTTACATATCATAGTCTCGGCGACACCGTAATTATTGACCATTGTATTTCTGTTTCCTGCGTTGCTGCATGAGCACCTGCACCTGCAGTGTACACAGGTGTCCCTCAGTGGCAGGGTTCCGTACACAAACATGGATCTGCATGGTGCTCAGTACTTCGGTGCCCAAGCTTCGATGGGTGTTTTGAATTGTGCCAGTCTAATCAAAGGTCTCTTTCCCGAGAGCTAGGTCATTCTGCGTCTTAGTTTGCATACACTCAATTGCACAAGGTTTAATACATCAAAAGGTTTTTGGAATAAGTCGCTATACAAACATAAATCGTTATACATCTACAACTGGGTTAGCCCGACTTGTTTATAAAACAAAAATATCAAGAGCGCACCATTTCTCGATATCCTCCAGGATGAGATGGTCCCCCTTCAACATGCGACCCATCGGGCTCAAGCTGAAATCTTGCCCTCGATGTCTTGCCATGAACAAGTTCCTGATGAATTCTACTGGACTCTCCTTGAACTCACAAACGCTCTTCATCTCCCCGCTGCGATGGTCTTCTCCCACGAATCCATTTGCATCGCATATCTGGCCAGGTTCTGTCGCTATACCGAGATACGTGCAGAGGTAACGATAATCGTCCCATGTCGAAGGGTACAACTGGCCAGAAAACATGTTGAGCACCGTCCGAGTGGCAAGTGAAAGCGGCGACGGAGGACTATCAGAGGGCAGACTGTAGAACTTCATATTGTCGAAGGATTCCATGCGTTTGCTTGTCCTTGGGGAATATACGATGAGAGATACAGCACCGTTGGAAGACTGCCTAAGCCTTGGTGCAAGTTCGTTGGCCTCGAATTGGCTGATGATAACAACATCGGATTTGGAGCAGAGCAGCCAACGGACGTCCTTCAAGAAGTCTGGGCCACCGGTTCTGTAACGGCTTACGGCCTTGACGGTGCGCATGAAATCTGCCGTAGCGATAATACCAGCATCTCTGAACACATTGTCAGGAGCTAAGTGGACGGGTCGGACGATAGAAAACAGGTCAACAAAGGCAGGCGATGCGTGCAAGGATGCCGACGACCAGTTGTGACCGTTTGCAGCAAACAAAAGAACATCATGATGCAGCGACGGGGTTTCCGGATCGAAAGGCGGAGGACGCTGAATTTGTCGTTCCACTTCAAGCTCATGCGCAACCTCCCGTTCCTGCTCTTCGTCCATGTTACGCAACACAGATGCCTGCACGCCGATCTTGGCCAGCCGAGCAGTGATCTCTTGGTCTTGCGAAATAGAAAGTAATTCCGCGCGAGCATCTGTACTGGTTGACCCGTAAAGCTCTTGTAGAGGGCGCGCTTCCGGTTGTAGCCACTTCTCGCGAAGCCTCTCGATGTCCCCCTCGTCTGGCTCGGTTGATAAGTCAAGGAGGTTGTTCAAAGGAAGTTTGCGCGCTCGAAAATCCACGCCCTGGCGTGCCCACTGAGGCGCGTGGTGTTCGATATCGTTACATGTTTCCTGCATTGCCCAGCGCAAAATCCCTTGGACAGAGACAGTGTCGGTCATCTGTCCTTGTGCGTCGATGCTGGCCTTGCGGATGACTGCGTCCACGTCGGGTTGGGCGAAGAAGGAAATCGACTGGCCCTTTCCGAGCTGCCTCATACGCATGCACCCTTGACAAATTTGTCAGCAAAACAAGTTGATTCAGAAATAATGACTTGGTAACTGACCTTGAACAAGCCTGTCCTTTGTGATTTTCTTTCCTAGCGTCACAGCTGCTTTCCAGTCGGTCGGCATCTTGAGGTCCGTCCCGCGTGTGTGCGCATCGTCGAGATAGACAACACATTGATGTAGACGGTGCCGGAAAGGTGAAGACTTGAATAGCTCTGTAGCTCCATCTCGCCGGAGCACCATGACTTCGTCCTTATTTGTGAAGAATACGGCGGCCTGAACACCAGAACGTGGGTTGAAAGACTTGAGCCAGTGCGCGGCAACTTCGTAGTTGCTCATGTCCAGCATCTGGGCGCCGACGTCAAGAAGAACACGAATGTCGGGATGCCTCGCCGCAAGGAAATCTATAAAAGAAGGCCCATCCATTCGCTTCCCGTCTGCATTGCGCAGACAAGCGTATTCGCTGTTCTCTGGTCGTAGGAGGAAAGTGAGAACTTTAGCATTTGTGCTTGTCTGGTTGACCGGGTCGACTTGCTGTATGGAGAGAGGTAATAGGTACTTGTTGTCATTTGTGCCGCTAAACCCCGTGACATAATGGTTCTTGCGCTCTGCGAGGTCCCATCCAGATGTTGGGAGCTTGTGCGGAAACTCTTTGGAAGCTTTGGCAAAGACACATTCGTTGAGGAAGAACTCGATCACAGCATGGCAGCGTGCAAAGATGAACACAAGACGAGCTTTCTGAGCTGCGTCCCGTTGGTTGATTCCGCCAAAGTCCTGGACACCTGCCTCAAGTATTACCTCGCTCGACAACTTGGATATCCACTGCGCATAGAGAAGCCTGGGGTTACTATGCATCATGAGAGAGTTCAAACAGGTCTCGACTTGCGCCTCGGTCAGTCCTTGGTAGTAGTAGGAAAGACACGTTAGCAAAATGGTGATGTCGGGGTGCCCAAACTCGGCAGCTGGTGAAGGGACGTCCTTAGCGCGGAACGGGACAGCGAGCAGCGATCGTGACGGGTCGAGTCCATAGTCAACTCTCCATCGCCTCTCAGAGAAGGCGTAGGATAGCAGGCCATGAGCAAAGAGTCCACGTAAAACAAGTAGGACATCGAAAAACGGCTCCTTGGACAGGCATTCTTCGTCGCGTGAGTGTTCCTTCTTGGACCGAATAAACCTTTTCACCATGTCCAACGTATCCTCGGGTAGCCGCGTCGTATTGAGATCAGTGAGATGACCGCTGGAAATACTGTCAAGAACAGCATCTTCAAGCCGTTTCATAAATGTGCTTTCGTCGCGCGTTGGAGAGATGATGTACGGAAAGGTGCCAGCGTCGCCACTGCGCACTTCAAGACGATCGTCAAAAGAAAATTCCTTGGCGAGCCTTGGGGCATGCTCGGCAACAAGCGAGAGGACATCTTGAATGGCTTTCCATCTCCGCTGGCCGCCTTCGAGTTGCTGCTGGTCACCCATAGTATAGATCAGCTGGTATCGTGGATGTAGAATCTCGTCACATTCGTCCAGGATGTCCCGTGACAAGGTATGCAGAAGGCGCTGCAATCGAAGAGCCGACATTGCACCAGAGGGGTCGGACTTCGAAATGGCTCTATCGACGACCAGTAGTTTGGATGAGAGAATGTGCTCCGGCTGTGCGACTAAAACACCGCCAACCTCGATGCATCTTTCGTAAAGAATCCGGATTTGGTCGAGTTGGGATGGGCCGAGCGTCATCTTGCGATTGAAAGGTAGGAAAAAGACACAACGGTTGGCCAAGCCAGAGATGCGCTCGAAGAGAAGCTGGTACATCTGCGGCGCAAGAGGCTTCAAAACGATCACACGAACTAACGAAGAACCGTTCGCAAGGGACGAAGCAACCATTGGCACAATGACAGAAGATTTCCCTTCACCCATATTGAGTTGTAGCGTGATGTTGCCTTGTCCTTGGGGGGACTGCATCTCTTGTGCGACTTGGAGCTGCACAGAGCCAGCGCGGAAATCCCCGTCAATCTACAAGAGGTGAGCCACAGCTCGGCAAGTTGTAGTGACTACGTACCTGAACCAATGCCCAGTCCGGGTTTTGCTTGAGCATATTGACATCGAGTGGCCCGCAGTTCTGGACCTCACGTTGCAGCTCCTGCGTCTTCTGTAGCTTTCCAAACCTGTTCATCCGGCTAGCTTGTTGCGACAAGATGATACCACCGGCGAGGTATGAAAGTACATCCTGCCATTCCATTGTCATCGCAGGCCATGCCTCCCTTGTCATTTGTACTAGCAAAGACCGTGCGCTGATGCATGGCCACATCCCACCGAGGAACAAAATTTGGTCCAATTTCGAGCTCGGGCGTGGCGAAAACGATGACTTGACAGCATTCCCAAACTGACCGGTCAAATCGTTGCAGTTCTCCACAAATCGGCCAACGAGTTGCTGAATGGCCTCCATTGTCAACTCAACACCATCGCCGGAGGCGTTGGCCGCCCGAGTCGACTCTTGGAGATTCTGGAGACTACGTCGCAGCCCGTCGCCGTAGTCCTGCCGCAAGCCCCCAAAATTAGAGACAAACTCCGTGATGAGGTGTTCAAGCTCGAGATGACAATTGTGATGGAGGACTGATTGCGGTGTGGCGGCATATAGTGAACTTATGAGACAAGGCGGGGCTTCCGGAAGCACTGCAAGCATTGGAGGCGGCCTTTGCGATGCTAAAGTAGCGATAGTGACCTGCTGGAATCCAACGGCATTCGAGATAACGGGTCGTGGCGAACGGATGACATTGGGCGTGGGAGGAAACACTGTAGATGCACGATACAGAGAAGGGATTTTTTGTTCGACACTAGCCGTGTAGTCATGGAGATCGTTGTTGTTCCTGCACATCTCGAAAAGCGCCTTTGTCTCAGCCAGGATAGTGTCCACATCAAAGTACGATGCTGCACTTGCAACAGTCAGTGACATACGCAAGGACGGGTCGAAATTTCTATGCCACTTCTCCGTGAGCTGCTGTTGAATACGAGGTGTAAGGCGGGAGATCGAGCTGTCGTAGTCTCTTTGTCGGCGATTATCAAAGCTCCGATTCCCCTCGTTGAACTGCCTCGAAATAGTCCAAGACGGTGTCTCGCTTGGAGAGAGACAGGCAGCCTGGATGATAGAGCCTACTGTGTCGCTTAAGGGCGACATTCCCTTAGTGAGTGCGTATTGGCTATGTCGAGGCATTTCTGCAAGTTGTCTGCTTCCGGCATACGATGTGTGCGCAACAGCGATGAGAAAGCGAGCAACCTCGACCGATGCTTGTTCATATGCAAGGCAAGGCAAGCTGAAGAGAAGCACAAAGGGAAGGTGGGATCGGTTGGTAGCGTCGCGGAGCCAGTCGTACAGAATGTTCCAACATTTGCTGAAGTCGTTCTTGTCAAGCCATGATTGCGAGTAGCGAAACGGACCATTTGACTGCCTAATAGACATTGCGGACGGTCGCTTCGGCAGAGTCATGGCTCCCCATGATTCGAACATGCCGTACAGCGTGCGCGGAGCAGGGCAAAGTCGACTGTGATCCAGAGTCATGGCCGCCAACGCTACGGCAAAGCAATTTTTGCCAATATTATCATCCCAGCATCGTCCCGCGTAGACGCTGTTGCCAAGCGCGACATCACTAACAGAAACGGAGTGAGCCATCTTTCAGGGGAAGAAACAGCCACACATACATGTCTTTGTTGTTTAACACGTCGATAATGGGGAATCGCTGCTCCTGGTGCATCGCGCGCTGCGTCAACTTGTCTGGAGCACGTCTTGTTGTCAAGCGCTGCCGAGTCTCGTCATAGAACAGTTCCCCAAGGTGCTTGCCATGTTCGAGGATCGTGCTTGCCACCCGGTCAAATGCAGTGATTTGAGATATCAAGGGAAGACAACTCCATGTCACAGTCTGCATAACCTCCAGATGTTCGGGATAGAAAATGCGTTTCGGTGTCAGGCAGCGAATCTGCTCCAGGAGCTCATGCTCACGTTCTCCGAGCTTTGTGAAAGACGAGCACGATGCAGACATCAGAAGATCCACCGCCTCTGCGGTGCCGGTGCGTCCAGTCAATGGATCGGGGAGAACGAAGCTAGTGTGTGCGTGCAGGAGAACCTTCCACAGACGCTGCTCCAAGCTTGTATTGGCAGTCAGCACACCAAGATGGGTGTCTAAGTGATATTCTGCACAACGAGCAGAAGGCCCGCTGGTATGGATCGTCGTCTTGAAATGGCCTTGGTGTTCTTGACAGTCAATGTTTCCGTATGGAACCAGAATGCGGCGGACGGCATTGACGGAGTCTTGTGATGTTTCGCGCAGTACAAGGCGAGAGCGTAATCCTATGAGGGTTGGAAGGGACTGGTCGATGTCCACCATCGTGTTGGGATACGTGAGGCAATGTAATCCCGGTGTTGGCGTTGAACCGTTGGTCAAAGATTCAGATAAATGGACTTCAAAAGCAATCGAGAACCGCGGAAGGTCGGCGTGGACTGTGTTGTTACAGACGGAGGTGACCACGAAGGATGCCTGTTCGATAGGCCATAGGCGCTCCCCAATCATGAGGCCTGTCGCACTCCCGGGTTCAACGAGATAATGTTCATTCTCGTCATAGTCAATACGTTTCATGACGCAAGTCTGGATATCCAAGCACCAGTTTTGCGAAGTAGATATCCATGGCGCAAATGCAGGGCGCACTTCAAGTGATCCTGAGTCAATGTCGAGCCAGTGAACATGGCTATCGACCAGCGGAGACGGCAAGTCAGTGCCGAAACGAGAGTCTGGAATGAATTGGTATCCCGTTATGGGGCCTGTCGCTCCCGCAGTGTATGCGCGCATGATCAAGTCACTGCCTTGCCTCACAAAGAAGACCTTTGGCACAATGAGTAGAGCAAAATATGCAGAATTATTGGCTCACCTGGGAGCCCTCGATATTGTCGACCGTCTCGTAGTCAAATCCTGGCCGGCTAGCAGGCACGGCACGCAAAACAGACTGAAATCCTGGTTCAGTGAGAAATCGCCCGTAAAAAGAAGTGTCATTCACCTGTCCAAACATTGTTTTGTAGGATGTGTGCGAAGTCACACTGTCTGGCAGGTTCCCGATTGTCTTTCCGTCGACAAGCAGTGTGCCTTCCAGCAAATCAACCTGCACGTACTGAGCCACACGGCCTCCAACTTCGGCTGTCCGACACATCAACCAGCGTGTGTCATTTCCACCCATATCTGACCACGACGTTCCGGGGACAAACGCAGACCACACTCGTGTTACTGCCTGATTCAGTGTGTCTGGCCTCGATACAATTTTAGACCGAAGCTGTCCTTCTAGACGGTGGAAAACTCGTTCCACTAAGTCGGACAGCAGTCGCACAGGGTCTGTAGACACATCACGCTCGGATGACCGATTGTCTCGCAGAACGATCAAAGAGTGTAGAATGGTAGTGAAATCTTCGCCCTCTGTGAGAAGGGGGTCCTCGCAATCAAATGTTGAGCAGCAAACGCCTGCGATTTCTCGGATATCAGCCTTTGCGGAGTCGACAAACTCGGCGGGTGTGGACACTAGATTGACAAGCGTCTGGCGCATCCATCCGTATGTGACGCGCCGCACCTCGCGCAAGGTCTTGTTGAGAATGGAAACCGCGACGCCGTCATAAGGTCCAGCAGCAATGGTGCGTTTGGCTATCAGTACTACCGCCTTCATGGTGGCAACCTCCTGCCAATTCTCTCGATGGTCCTCCAGCACTCGTTGCAGCTCATTTGCAATCCTCATACGGAACTCGGGACAAACGAGGTCTGCGTGCCAGTTCTGATGGGCAGGGAAGGGTCCGTGTTGCTGGACTGCCTGAGCAATGAGCACATAGACAGACTGTGCGCGCAAAGTCAGAGACTGAGAACCTAGAGCACGGGCGACGTTCATGTGCTGCACATTCCCGCCTGCACGCAGTTGACCGAAAGCAACGAATTCCGAAAGACCGAGCTTTGGCGGGCATGTATGTTGCTTTGAGAGGACATCGTTCTCCGTGTGTTGCGTGGAGTCCACAACCCATTGCAGATTGGAGTACGGGGATCCACTGGAAAGTAGGAGAGTGCATTGTTGAGCAGTTGTCGGGCGCAAGCTCGAGGGTCTAATTAAGATCCTGTGAGTGTTGTCGAAAAGTCTCCAGGTGAGCCCATGTTCCTTTAGCACCTCATCCTTGCTCGCTGGAATGCGTGCCTCCTTGTAATGAGTGTTTAGGTAAGACTTTGTGGTTGACGCCAGTGTTATCCTGTCTGCGCTGCCCGCATATTCGCTTCCGGCTGCGCTGGTCATGTACGAGGATAGATATGCATCAACAGAATCAGAACGCTGTTTTTCGCCCGGGGTGAGGTCGAGCAATAGATGATACGTGATTTCGCGCCAGTGCACGAAGGAGCGAGGTGCGTACATCTCGAAAATCACAGTCTTTATGTCGAGCTCGCCTCTTGGCAATGGCCACTCGTGTATAGCGATGCGCATGTTCGTTAGGCGTTTCTGCTTTGATGTAAGCAAAGAAAAATCAAGTAAAGATCGTAGATTCCAACGCACCTGGAGATAACACTTAGCGCAATAGCTGTACCGGTAACCGCAATCCTCGCCATGCGCAGTACCTTCGATCTCACGCTTGAGACGCTCGGCCTCAGCGTTTACACGCTCGAGCTCCAGTCGCTTAGCCTCCCGCGCAGTTCTCCCTATGGCCTCAATAGTCGCCCGCTTGTTATGCATCTCGCTGCAGCTGTCGTAGTACAGTTGGCTCATTGAACTGCGGGACACAGGATCAAAAGCTGAGGGATAGTCCGACGCCTCATCGCAGCGCTGCTGGATATAGTCGACAACTGCCTGAGCACGCGCAAGATTTTCACGACGAGAGAGTAACATCGGCTGAAGCAGCGCTGGATCCAGGCCAGGATGGCATTTGCGAATCAAAGGACACTGCCACACCGCAAGTTTGTCTGCAGCAACCCAGAGTTCAAAGACGACCAGGAGCATAACCGATTGTTGTTCCGCGTTCCCGGCGTAGTACGTCTTTGCGCGGACGTAGTATGCCTTATAAACGACTTCCAAATCGTGCAGGGCTTGCTGCTCGCTGAGATTTGACTGGGTCCAGGAGAGAAGTTCATTCCGAACCAGGTCCTCGAAGTCGTAGAGGGTGACGTACGGGTCCCCAGAGGTTGCGATATGCGAATCAAGGGTGCTTCGGTTTGCAATGGTCTCTGCGAGGGTGCTCAACCGTGAATGGTGGGCGGGCTGGTGAAATGTAGATTGGGCATGGGTGGATTGCACTGTCTCCAGAATGCTTTTGAGGTACTCTCGTGAACTCTTCAGGAAAAGCTTGCTATCCTTGCGAATATCGAGTGTCTCCGGTGACCAGGGTGTTGAGTATATCGGAATATCTGCTGCGATGGTAGCCTGTTGGCGTTTTTCCAGAATGCGCTGAAGACTGCGACAGGCGCGGAGCGCAGTTTCAAAGACGGGTGACGTTTCATTGTGAAGAAGCGACTCTGTTTTCTGTGCTCGGCGGGCGATTTTGGTGCGGAGGGTATGGAGGACGGAGGATTCGAACGTGCTATTGTGCCGGCATACATCTATGGCAACAGAAGACATGAAGTGTAAGAGGAAAGACTTGTATTCTTTTAGGGGGAGGGTGGTCTGTAGCGCGACGCGAATGACCATCCACAAAGGGGAGCGATGCCACGGGAGGAACGTGTTATTCCACAGGACGTCGTCCGCTACACGCTTGGTGATGACGCGATTGGCAGGGCGAATAGTGTTTGCCTCCCCACCGACGGCGGCCAGAATCGTGGCCAAAAGCTCGGTGATATAGCGGGGATGAGGTGTATCGCGCTCTTCCTTGTTCGACGAGCCAGCCTTCTGTGTCTTCGTCGCGGAGCCATCGAGCACGTCACGATTCATGGCGGATATGAATGCGACGAGCTGGCTGCGGAACTCTGCTTTGTTGAACTCGGCCCTTGGAACGCCTCAGTCACTTCTAAGATGTCTGCTAATGATCCTACCTTGGGAAGGTGGTTGTCGGCCCAGGGAATGCCATGGACAGTCTATTCCCGCAGGCCATGACAGCAGAATTTGTCGCAGAGACCTCGAAGGTCTCGCAGACGACATCATCCGCCCCGACTCTGAGGATAATCCCAGCATTCTGCTCGCGAACCAAAAGAGCCAAGAGGTCTGGTACGAAAAGAATTAGTTTTGGGACGAGAAACGCAATATCCTCGCCTCACCGCCGGTATTGGCATTGTTCAAGGCAGACAACAAATCAAGGCTGGTGTAGTCTTGCCCGTGGAGGGTTTTTACGGTGCCCAACATTTTTTTGAGGGCAGGCCAGCGTTCATGAGAACACGTGTAGTTTTCTGCAGCGCGAGCGACAGCGGATGCCAGTGCTTGCGCATTGGCGTAAGTGCCATTGTCGTCAGGTAAGTCTTGCTTTTGGGGAAGCTTCAACGGCATGAAGACGTGGTTCGCGATGTACTCCAGCTCGCGCGGAGTGGCCATGGCGAAGGTCAAAGGCAAGACTGGTTGTTGCTGCCGCAAGGCGATCCGAAAAACGATAAGGTGGGCGCCTATTCTTTCCTGAGTCACAGAAAGGGTTCTTTCATTGCGTGAAGGTAGAGCGGGAAACTTGTCACAGAGCTAGTAAACAGGCGCCGACCAAGATCGGGTTCGCCAAAGGAAGTTGGTTGAGGTTGTTGATAGCGAGAATATTCATCGTGCGATATACGAAAGCAAGTTGACCACATTTTTGGTTGTCACGACTCGCTGCACAATGAAATCGAAAGGCAAGTTCGTACCACGAACCGGGGTAGTTGTGGTCACTCTTCCCGATCGTGCCGCGCAATGCCCTCTCAAAGCCTCTCTGCCAGCTCCATGCAGCTTCGGCCTTCCATCTGCTAGGCCGCTCACATCATGTAACGCTTCTGTTACTTTGCACATCCTGCTAAACTGTCAAGAATATGCGGCGTACACAAAGTACAATTTCAAAGCCCGTGCATTTTCTGGTCGTCGTATCGTAAAATCCTAACTAAAGTACTGTACACTACTCTGTAAGTAGAGGGTTCGTCAACATCGTCAACGCGTAAGTATGAGGGGGTAAAGGGAGGTTGTCTAGCAACAGCAAGGATAGGTGGAAAAGGGATGGGATGGAGTCATAAAGAGAAAACAAGCAACGGGCTACCGTAAATAAGCAGAGCAATAATGAAACACAAGTCCAAGTCCTACACAAGTCTAATCCCAGTTGTTACCGTACCTGCGGTTGTTGGGCATGCGTGTTGGGCGCGGTCGAGTAGCCCGTACCGGCTCTTCGTAGTATTCCTCAACCTCTTCCTCTTCGTGAGTGACTTGCTCGTGAATGATCTCTACGGCGGTAGTACGAGGAGAGTACGCTGTGGAATATGGGTCGGAACCTTCTGGAGCAGCCGGCGCAGCCAGACGAGTGTTCGCAGGGGGTGGGACAGTGACGACTTGTGTTTGAACGACGGTCATGGTCTCGGTTTCGAAGACTTCAGAAACGACGACGGAAGGGAGTTCTTGAGGAGCTTGTTGATACTGATACTGCAAAGACAGTCAGCGCAACGTTCAAAAAGGTGACATGGAGGGATGGAAGGTGATACTCAGGCAGTATCCGAGACGCATCCGCGGAATCAGCCGCAAGTCCACGACTACATGGGCACGTGAAGGACTCGCGAAAGGCATGACTGATCGCAAAGACGCGCGTTCGGCTACTGCGTGATTATCACCGAAGAAGAGGCGAGGGGGACAAGGAAAGAAAGAACACCGTTATCCCCCAAGCCTGGACGAAGGAGGTTGTACATAGAGGGGACAGATACGGACAATACGTGATGGCAAGAAATGTCGGATCCCCCTTCGTCTCAGAGCTCGGAGCGGCGCTGAATAGGTGGCGGAGGTACCTTGGCGGGCTTGCGCCTTGCGGCGGCTGGCTCGTAGTAGTACTCCTCCTCGACCTCGTCGGCGTTACCGAGCGCACTGTACGACCACGTCAGTATGATGAGGAACGGACAGGCAACATATGACGCACATGAGCTGCTCCATAATCCAGGCCTCCCGACGCGACGAGTCATTTTCACGGCGGTTGAGGTTTTCCTCACGCTTGCTGATATCTCTCTCGCGCTCAGCGACTCTGAGCTCCCTATCGATAATCTCATCGAACCGTGCGCCATTGTATCCGGGGGGAGTGAGTGCCGACTCCTTGACAACCTCCTGCACGATGGTCTGTGCTGGGGCGTACACGGTTTCGATGGCGGTGGCGGTTGGGCATGCGGGGCAGATCACTGGCGTGGGCTGGCTGGGCAAAATACCGCCGGGCGCGCCGGCCAGAAGCTCAGCTTCACGGCGGGCGACCTCAGCCTCACGGGTGGTGACTGCAGCCTCGCGGGAAATCAGCTGTTGAGCTCTCTTGGGGTTCAGTGCGCTGAGGATGCTCCCGGTCTGGCCGGATTCTCCAGAGGCGGCACTGGCACTACTGCTCGGCAGTGAGAGCATGACGGCAAGAACTGCCAGGATGAGAGACAGAACAAGGAGAAGAGTCGTTGATGATATCGTGCGGTGGTGGTGATGAGAAGACGAGGACCGGTGGTGACGGTGACTGTCATGATGCGAAGACGAGGGTTGGGCCATCCTGACGCTGGACGGCAATTAGTCGCACCATAAGGAAAATAGACGCAATTGCTCACCTTGCTGAAGAACTTGGCGACAAGGAGGTGGTCTGCGTGCGGAGGATGGATTGAGACGTGGTGAAGAAGTTGGGGGGTTACGCTCGGGATGGTGGTGGGACGGAATGAAAAACAAAACCCGAACCAAACATCTTATAAGCACGTGCCGCACGGGCACCACGTGGGTGCACAAAAGCCAATTGTTCCTCCAAATTAATTCCCCCAAAAAAAGAGGTCGTCGAACCAGTACGTGCGCCTGCATCGACCCCGCAAATTCTCGCTGCGGACATCCTCCTGTTTTGTCGGGGTCGATTCCGCGGAGGCGGAACCGGAGGCAACTTGGAATTATTGTCACGCTCGGTGATCGTCACGCACCTGGCGTTTGTTCTCCTGGCCCACAACTTTGGCCTGTCCCTCTTTGAACATTCCTTCCTCAATCCACCAGCACCGGTGCCAACTCTGTTGCAATCCCTAAAAGGCCAACGTCTGCACGCGGTCTTACCGTCATGGATTTTCGAAGGCGGCTTGCCCAGGCCAACTCTGCCAATTCACGGGGAAATGCTAGCTCTCAGACCAGTTCAACGACTTCTCCAGCACCGCCGCCTCCGGTGACGCCGCGTAACAGGCCTCGTCGATCTGTGGTCATTAGTCATTCGCCCGCGACCACCCCCTCCATCTCACACACCATTCCATTTGACTGGGATGCTGTCCGGACCCGTCAACCTGCGCCGTTTGCAACCCCGAGGAGGTTAGGAAATGGAGTGAACCCGCAGGCCACTCCAGCACGTCGTAGAGCGCCTGTCGTGCGCAAAAGAACCTGTTTTGAAAAGTGCGCCTCGTTTTTGAAGACGCGACCAAAACTTATTTTCCCGTAGACTAGCGGACTTTCCATCTCGTCTGATGTTCGAGGCTTCCCAGTTCCCTAACAATGTCCCATTACCTGAACCAAAAAACGCGGCCTGGCTTCTTGGAGGGTTGTGCCACCTCTTACACCTTGTTGTGCGCATCAAGCAATGTGGAAGCGTCTCGGATGATGAGCTCGGATGGGAGAGTATGCATTATGAAGCCCGGGGAACGTCCTGGTTTGACTGGGTGCGTTCAGCCTACTATGTCAAGACTGCATTGACCATGTTATAGACATTTCCTATGACACTGCTGTTATTGGCCACGAGCGTTGGGAACGCCATATATCTGCTTACACGCGTTCGTGTGTACCGACTCAACAAGCGCTCTGAACCTGTCAGCTCTCCAAATGCCCGGTTTGTATCGTCCGACATCGATGTCGACATACAGCAGCAAGACACGCTGGTCGAGCGTGTTTCAGCAATTGTGTTAGGATTCGTGCGCAGACTCTGTGGGTCGCGCTCGTCTACCGAAGGTGCATCGACGCGTCGCACATCCGTCCAGCAAATCGACATGTGGAATCCTGGCGAACGGCCAATGCATCTGTTTTGTATTTATTCGCCCGCACATTGTTTCTTATGGATGGCCACTGGATCTACGAACTGGATGATAATGCTCATCGTTATGAGCCTCGTTTGGGCACAGGTCGCGCCGTTCATTGTCAAACAAACTTGATGCTGACATTACGTTAGTTGACCATCTTCGTGAATATGTACACATGCCTTGTCAAGGACAAGGAAATCATCGCTGCCGAGGTCATGTACGAATATAACACTGGGGTTTGTGATCTTCATCCTCATCCTTCCACGTTCTAACTGCTTGAAGTTTGTATACCCACGCGTCAATCCCGTCCGTCGTGATGCAGCCACGATGACCCACGAAAGTGAGATGGTCGATCCCTGGACACCTTAGTTCTACATTTCCCGGCTAATGCACTCTAATGTCCAACGTCATCTTTTCTTACGAGCTCTACGCGTTACGGTTCTCTCTTGGCATAGACTCTTTCTGTATACCATACATCCTAGTACTTACACACCCACTGCACTGTTGCTCGATTTGATATGAACCTTTCAAGAACTGTTACATAAATGAAACCGTCTTTGTGCCATTGGCACTAATGGATCTGAGATATCTCCGGACTTCGACGCTCGACGGTCGTTGGTCGCCTGGTTTGAATTATGAACCAAGTTAGAGCCTAATATTATGTGACAGCGGTAAAAACTGAAAAAACATGCCCACGCCCAGGATTGAACTGGAGACCCTTGCATACATGTCATGTGTTTTCTGGCGGAACCAGGCAGCACAGGGTTGGTGTAACCTCATAAGTACAATGCTCTACCACTGAGCTACGCGGGCACTTGCCAATGCCTTTATAGAAGGGCATTGAAGCTTATCGGCATGTGTTGCACTAACCAAGGGCCTCATAACCTCCTTAGCGGTCAACGGGCATTCTCACCATCCCACATTGCTTGCGATGTCTGCAATGCTCCTGGTAGAGCTTTTTGGGGGTCACTAGAGTACGCCTTCGAGGCTCCGAGAGAAATAATTGGCGGTGGCGACGAGAAAGAAGATGGCATTGATCTTATGTGCCCTCATCCAATTGCAGATACTTCGACTTAGTGAGTAGGCTGCAACCCATTTCTTCTGTATCGCATGCTCCCCCGGAGTAATGCAGAAATGTAGGTGCGCTCTGAAGAGCACATACCAAGGACGAGACTGTTGGTCAAGCTACACAATGTCATTAGCTCGAGGAGACTATGTTGTTGTAATTTCCTGACCTTCGAAACCAAATAATGGCACCAAGACGAGTAACATGTATCTTGCGAGGATGTTTGGGAGCGTCTGGATTCTTGTATGTGCTACTCACTTGACTGTGTTGCATGGGATTGTTCGGATGCTTGACCATTTCAATAATTATCAGCCTTCTGATACTGGGAGGGATACCAGAAACGCCGCTTTATTGCTTCGTTGTAGCGATACTCCGGTTGTACTCGCAGGGGAGCTTCTCCTGGTTCGCAGAGTTGTAGAACTACGCAGCCTAGTAGATTGCCATCACGAGCAACGCGTCCCTGCCTATGAACGTATGCTTCGTCATGTTGAAATATCCAATCTTGTGTGGACTTGGAATGACAGCCGCAGTTCGACTAGCCGACGTGGGTGGTGGTGGGACGTAGGCGACCTGACGTGATCGTATTCCACCTTGTGCTAAGTAGAATGATGATCAATGCTTGTTCCCAAACGCCAATGGCACAAAATGGCACAGGAGACGTAGAATCGTGCTCTATATGTCTTCACACATACAAGGACCGCGCAATTGTTCCGACTTGCTCCCACGAATTTTGTTTTGGGTGCATCCTCGAATGGTCTGGTAAGGAATTCATGACCAGCCGGGAGTCACCACTCTAATCGCGTTGGGCGCAGAACAGTCAAGCAAATGCCCACTGTGTAACCAAATCATAGGCGACTATCTCATCCACCGGTTTCGTGGGCGATACGATTATCAGAAACACTACCTCGTTAAACGAGATATGGCCAACCCCACACCTGGCCCATCGAGACAGCAACGACGCGAGCGACGATACAGAGAGGAAGTGGACCGGCTGGAAGAGTCGATAGAGAAGCGTCGGGCTATTTACTACTGGGGACTTTATGCAAAGGTGCGATACCAACTCTATCGGGCCCGCTGGCACTGAGGCTGCCCACTGCAGCATGTGGCCTCCAATATGTTTACCAAGTACCGGCCTTATCCTTCGCCCCAGAACTTTGCAGCATCCGACGACATGGTCCGACGGACAACCTCTTTTCTTCGTCGCGAACTTCGCATCTGGCCAAACCTTGACGTCGAGTTCCTCACCACGTTCACAATTTCCATCATGAAATCCATCGACATTCGCTCGGAGAGTGCTGTGAAGCTCATTTCCGAGTTCTTGGATCCTGATGGCGGCAAGGACAATGCTGAGCATTTTGCGCACGGTGCGTGTCCAACCATCCTCGTCATCTCTGCTAATAGCCTCCACTGCAGAGGTATACAGCTATGTGAGATCGCCTTACCGAGACCTCTTCGTTTACGACACCGTTGTTCAATACGACGAGCCTCCCGAGAGAGATGTACGCTGGCACGGTCCGCGCTCCCGGACGACGACGCCTAGCCCAGAGCCCTCTGTTTCGCCACCTCGGCGGGCACGAAGACCCCGATCGCCCTCGCCGGTTCGTCCATCAGTGCGGCGCCGCTCGTCCCCCTCGCCAGCACGGTCAGATATATCCTGGTCGCCGTCCGGCAGAATATACACCCACACGGGCGTGCAAGATGACAGTCCCCCACCAACACCAGTGCCAGCGCCTCAGCTCGCTCAACAACACCGAGCGCGGTCTCCACCGTCGCACTCCCTTTCACCCTCTTCACCGTCGGTCTGTAGTACGGTAGAAGAGCTTGTCCCAAAGCCCGCCCAAATCGTGGAGCCGACGCCGCTTGTGCCGAGAACACAATCGCTCGTTGGACATCCCAAGCGGCCTCTAAGATCTGCATTAGAATCTGTACATGCTCACTTGGGCTTTGCCAACTCACGACTCTCCACACAGAAGGGTCCCTCGACACCACTGGTCGTGACAGAACAACCGGAGCCATGTAATTCGAAACAGGCAGAGATTCGCCGGCGTCTACTTGCCCTCAAAGCGGACACCACACAAACGCAGGAGGATCGCACGCCCGAGCAAACAATCGACTCGGTGGGGAGCGAGAGAGAACGCAATCTGCGTTTGCGCGCGCGTCTTGCAGCGGAGAAGAGAAGGGCCACCTGCGCGCCTGAAGTAGCTTAGAGTATCCGTGAGTTTGCTCTGAATACTTAGCGCCTCTGCAGTCACTCCATGGATTATGACCTGGGATTATTTGATCGTGTCAATACTCGGTTGAACAATGGAAGCGGGTTTCTCTTTCATTCGATCCTTTGGAAACAGGCGTAAAGCCTCATGTTCTTTGTGATCCTCATATATAAAGACGCTCTGTTCACAGCGCCCAACATTCCCTTGTTCTTCTACTCCCTCGATGCATCTCCTGTGCTGTGGATCTACGTTGCCAAAAGTCAAGTTTGGAAGACCACATTCAAAGCGCCGCCCGAAAGGCAGACTACCTGACCCTCCGTCAGACGACGAATCGGACCGGGCGCACCCAGCGAAGACCAAGAAACCTGCTAAGCACGCGTCGTGGATACCCTTCCTCAATGCCGCGCAAAACAGAACACTTACTCCACCAGTGGATGCATTCGCGCCTACGTACAGTGAGAAAGAGGCTGTCCGGTTGGGGTACCAGACACATTCATACGACCGGCCTCTTATACTCAACTTCGCTGGCCGCCGGTTCAAGGCCGTGACCCCGCTACTCTACGCAGGCGAGACGTGTGCAGTATGGACGGCATTGGAGGATCGGCAGAGTCGCGGCGAGACCTGCAACAGACAATGCGCGGTCAAGATTGTGTACACACACAAGCTCGTGGAACGGAACACTCAGGACCGAGAAAACAAACCGTGGGGCGCGGCAGACCGAATGGCAGCACTTGCTGAGGTGCAGAAGGAGGTGGATGTGATGCGTGATAATCCGGGGCTAAGCCCATTCTTGGCCGAGCTAATATTCGTGGGACATGATTTGGATGCAACATACATATTTATGGTGCGCTTCTTGCTTTCTCAGGATGTTAGCTAAGACCGTAAAAGCCCACGTACTCGGTTAACCTGCGCAAAATCTTTGCAAACTCATCTCGTGCGAAGCTAACGGTTGAGAAACTAGCTCGTTGTGCGGTGGAAGTGGTATGTCCCCTAGTAATGCTCCCATTATGAAACTCAAGCAGACAAGCTCCTTGGTCTCAATGACTTGCATGAACGCAATATCGCACACCTCAATCTTACACCGGATAACATTTGCTTCCATGGGACGCGACAGCATGCACGTATTTGTGACTTTGGCGCGTGCCAACATCTGGATGCTGTCTACCCACCTTACGTCGCCAGAAACCCATATATGGCTCCGGAGTTACGCAAAGAGAAAGCCCGTGTCGATGGAATCAAGGCCGACATTTACTCTTTCGGTGTCCTCTTTCTGGAGATGATGGACTTCGAATGGATTGAAGGGCACTGGATGAATAAACCGGGACCAAATGAAGCACTGAACTTCCGGTTCGACAAGATGCCGTTCGACGCGAAAGACCCTCAGGTCGAGGAGTTCAGCAAGGCTTATTACGCGAAATGGGACCTCTATAGTCTAGTTTACGGCAAGGTACGTGCTATGAGTCGATAGCGCTAGAAGGAAGCCTGATGTATGTCTATGTGTAGTTACTAGCACACGATCCACAACAACGCCCGACTATCGACAAAATCCTGAACCACAAGTTCTTCAGAGATCATGGGTGCAGTGACAAATCCAAGCTATACGAGGTCGCGACAAAAGGTGTGGATTTCCTAGCTTTTTATTAACTCTAGGCTTACCCAAAGGCGCTAGATGCCAAAGAATTCAACGCAATAGCGGGACATCTGATGTTGAACCACGAAAATCTTTCCCAGGAGGTGCTTGCGTCCGCTGAACACTCGGGCGAATGTGTACATCTGATGCCTGGGCGGCACGTCGATGCAGCAAGGGCCAGAAACAGCGAAAATACGTCGATGTCGGCTATTAGCACTGCTGGTACGATGGGGAGTCGGTAATCCATGGACCAGGCAAGTTTTTAAGTCACGAAGAGACATGACCTTCACGCTACCTTTCGTACATACCCATCTCTCTACCATGTATTCATATCTCTTCAACAATTGTCCTTTGACCTGCGCCCGAGGAACTGGGCTAGCATACGCGCAGACCGCTCAAACAACATGCGTGCACCTTGAGATACACGAATTGAGCTAACATTATTGCAAACTAAGGTACACTAGCAACTTATGAAGAATGATATACAGGCTAATCATCATCGTCAAAGTCCATGAGCATTTTGTCCGTGATCCCATCATCATCAAACTCGTCTTCCTCCTCGTCCATTTTAGCTGCGTCCTCCATATCCTTTTGCTTCTGCTTTGCTTGTGCCTTGTGTACATCCTCAAGTGTCCACAGTGATACGCCTGTTTGGTTCTCATTCGGGTTTTGAGATATCGTCCGCATGAAAAGCTTCGACAGCGTTATTGCCATGTCAGTCGACAGATTTGACGCAGCATTCGTGATGTACTGGTTGATCCACCTTGGCAACTTCGCCCGCTTGTCCGCTCGGCTGAAGCGCTGGAATATCTTGGTGAGATTTTGCTTGGTGAAGCACAAAATACTATACCTTGTCAGCGAATACCATGAGTCCCCAATCAGTCTTTCCGCGCAAAACACGTCCAACACACTGCGCGGCGTTGCGCATCGCATCGAAGCCCAAGAATTCAGACTCGCGGATCCGATATGCATCGCGCAGATATTCGAGGCGCGCACGTAGTATCCTGCTTTCTGTGTATTGGTATGGCACACCAAACATGATGACCGCGCGTCCGTAGTTGTGGTCGAAATCGATCCCCTCAGACACTTTGCCGCGTGCGACAGAGAGCAGAACAGCGCCCCGGCCATTGTCGCACGCCCGTCGATAATTCTCTAGGGCAATGCTTGTTTCGTTGGCATCCGGGGTCTCGACGAAGATTAGCTTGTGCTTCCAAACCTCATTCAGGATACCCTTCGGATGGAGTCAGCTCGAGGCTGCAATGGTAGTGGATTACAACATACCATATCATTCCAAGCAGCGACGATACTTTCCATGTAAAGATAACTTGGAAAGAAAGCCACGATTCCGTCGGGAACCACCTTGCTATATTCGACGAGGATGCTTCCGAAATTGCGCACCACCGCAGGATCGTTGCGGACTTCAAAGCGCGAGCTCACTGCGACCTGGTCACTGCCGCGCGTAATTACCAATGGGAGGAAGGCGTTGCGTGTCAGCGTCATGGGGTATGTCTCTTGTACCACAGGTGCAAATTGTAGCATCTTGGGATACATGTCGAGCGGCGAGATGGTCCCAGAGGTAATGATCACGCTGCTGAAATTCTCGAAAACAGGCTTAATGGCCAGCGAGGGATCAAGGCAGCTACAAGAATGAGCTTCGCACTAATGGATAGAAAAAGACAACACACGTAAAATGGAATATAGGATTGGCAACGGTTGCATGTTCGGTCTCGAATGGTTCCAATATCAGCAGGAATCCTGCGCTAGACGTCAAACATAGTTGCGAGGACAATCATTTCACATACCCTTCTCGTACGTCGATACCAAAGTGGCAAATGAAGCGACCTTCTGGAGAGCAGAGTGCTCATCCAACCGACTGATCTCTAACGTCCGAATAAGCGACTGTAATCGGTCATTACAAAACCTGCTGGCGTTCAGAACAGTAAACAGAGGCACACTAGGATTGACATACCTAAGCGGCCGGCGTTCAATGTACGTGATATCTTTCAAATGCTGCAGAAACGACAGAGGAGTCTCAGCGACGACGTGTTGAATGCGCATTCGCGTCTATCAAAACCGTCAGGCGGTGTTGATACAACGAGCAAGAAACAGACTTTGAGATACTCTACAAATCGTTTGAGGAAAGCCATAAAATGCTCCGCCTTGCGGATATTGCCTGGAATGGCCTCATGCAATAAGTCCTCCGGGAGGACTACACGGATTCAGCCGGGCAACAGAGGAACGACAGAAAAATGAGCTTACCTGGACTTGTCATGAAGCTATCTACATCGTCATCGTTTGGCGTATCCTCCTGTAAACCCTCGACGAGTCGTGCATACTCATCCTGTAGCTTGGCCGCATCAGTGGTTTTGATCCTAGGCGCTCAAATAAGCCAAGACACAGCGAGACACTGGAACACACACTCTTCTATTTTCTCGCCTAATTTATCAATGCTTCGGGTGGCAGATTCGAGCATGGGCCGTGTCATGTCAATGCTGAGCGATTCGATGCAAACATTGTCTGGTGGTCGTGAATATCAGTCAGAGACACACACTAGGCCAACATACCTATGTTGTGAGCCTCATCGAATACAACGATAGCATCCTTCGAAATCTCTTTCGAGACCTGTTCGGCGACTTTGGGATCGAGCATGTAATGGAAGGAATAGATGATTATGTCGACGAATGGCAGCTGCCTGGATTGAGCGCAAGCATTGGGCATGGCCTTGGAAGCTCACCATTCGGCGAACAGTGAAGTACGGACAAACAACTTTCTCACGTCCGTATTCCAGAACATCGGCCAGTGTGTGAATTCCAGGTGGGATAAGCGCGCCGGGTTCCATCTTGCCAAGATTCTGCAGACGCGTTCAACAAGCGGTTTCATAGGTTCTGTGCGCGACGCACTTCATGCCAATCACATAAGTCGACTGAGCCTGGATCTTCACGTCCTTTTTTGCATGCTGCACTGTTGGTAATGTCGCGACATCGCGCGTCGACCACTTTGCCCTTCTTCTCTTTCGAAACCTACTTGCTGAGCCTAATGATAAACCAGTGACCATTTACACGCACCTCAGGATGTATACACAGGTTTTTGCGACTCGTGAGACCAATTCCTGTAAAACTTTGCTCTCTCGCTCTCTCCTCCTCCGTTTCGGCTATTTCGATGCGGTATGCCATAAGTCTCTTGAGCTCGGCCAGTGCCTTCTCGATTTCTGGTACCGTTCGTGAGCAGTAGACGAGCTTTCTGCGGACACCAGGCGCATTCTAAGCAGAGGAGTCAGCAAACAGGCGGGCATTGAGTCACTGTCCATACTTGCTGGTATGAGACAATCAATGACAGAAGAGAGACCGTCTTTCCAGTTCCCGAGGGCATCTCCAAAACACAGTGGCCCTTTGATTCCGGGTCAGAGGAATCCAAAATGCACCAGACAGCCATACCGGCGCGTCGAGCGTCCGCTTGAGATCACACATGTAGGCATATTGTTCTGAATTTCGGTGAGTTGGCGAGCTGGTCAAGCTAGAAGCGACATGCCAGGGTATATTCTGTCATAAGGGAAAACAACCTGCTCTAAGGTTAGGCATAAGCATAGCTTCACAAGTTGAATGTCCCAACTGGTAAATCGTCAATGAAGAACTTCATAACGCGCTGTGACTTTGTGACAGTCGCGTCAAGGTGACATCAAGAGGCGATTCCCACGCATGATTCATTTTGCGACAAATTCAGAGTCCGCAACATTTACTTGAGCAAGGTGGATTGAACCTGTATGTATGCGACTTGAGCGCTTGAGCTTGAGCTCCAACGTCTACGCTCTCAGATCTCTAAGAGTGTGCGCGCGCCCACGTGTAGACCACACGATCGGTCGCAAACCACTGCCAGGGTCCAGAACCATGAATCCCTCTTCGAACTTGCTTCGAACCAGCAACACGCAGATCTCACGGTGGTTCATGTGGGGAGTAGTCATGCATTGATCTATGGATATCAGAGCCCAACAGAGCAGCCTATAAACCGTCCCTAAACACTGTACGCACACAGATCCAAGTTTCTTTCACTGAGCTTAGGGGTAGAGACCTTGATACTTCTGCTATGCGTAATTCACTTCTGGATCTTCCTCTGCATGGTGGCAATCCAGCTTGATGCGAGGGTCTAGACTCTACGCTTACGCCAACAATGCTTGCCAAAGGTTATGGGAGGTTATGGATTATTCTCATCACCATCTCCAGCACTGGCCAATTTGTACCCCCATGCTCAGCTGTACGAGGCTGTAAGTCCTGCAGCCTTGGATTTTGCCTGCGTGGGTCCTCTCTAAAGACCATCACCACTGTTTTCTAATCAGCGCATCCAACCATAACTTTCCAAGTCTACACCTTCAAGCTTCGAGCCTTGGTGTCGTTGGGTACTTGTCATATACTCTATGTATCGCTCAGTTCAAAGAGCAATGCGATGTCGTATCGAGCACACAACAGCCTGGTGGACACTTCGAGGGAATGTGCTAAACTACTTTGCTGTCAATGCGGACTCTGCGTAATCCACTTGTCATCGCGCACCGATGATTGCTTGAACGTCCATCTTGACTATAAAAACAGCGTTTATCTCCGTGTATGAAGTTGTCGGTGAAAACTGCCTTACTTACATCCGAGGCACCATACCTACCTAAGTGATGTGGCGTGGGAAAGGAAGCCAGAGGCAATCAATCATTAGTCAGGCTGTCCGGGCCGCATCAACCCTCTCTTTTCCCATCTTCGACGTGCTCTTCTCTTCGTCCAGCTAGCTGAACGAGCGCTGCTCTGCCATTCTTTTGACGTTGCCCTCGTCGTCCTTTTCTAACCTTGCTGGTACAAGCGACGTCGAGTCGACATGGCTTCCCGAGGCTACGGAGCGCCTCCCGATTCTCGCAATCCATTCAGCAACCCACAGCAGCCCCCCGGCCAACAACCCTACGGTGGACCCAGACGCGACTATGACGCCGAGTCAGACGGCGGCGGCGACCCATATGGTTCCTACAACTCTAGCACTACCCGACTAGCAGGTGGTCCTGGTTACTACGATCAGAGTACGTTACTTCCACGGCCTTGGTGATTGCGCCTTCTGACCCTCGCCCTCAGCGCCGGCCGGCTCCGTTGATGACCACTCCCGTCGGTTCATCCCATCCATGGCTTCACAGTCAAGCCTACCATCCATATCCCCGTTCGCCGATCCTGGCGTGGGCTCCAATGAGCCTTACCCCGCCTGGACAGCAGAGAAGGGCATTCCAATGTCGAAGGAGGAAATTGAGGACATTTTCCTCGACCTCGCGCAAAAATTCGGTTTTCAGAAGGACTCGATGCGGAACATGGTGCGTCGCCTTTTCTCTGACGAAGCTCCTCGTTGTTCACAGCCACCGAACACAGTTCGACTTCACGATGCACCTGCTGGACTCGCGCTCGTCGCGGATGACACCAAATCAGGCCCTTCTTACCCTCCACGCCGATTATATTGGTGGTCAAAATGCCAATTACCGGAAATGGTACTTTGCTGCGCAGCTCAACTTGGATGACGCTGTCGGTCAGTCCCAAAATCCTGGCCTGCAACGCCTCAAGTCCATCAAGGGCGCCAAGGGCGGCAGCAAGTCCCTGGACTCTGCTCTCAACCGTTGGCGCAACGCGATGAATAACATGTCGCATTATGATCGCTTGCGTCAGATTGCACTGTACCTCCTGTGCTGGGGCGAGGCTGCCAACGTCCGCTTCACGCCCGAATGTCTCTGCTTCATCTTCAAGTGTGCGGACGACTACTATCGCAGCCCGGAATGTCAGAACCGTGTTGACCCCGTCCCCGAGGGTCTCTACCTCAAGACAGTCATCACCCCCCTCTACCGCTTCATGCGCGACCAAGGCTACGAGGTCGTGGATGGTAAATTCGTCCGCCGCGAGAAGGATCACGACGAGATCATTGGTTACGATGATATCAATCAACTCTTTTGGTACCCGGAGGGCTTGGCCAAAATTGTGCTTAATGACAACGTGCGTACCCATTGGCAAGCTCTTGTTCTGCTACTTATCATTGTGCCCTTAGACTCGCTTGGTCGACGTACCACCGTCACAACGGTTCATGAAGTTGAGCCGCATCGAGTGGAACCGCGTATTCTTCAAGACCTACTTTGAGAAGCGTTCTATCTTCCATTTGCTCATCAACTTCAACCGCATCTGGATTCTTCACGTCGCCGTCTATTTCTTCTTCACTGCCTTCAACTCGCCCAAGGTCTATGCTCCCGCAAATCGTCGTGAACCTGCGCCAGCTATGTCGTGGTCTGCGACCGCTTTGGGAGGCGCAGTTTCGACAATGATCATGATTGTCGGCACCATCGCAGAGTTTTCATACATCCCCACCACCTGGAATAACGCGTCACATCTGACTACTCGATTGATATTCCTCCTCGTCATTTTGGCACTTACGGCTGGCCCTACGTTCTATATTGCCCTTATCGACCTCGAGCATACCACCAGCAATGTCCCTCTCATCATCGGAATCGTCCAGTTCTTCATTAGTGTTGTCGTCACCGTCGTCTTCGGTCTTGTTCCATCCGGCCGTATGTTCGGCGACCGAGTTGCGGGCAAGGCGCGCAAGTACATGGCCTCACAGACATTTACGGCCTCATATCCTGCCCTTCCTCGTTCAGCGCGCATGGCCTCAATTATCATGTGGCTACTCATTTTCGGCTGCAAGTTCGTCGAGTCCTATTTCTTCTTGACGTCTTCGTTCTCGTCGCCTGTATCGGTCATGGCTCGCACGAAGGTTCAGAGCTGTAATGACATCTACTTCGGCAACCGTCTATGCTCTAACCAGGTACCATTTACGCTGGCCATCATGTACATCATGGATCTGGTCCTCTTTTTCCTGGATACATATCTCTGGTACATCATCTGGATTGTCATCTTTTCTATCGGACGAAGCTTCAGCCTGGGCCTCAGCATTTGGACCCCATGGAAGGACATCTATACTCGCATGCCAAAACGGATATATGCAAAGCTCTTGGCTACAGGAGAGATGGAAGTGAAGTACAAGCCCAAGGTCAGTAACAAAAGTGGTTTCCGGGATCTGATACTGACAGCTCTTTAGGTCCTTGTTTCTCAGATATGGAATGCCGTGATCATTTCCATGTATCGTGAACATCTGCTGTCTATCGACCATGTCCAGCGCCTGTTGTACCACCAAGTTGATGGCCCAGATGGAAGGCGCACCTTGCGCGCGCCGCCCTTCTTCACCAACAATGACAGCGGCAACTTCTTCCCCAAGGATGGCGAGGCTGAGCGTCGTATCTCCTTCTTCTCATCCTCTTTGACCACCGCACTTCCCGAGCCTGTCCCTGTCGATGCCATGCCTACCTTCACGGTTCTCGTTCCTCATTATTCCGAGAAGATCCTTCTCAGCTTGCGCGAGATCATTCGGGAAGAGGACAAGAACACGCGTGTCACCATTTTGGAGTACACGAAGCAACTTCATTCGGTCGAATGGGACAACTTTGTCAAGGACACCAAGATTTTGGCCGAGGAGATGGATGGAGATGGTGTCAGCGAGAAGCAAGGAGGAAAGACAGACGACTTGCCATTCTACTGCATTGGTTTCAAGACATCATCACCCGAATACACCCTCCGCACGCGCATCTGGGCATCTCTCCGCGCACAGACACTCTATCGCACGGTCTCTGGAATGATGAACTACTCGAAGGCTATCAAGTTGCTCTACAGAGTTGAAAACCCCGACATCGTCCATAGCTTTGGTGGCAACACTGAGCGACTGGAACGAGAACTGGAACGCATGGCTAGGCGCAAGTTCAAGTTTGCCATCTCTATGCAACGCTATGCCAAGTTCAACAAGGAGGAGCAAGAAAATGCCGAGTTCCTTCTGCGCGCGTATCCCGACCTCCAAATTGCCTACCTCGACGAAGAGGCCGGTGACAAAGGCAGCGATCCTCGTCTCTTCTCGGTCCTCATCGATGGCCATTCCGAATTCGACGAGGCCACAGGCAAGCGTCGTCCCAAATTCCGCGTCGAATTACCAGGCAACCCTATTCTCGGCGACGGCAAGTCGGACAACCAGAATCACGCCATCATCTTCTATCGTGGTGAGTATCTCCAGCTCATCGACGCCAACCAGGACAACTACCTCGAAGAATGTCTCAAGATTCGTAACGTTCTGGGAGAATTCGAAGAGCTTCGCGTTTCAAACCAAAGCCCGTACGCTCAATGGGGACACAAGGAATTCAACAAGGCGCCAGTGGCTATCGTTGGTACTCGAGAGTACATTTTCTCGGAGAACATTGGTGTGCTCGGTGATATTGCTGCTGGAAAGGAACAGACATTCGGTACTATGACCGCTCGCGCGCTAGCCTGGATTGGAGGCAAGCTTCATTATGGCCACCCCGATTTCCTCAACGCAACGTTCATGACGACTCGTGGTGGTGTGTCCAAAGCGCAAAAGGGTCTCCATCTCAACGAGGATATTTTCGCTGGTATGAACGCATTTGGACGTGGTGGCCGTATCAAGCACTCGGAGTACTATCAGTGCGGAAAGGGTCGTGATCTTGGTTTCGGTACTATTCTCAACTTCCAGACGAAGATTGGCACTGGTATGGGCGAGCAACTGCTCAGTCGCGAGTACTACTACCTTGGCACCCAACTCCCCATTGACCGCTTCCTAACCTTCTACTATGGTCATCCTGGTTTCCACGTTAACAACATCCTGGTCATCTATTCGATTCAAGTCTTCATGATCACTTGTAAGTTCGCCCGTTTTTCTGGCATTCCTTGCGTTGACTCATCGTGTAGTGTTGTACCTTGGTACACTCAACAAGCAGCTGTTAATTTGCGAGGTCGATTCGCAGGGCAACGTTTTGGGTGGTCAGCCTGGTTGTTACAACCTCATCCCGGTTTTCGAGTGGATCAGGCGTTCCATTATTTCGATTTTCTTGGTCTTCTTTATTGCTTTCTTGCCCCTGTTCTTGCAAGGTTCGTATGTCGTCCGAACGCAGCTATTCTATGCTAACATTCTGCAGAGCTCACGGAACGTGGCACTGGAAAGGCACTACTTCGTCTAGGCAAACATTTCCTGTCGCTCTCGCCCATCTTCGAGGTTTTCTCTACCCAGATTTACTCGCAGGCCGTCCTCAACAATTTGACGTTTGGCGGTGCTCGTTATATCGCCACTGGCCGTGGATTCGCGACAACAAGAATCAGCTTCAGTATCCTCTTCTCTCGGTTCGCTGGTCCTAGTATCTACATGGGCATGCGCAACCTGTTGCTGCTTCTCTACGCCACGATGTCCATTTGGATTCCCCATCTCATCTACTTCTGGCTATCCGTCCTCTCGTTGTGTGTCGCGCCATTCTTCTTCAACCCGCATCAGTTCTCCATTCCCGACTTCGTCATCGACTATCGCGAGTACCTGCGCTGGATGTCGCGCGGTAACTCCCGTCATAAGGCGAGCAGTTGGTACGGCTACTGCCGTCTGTCGCGTACGATGATTACTGGCTACAAGAAGAAAAAACTCGGACACCCATCGGACAAGTTATCAGGCGATGCGCCTCGTGCGAAGTGGAAAACGGTCATCTTCTCTGAAATCATCTGGCCCATCGGGACTGCCATCGTCTTCACCAACGCGTACATGTTCGTCAAGTCATTCGTCGACGAAAATGGAAACCAGAACCCCAGCCCTCTCATCCGCATTGCGGTCATTGCGGTAGGACCAGTCGTTTGGAACGCAGCGATTTTGCTTGGCCTTTTCTTTGTGTCGCTGTTCCTCGGCCCGATGCTGGATTCATGGCAGAAGTTTGGTTCAGTCATGGCTGCCCTCGCTCATATGTTGTCGCTCATTGGTCTATTGGCTTTCTTCGAGTTCTTCGTGCGTTGTCTGTCTACATTTTCTTCGATATAAACTAACATGCTACAGTGGTTCCTTGAGCTCTGGGATGCATCGCATGCCGTTCTGGGTATCATTTGTATCATCGCTATCCAGCGCGCTATCCAGAAGATCCTCATTTCGGTCTTTTTGACCCGTGAGTTCAAGCACGACGAGACCAACAGAGCGTGGTGGACTGGTAAATGGTACGGACGCGGCCTCGGAACGTCTGCCATGTCGCAGCCTGCGCGTGAATTCATCGTCAAGGTCGTGGAGATGTCTCTGTGGTCCTCGGACTTCATTCTTGGTCATCTCCTCCTAATGATCCTCACGCCCTTCCTCATGATTCCATTCATGAACACCGTTCACTCGACGATGCTTTGTATGTTCCCTTTTCTTCTTATTCAACTACGACTAACAGCTCCCGTAGTCTGGTTGAGGCCATCTAAGCAAATCCGTCCCCCGCTCTTCTCGACCAAGCAGAAGAGGCAGCGCAGATGGATTGTACGTGTATCAATAATATTTGCTAGTAATGTCTAACTCTGTCTAGGTCATGAAGTATTCCATCACCTACCTGATCATTCAGGGTTTCTTCGCGGCGCTTGTTGTTTTGCGTACGTCCCTCCTCATGTTTACCCTCGCCTCCGTCTAACCGCACGCACAGCTGCGCTTTTCCGCGATGTACTAGACTTTGAGTGTGAGGTCTGCAAGAACATATAATGAATCTAACTTCCATGGTCTTTCGGATCTACATACTTTTTTCACTGATACCTAACCGCTCTATCGAACGATGCTTAATGCATATAATAGCTAGCACCCACGGTCTTTCTTGTTTTCTTGTACCCCGCATTTTACTGGATAATAGAATGGATGCCTGCCCCTTGTGTTGGAGTTACGTTTGTACAACGGGAACCTCGATAGGTTGGCCATTGAGATCATTGGACTTGCAGTCAAATGTATTGGGCAGGTCGTACAAAGCTGCCAGAGTCATAATGATTAGTAGATTGCAGGCCTAGAAATATTTGGAAGGCCTAGTTTCATTGGTTCTACAGGTCTGTTTGTGCGCTGGCCTGCATATATGATAAGCCACTTGCAAACTTTTGCACGCAAGAACATACCAGTGATTGCGCTGGCACCGATGAACATGGCCCTGTACATAGTTAATCACATACACACGCCAAGTGACTAGCTTGACTGAGGCAACTCACAGTTTTGGAACAATAGTAGACCTGCTTGCACTGTGCAATAGCCGTTTGTTTAGCATTCTGCGATAGTGTACGCTTTCTCCACTCACTGCTGCACATCTCATCGCGCCTGCGGCCTGAAGGCTGACAGTTTACTCAGAGAATTGCATCCAGAACAAAGAACGCTATCAGGTCGTGGTAGGTGCGTTCGGTCTGCGAATATTTTGTCGTGCAAATCTGGCGCAGGGTGGGAAGTAAAGAAGGGTATCCGGAACTCGGAACATGAACCGACCGTCACTGAGTTCGATCACGCCCACTAGCGCCACCTTGGCGTTCACTATGAGCTGGGGCTCAATAGCCCTGGTCAAGGTTGGGTGAAAATCTACATGATAATTATGGAAACGTGCACAGTGTCATGATAGTTTGCAAACGAAAAACTGGCAGATGTGCCTAGTAACTCTGACAAATTGGAACCACCGTGCTTCGTAAGCACAATGCTCCTTCTAGTTCCCCCGTTTTTCCTTTCTGGGAAAGTGATCGGTTTAGCATAACAGATTTTGTTTGGAATTTCGGATTCCAGGGCTCAAGCTAATCCCGCCGATCCGGATCGGTTAGTCATCACAAAGGAATTCAACCGAGCGACTTGAACGTCCCTCGTGGTCACTAATGGTACGCCATAGATGGAGAGTATATTATTCGTTGTATAGGATACATATGCGATTCATATAAAGTAGATAAGGAGCTTGTAAAGTACTGTATGTACTTCACCGAGTTGCGGTCCTACGGCTACCTACCGGATGAAGACTACTAATCGCCAACTCGAAATGCTCGGCCGTTCATTCATCGGGCCGACATCCAAAATCGCGACAGTTTTAGCTTACATCGCTACGTCGAATACCGTCCAGTCAGTTATACAAAATACAATTACAGATCGTAACAACGTTATCCAGTAATGCCTAATCGTTGACATACCGCATCTATAACCTGATTCGTCACTGCAAGCTTCTCCCACGTATTCGCATACACTTCCTCTTGCGACGTCTGAATCATCTTCGCCAGCTCTGCTCTCAAGCCCCCATACTCCATTACACACAGCTCATGTATCTTCGGCCGCACGTTATCTTGGAAGAATGCCTCAACGGCGGCTGCGTCGATACGCGGCGTCTGCTGCTGCATATTGCGCGAGTACATCTCCAGCGATGTATGGAAGTTTTTCAACTCCTGCCGATCCGCCTCCGCATCCTTTTCCAGTTTCTCAATGCGTGCAAGAAGCTGCTCACCGTGAGTACAAGGATTCGAACCACAAACGATTCTTTTCGACTGACCGCTTGATTGAAATGCGATTCTTCCTGTGTTTTTTGTGCAATGGTAGACATTTCTGTGTCCACATTTTTTGCACGGGCCAAAAGATCATGGGTTTCCTGCGAGACTGTCCGCATACTCTCTTGTAGCTTATCCAGTCTAGCAGTCGTAGCCTTTCGCCATTTGACTTCGGGGTCGTTCGGGCTCCTCCTTGCTGCCTCCACATCAGCGATGCGCTCTTCAAACATCTGTTCAATTTCCGCCTTGAAATCCTCGTCATGCTGGTTCAGAGTATTGCGTATAGTGTCAATATCATCTTCCAGCACGTCCATTCTTTGACGAATCTTCTCGCCCTCTTCCCTGTCCACGGGCGCTGCACTACCGTCGTTGGTGCGTTTACGTTTCAGAGGGCGCATGCCGTCGACAAACTTCTCCTCGAGACCCAGCTCTTCCATTATTTCCAGGCGGCTGTCTTCGACAACTTTTTGCAGGCCTGCGATCTGTATCTCGAGCTCTCCTAAATGTCGCGACATGGTTTCGCTCTCGTTGGCGATACCGTCGGGCATCGTGCGTGGTGCAGAGGGCCATTCTGGTGCATTAATGATTGATACGAGAATTTCGTTGAGAACGGCCTCTTTCTGTCGAACGACTTCTTCGAGCTGATTTGCCTCGTTGACTGAAAGTCCCAGCAGAGGGTTTATCTTGGCTATTTGATGTAGTGTTTCGAGGCGGTCCTTGGTGCCCTGCAAGTCCTTGGCTTGACTGACCCATTTTGTGACCAGACTATGAAAGCATTGAGCTAGCCCATTGAAGAACAAGAGACAAGGACTCACTCCATAAGCTTCTTCCAGCGCGTTTTGGTAGTCTCTGGCTGAAGCGTTTCTGAGGGAATAGTGACAGGGCGCAGAGAGGAAATGGACGGCATGGCGGGCATTTGTGCGATGGAGGCAGGCGAAATATTGAGGGACATCTTAGCGGGAGCAGATGGCGGCGGCGGCGGCGGTAGTAAGGGCTTGTCGCTTGCAGGCACGAATCCTGGCAAAGGTGCTGAAACAGTCGACGGACCGGCTGGTGGTGGTTGTGGCGATGGTGGATTGAGGTTGAATACGTCCGACAAAGAGGCAGACGGCGGTGGGGGCCGAGAAAAGCGCTCAGAGCGTGGGGGACTCCGAGGACGCGAGCTTGTGACAGACGAGGCTCTATTTCGACCGCGTTCACTGTACGGCGAGCGGGGGCCTCGCGGTGGCGAACGGGATAGACGGCGGCGGGGAGGTGGTGAACGGTCGCGGGATGTGTTGTATCGTCGTCGGGGCGGTGAAGGCAAAGGAGAACGACCACCAGTGCTGCGATGGTCGCGGTGATTGGGAGAGCTTCTGCGTGGTGGTGATCGTGAACGGGACACACGCCTAACTGGTTTTCGACTGGCAATGAACGGAGAGCTGAGCTTGGAACACATTCCAGATTCTTGTGTACGCACTAATCATATTTGTTGCCCGTTGGTTTTAGCCTGTCCCACTCCGGGTCGTCTGGATGGGCGAAAAAGCATCTTGAGCCGTGTGAACAAGGAAAAAGTTCGACGCCATCGTCGCTGTAATTGTGACAGCGTTTGATTTTTTCGGAGCGGTATGGTTTGAACATGATGGTAGGTAACAAGAGGTAATTCTATACAAACTTCTGTGGGCAAGCTACGGCGGTCACTCGTTGATCACAGTTAATGCATCCGAAATCAAGGTTTGCCTCTCCCGGACACAAACAGCTTTTTGGGTAAATTACTGATTTTCGTTTGCGACTTTCCCCCACAATTTTTGGTGCATAGTATCCCACATCTCCAGCATTTCTGTGTCTCCGCTGGCTAGACGTCCTGCAAATGCTCCCTCTGGGTCAATTTCGCCCTCTTCGAGCGGGCTTGGGCATTGATGCGTCTCATGTTGTTTCTCTACCATTCTCTCTGTCTTTTCCATCAACTGCGCGTATCTGTCAGAAATAATGCTCTCGGACCTCCGCAAACTGACCAATTCCATCATTGCAAGTTCTTCGTTCGCAGAAGACAATACCTCCCTAGAAGCATCCTCGAGCTCACCGGCCAGTGCCTGCAATGCACTCAAGTCAATAATACCCTCAAAAGTCGGAGCTTCGACTTCTCCCTTGTCGACATCTTCCTCTGCTGGTTTCTTGACTCTGAGGGCATCTCTGAACTGTTTTGCGAGGGTGTCCATTCTCCCAACTGAAGCCGCCCCTTCGCTGTCTAAACCATCTGCGACTTCTGGTAGGACTAATGCTAGCTCCTTTCGCACAGAAATTGCTCGCTCCGTATCCTTCTCGTCCAAGGCTTCAAGAAGTATCCTGGGGTGCATGAGATCCAGTGTGTCCAAAACTGCCGAACGACAATACCTCTGTACCTCTGGAATTCCGGTCCGTCCTAGGTTCACGATAAGAGGAGGGTATTCGATTTGACCTACTTCAGATGGGCTGTTCCACTCTCGGCTGGTCTACGACTGTCAGCGAGCTCCAAATTGCTTCGAAGAGTCCTCACTCCCGAACCGCTCATTTCTGTGTCTGACTCCCAGTCCATCCTTTCGAGGCAGACCATGAACGTTCCCTGTCCTTATATCGGAAACCACACCATGCAAGCATGCATGTTCGTGCTATCGGTCAAGTCGAATTTCCCATTCAATAGGTGGCTCATGCTGTTACACCCCTGCGCTGTTAAGCTCTAGAGCGCCATGAAAACAAGAGAAGGGGTGTTGTAACATTGACGCAGGGTCAGGTCCTTCCGCACAAAGGTCCGCAATACTAGAGTACTCCAAGAAAGCGTTCGAATAGATTTCACCCTTCTCCCTCCCCGTAAAAGCATGCAGAGGTGGCACACCCCTCCACGCTAAATCTGTCATAGCAACCCACTCAGTGTCGAGCGACCGTTCGACGAGCATACAGCCTGGGCCGTCGAAGAACGCACAGCGCATATGACAGGCAGCCAAGTAACTCGAGAAACGGCGCACTCGACGCCCTACAGATTGCAAACTCCCCAGAATCTAACTCGTACATATTGCACACTTTCCAGGAGTCTGTTATCATTTGGATAAATCAGCATGTCACTCCGCAGAGGTTTGAGAAGGAAACAGACCTCACCGACTGTGTGTCTCTGAGGCTGGTTGTAGTATCGCTGACACACGCACGGGGTGGCCGTAGAGCTGCACTGCGCGGGGTGCGCCGCGCTCAGGAAGCACGTTTTTGACTGACAGTCGACGGTTCTCTCTCCTACTTTCGTCAAATGCCCGCACTCCTTCGCGCGCGTGAAGTCTAGCTCTCGGTGGCACATCTCTTTTTGGTCGTTCTTTTCCTCCAAAATATTACGGAGTATTTGTTTTGTTAGCCCAATTTGCAGGTGCTGCTGTGCTCGAACGGGGGAGTTGGGCTGCAGAGCACCTTCAGCCGCCAATCTCCAGGTTTGAGTTTCGATAAAACGCACTGTACCCGTCAATTATGAGGCGCTCGATTACGCGTGGGCACTTCCACATGCCTTATGCTAGCTCTTTATATAATAGAGGGAAGGGTAATTTGGCTTTGGAAGCACACGAAAAAAAGGAAGTGATGGTTGGAACTTAGCGCGGCGATGAGCGTGTGGCCGAAGAGAGAGGGCCATCGCCTGCCCCCGTCATACGCAGCCGAGATACCCACACACAATACAGCTTAAACGTACCGCGTGAGCGGGCAGGCCGCCGGGAGGCGTGCATGTCGAAGTAGCTTTACATGGTTTGAGAGAGCTGTCGACGGAGCCAAGGCGTTGGCGCTGTGTAATCTCACAACTACCCGGCCCTTCGATTGCCGTAGACTACGTGCAAAATGAATCTTGCGCTGGGCGTTGAGCCCAATGGCAGTACACACTCGTCTGGGTAATAGCATCTACACACACCAAAGCCAAGCCAGCTGCACTGCTACTCGGTATTCCCGTCCAATCGCGGCCATCCACAGTTAATACTCGACAACAACCGTGCGTTCGTGGGGTACCCTTTTCGACACTTTTTGACATCGTCTAATTCAGTACCGAGAGATTTGGTGTTCTGCAACCGCCGGCCGTAACGAGGGTTTTCCTTGTCCAAAGCCACACTGCACAGCTCTTTTTGGGAACTTGAACACTAGTAGAACTGCCATGCTCAACATCATACCATCACTGAGTCTCGGAGAAGGCTGCAACCTTCTGAGGCTTCTACTTTAGTAAAATTGTACGAACACGACCAAGAATAAGAACAATGCTTGTTAAGAGCGTGAACCTTCACACGTGTATCCCGGACCGCTGTCCGATCACTGTTGTTCGACAACAGTCGGGGCATTTTGCTCGAGCGCGGGGCAAACGATTCAGCACTTGTAACCACTGCGTCAATTCCCTTGTAGGAGAAATTGGGAATAACATGTCAGCGAAGGATGGATAACAGAGGATAGGCACCTCGAGGATAACATGCATGTACACGGAAGAGAGTTGTGGACGTGAATGTGACCCTCAACGAGAGATAAGGATGTAGTCGAATGTTCACGAGTGCTGACGCAGGTCTGGTTGAATCGGTGAGGTACATGAGGCGGAGATGATGATTTTATATAGCACCAATAGCTGCTGACTCGCCAGCAACTCATATCAACGATTTCACAGAATCAGTGTGTGGCGCAGTTCCCATTGTGTTTATGTAATATTGGATTCCACTTGTTCCCGTGGAGATCAGACGATCTAGCACACCCAATAAGCACCGCGGAGTCCTTTTCCTGCGAGTTCTTTGACTTCATCCACTGCTGTATTGGTGTGTTCTGGAAAGCATGGGCCTGTGAGGTACAAAGCAGAGGTCAGACATGCCGTTTCCGAGTCTGAATTGCAAGTGATCGGAGTGTGGTCCATTATTCTTTTAGATTACGACTCATACACATTAACCTACTGCACGCAACTCGGCCTCGACCTCATAGTGAGGAGAGATAGCCCACACGCGTCCACAGGAAACCCTGCACGCATCAACGGCTGGACAATATCATAGCGCGCTGCTCTTCTGCTTCTGTTCCAGCGCAGGTGTATCAGAGGTAGCCTTCTCCAACGCCTCGTCGATAGTCCTGATAGGCTCTCCCTTGATGACCTTCCGCACCTCGTCCGCGTTAAGTGTCTCGTGCTCGACAAGCGCCTTGGCCAACTACACGTTCTAGTCAGTAACACGCACTCGACAAGAGACATAAACGCAGACGTACTAGATGCAGCTCAGGCATCTTCTCGATCAGCAGCTTCCTTGCCCGTTCCTCCGACTCCTTGATCAAGCTGGACTCGAGTTAGCAAACAGTTCATGCGTGAAGACATGGCACGCACTTGGACACCTCATCTTCGACCGCAGCCAGCCGGCGCCCACTCGACGTTTGACGATCATCATGGAAGATGGGTCCTAGTTTAGAGAAACCCCAACGCTTGACCATTCCGTTCGCAACACTCGTTGCATTCTGGATATCTGAGCTTGCGCCGCTCGTCACATTTTCCACACCATAGACTGGATTGACTTGAGTATAGACAAATGCGATAGTAGAGTGGTACGCACTGAGCTCTTCTGCCACACGTCCGCCCATGGAGACGTCTAATGACGCGTTTAATTCCTTAAAGCTTCTTGATAACATGGCGTCCTCGTTAGGGAGCATAGCCGTCTGCACTCATAAGAGAAATGCGCAACACCAAAGCGGTGAAACGTACATGTCCGAGAGAGTGTCCCCTGGGCATGCAGGTCACTTTGTGTAGAGGATGTGCGCCCTCAGTGTACAGAGAGGCCAAGGCGTGTCCACCCTGTAAAAGGTCTGAGCACAGAAAAAATGCGTGGGCAAGTGCTCACTTCATGGTATGCCGTTGATAACTTGACCTTATCCGAAATGAAAGCGCTGCGCCTTTCTGCGCCCATGATAATACGATCCTATTTGCCTCCGTGAGATTACTGCCCCACGACAAGAGGGAAATGTCGACAGACCTTTGCCCACTCCAAGTGATTCAAGTCCACCTGCTTTGCTTTCTGTTTGGAAGCTTGGATGGCGGCTTGGCTTCAAGAAAAGTCAGCTAGATATTTCATTGTGTAGGAAGATATTCAACGCACTTGACCATGTTCTGAAGGTCGGCACCAGAGAATCCTGTAGTTCCCCGCGCCAAAACCTTGGTGTCGACGTCTGTGGGCTTGCTTCAGTAAGACTTGGGCAAATTTGGCAACACAACAGACCAGGGGCGACACTGATATTCTTCATATGGTGCTTCAAGATTTGGGCACGTCCAAGGAGGTCTGGGAGAGGGACAGTCACATGCCTATCGAAGCGTCCTGGGCGAACCAGGGCACTGAGGCAACAATGAGGAATGTAACATTTGTGAAGAATTCGACATACGGATCCAAACTCTCCGGGAAGTTCGTCGCTGCGATGACAATGACACCTGCTGATTGCGCGAAGCCATCCATCTCGACGAGTAACTGATTCAGAGTCTGCTTCATGTACTGCTGGTCGCGCGCGTTACGCTTGCCGCCAACCGCATCCAGTTCATCAATGAATATGATGGCGGGGTCTTTCTTCCTGGCAGCAGCGAAGAGTTCGCGAACGCGCTTGGCACCAACACCGACAAACATTTCCTCGAATTCAGATCTAGGCATGGGTGAGAAGGAATGTATTTTGACAAGCCAAAAACATACCCAGATGCAAAGAAGAACGGTACACCAGCTTCACCAGCGACAGCCCGAGCCAACATTGTTTTACCAGTACCAGGAGGACTGACAAATGGTTAGGTTGACAACTACAGCCCAACGGGATGCATACCCTGTGAGCAAAACACCCTTCGGCAGCTTACCGCCAAGGGTAGAGAATGACTCTGGGTCTTTGAGGAACTCAACGATGTCTTTCAATTCCTGATACCTGTAAGCTGAATCTCATTTGAGTGGACGTGTTACTCACCTCTTTCGCTTCATCGACACCGTGAACATCAGAAAACTTGACCGTTGTGTCTTCTGAAGGTTCGAACTCCTGGGCACGGGGACCATTTTTCGCGAAGCCGGTATTCTCGATGAGGACGGAGAAGAAAACCAAAAACACTGTTGCTCGTAAGCATGGCATGAATTGATGAACAAAGATATACGTACTGAACGTCACGGCAGCAAGAGTGAACACATGCCTGGCCAATCTTGGTGCCCAGCCTCCTTTGTCTAGACCGACGCATTAGCCGCTGCCTCATAAAATCCTGGTCATATGTGCGCACTTTCAACAAGGGTAACCTTGATAGGTCCATCCGGTGATGCGGCGGCAAAGGGGTTGGCAGTGCTAGCGGCAGAAGCAGCTGCAGCCTGGCCTGCAAGTACCTTTGACGCGATGGCATCGCTGCGTCCAGTAGTCTGAGATGTCGGTGGCGGTGTTTGCGGCTGAGCTGCAGCTTCCGTAGGTGTGGCCTGGTCTGCCGTGGAAGGCGTGCCTTCGAGCAAGGGTGTCCCAGCAAGTAGGGTGTCTCTCCGGCGAGCTGCCTCACGAACATTTGCTTCCTGGCCGGAGCGCACGAGTGCGGCGACATACGCCTGGAATGCATCGTCCGAGCGCAAGAGTGGTGATTGTGGGTCCTACTGCCGGTCAGTCCGTGGAAAAGCTGCGACACGGGCAACGCACGAATTCACACATCCTCTCCCAGCGGTGGATGACCAACTCGTATGATGCCTTGAATCCAGTGTCCAGGAGCGCATTGAATAGAGCCAATTGTTTCGCTACATCGTGTGGGTGTACGTTCGCCTCGGCCTCAAGCTTGGTGATGTGTGCGACGACCATAGGTGACGGTGCGGGCGTCGGTCGCAGCCATGCCGGGAACAGAGATGAAAGTGAAAACGAGCGACGTCCGGGGATAGTATTCGGCAGTCCGAGCGGTACAGCGCGTCTCTGGGCGACCTGGACCATGCATCTTGTCGAAAGAGGGCGGCCAAAGCGTTGAGCGTATAATATCGGCGGGCTTGGGAATGCCGCAAGTCTTAATGGATTCTGCCGAAGCTTGAGAAGAAATCAGACACGTTCCACGACGAAGAGAAATGGACGCACCAGAGCCGACCTCAACATGAGCGGGCCTCGGCTGCGTACGTAGCGGGTGGAAGGAAGAGAATATACTGTCACGTGTACCCAATTCCAAGGTCGATCATCCCGTCACCGACGCGCCGAACTGACGCGTCCTTTAAAAGACATTCAAGGCCTCATTGATATGCTTTTCACCCTGTATTTACCGAATTGATGCATTTAGTTTGCTGACGGACTATGAGCTACACCTTCAATTTTTACTGCTATGTACCAAGATCTTTCTGACTCGCAGAGAGGTCAGAAAATTATGATTCATATTTGTCGAGTCCCAATGTTTAAGTGAGCTGCATAGAGCATCCCTTTGTCACTGCATAAGTAGTTCTATAAATTTACAGGAGATACTGCATACAGTGGTACTATGGCAAAGCCAGTATCATGTCAATATTCTTGTCTATCTGCCCGAAGCATGTCTTGAACCACTTTTCTGGTGATATACCCCCACCTGCCTCTCCGTTCAGACTTAATCTTTCGAGGGCCTGCAGAGCAAATATGGTATCCAAGGCTTCGCGTATCCGTGTAACACTGCTGCGAAGCTCTTCAAGCTCTTCGGACAGGGATTCACGATCATGAGGAGGATGGAGAGCAGAAATAAAGTCATCCGAGGCGGCGAGAAGCGCAGCTGAACATGGCGCGAGGGCGTCGTAGTCTTTTTGTGAAGATGAGGCCGAGGCCGGGGGTGAGAGTATATCTTTTCGCGTTCTTGCGTGGAGGAGGTTGATGATCCGACCAAGAGTGTGCGCCTGTTCAAGTTGAGCAAAAAAAACCACCCATGAAGGACGAACACAAACGCACTTGTTGGACGCGCGCGCGCTCGTCTGGGTTCAAGGCAGCCTCTGAATCGAATCCTAGCTCATCCCACCCGTCATCTTCGTCTTCGTCTCCATCCACCTTGTTGAGCACATCATCCAACTCACTCAATCCGTCCTTCAGTGCTCCCTCATCCAATGCCCATAATTTTCGTACAGCCGTGATGTTGCTGTTCGACAATCCCTTCGGGCCGACTGAGCGCGCAACATCGATAAGCTCATGCACCTCTCCCACCCGCGCCAGGTATACCTTGTTCGTTGTGGAATGCGATGGATCTGCGAGGGCGGCAAGGAGATGCTTGACGGCGTTGATCACATCCGCTGAGACGCGTTCAAACTCACGACGTATCGTCGCGCCGTGGATTGCGGCGTCCAGGAAGGAAACACAATGCACAACCGCCGCTATATGTTTCGATGTCTCCTGCAGTGGGCTATGCACCGCGGTATACTGTGGATTTACTGGGTCCATAGCTAGTGCCAATTTTGTTGTCGATGCTCGCAATAGCAGGAATAGAGACAGAAGGTCCTTTTGGAGGACATCAACACCCAGTGGGGTCGCAGGCTGCTCAATTTCGGAGGGAACAGTCCAAGTATGCGCGGCGGCATCGCAGACTTCGATGAGCGTACGAAAAGCCTGAAGTGCTATTACGTTGATAAGCACATTGGCGCGGGCGGCGGCGACGTGATTGACCCTTTTCTTTTTCGGACATTCTTCGTGGTTGGCAAAGATTGAGCAGAGATGATGGGAGCGATCAAAAGGTGCACGTGCTATCATCCACGCTCGATACACTGGCACCAAAAGCAATATTTTACACAGATATCCTACAAAACCAAATGTTCAAACTATTGAAGCAATACAACTATCCCCTTCCTTCGGCCCCGTTGACGGGGCGAACGATTCCTGGAGCACCTTCGGTCTTGGAAGGGCTGCTCGCACCATTTCGCTGCATTTGCTGCGCCAATTGTTTCTGTGCACGGTCGTATTCTGTCTTGAACTTGGAACCAAGGAGATTTGGAAAGAGGACCTGACTGCGCCTGTTTTTAAACGATTCTTCGTGGGCCATGACCTTCTCCGTCTCAGCCTGCATGTTGAAGAATACGGTCTGCGAGCAATCCGTCAATATACATATGGAGGGTGCGCTTGGGGACGCACCGACTGCGCGAGCCGCTGAGCGCGCGCCTGCTCCCGCAACTTCTCAATCTCTGCCTTCTTCTCGTTCACTTGTATTATCCCGGACTTCGGTGTGTCTTTCTGTAATCACAATGCCCTCATAAGCAACCGACAGCCTGGACACAAAGAGCAGACGCACCTTGTTTGTAAACAACGACTTGTATACGTCCCCATTGTTCAAATCCAAGTCTCCCGTCCTGGGCACATTCTTCATGTGCGCGCGTTGAGGCACAGGTGTTGATCCTGACGAGAAATTGGAAGGTACAGGTACAGGAGTGCCCCCCGCCTTCTTCACCGCCGGTGTCTTCTTTGGAATCTTCATCGTCATTGGCATGGGCGGCGGCGCAGGCGTACCCCCAGTGTCACTATCCGTTGGCGTTGTTATCCTTGGTTTCTTCGCCATAATCACCTTGCCCTTTGGTTTCGATGGTTTCTTTGCAGGCGGAGGCACCTTGCTACTTCGCTTCCTCTTCGAGCCAGTATCATAATCCCCATCTTCGTCACCACCTCCGGCCAAATCCTGTAGCTCCTCTTCGATTTCGACCATTGCACTGCCAGCGTCGTAGTCATCTTCCCCGTCGTCGTCGCTATACTCCGCGCGTCTGCGTTTCTTGGTTGGTTTCTTTCCTTTACTCGACGATGCTTTCGGTTGAGGTGGTGGAGTCTCTGATAAGGGCGTCAAGTCCTCCTCGTCAGATCCCAGACCAGCCGAATTTGTGGCTGTTTTCTCGAATTTCGGGCGTTTTGGCGAAGGCGGAACAGACAGCCGCACCTCCTCGTCCTCTGAATCTGAGCTGTATATTTGACGTTTAAGACGACGCTAGAGTCAGCAAGTGTCAGAAACAACAGTTCAAGAGCACAGATTCAACACATTACAGAAGACATGGTGGTGAATGGCCAAGATTATGATAATGACCCCGAACGGATCAAGCCTTCGGCTCCGTGACGCCACAATAACACAGCGACGCTTATTCCACTACCACAGTGAACAGCAAATTACATAGTGTTACATTTCTTGTTTAACAACCTACCGATATACAGCAAACAGTAACGTATAATACAAAGGCAGTTTACGACTTGTCCGCATACTTGGGGTCGTTGTAGAACTTCAGTAAGTCATTTACATCGTCCTTGCTTCCCAGGAAGCACGAGCAACGCTCATGAATGTTCTTGGGTACGATGTCCAGGATTCTTTGCTTGCCCGTTGTTGCGACACCTCCAGCTTGTTCGGTGAGGAAAGCCATAGGGAATGCCTCGTAGAGCAGACGGAGCTTGCCGCTCTTGCTCTTCTTGTCGTCGGGGTAGCCGAAGATACCACCGTACAAGAATGTTCGATGCACATCGGCCACCATGGAGCCGATGTATCGTGCGCTGTACGGCTTGCCGGAGGCAGGATACTTTATGCTGTGAAGATACGCGTTCACAGGCTCATGGAAGAACATCGAGTTGCCCTCGTTGAACGAGTAAATCTTGCCGCGGGGCGGGATTTGGATCTAGCAGATGAGGTCAGCCATTGGGAAAGACTGACGTTGTGGGGAAAGCGTACGTCAGGATGGGTCAGGATGAACTCTCCGAGGGCAGCATCGAGTGTGTAACCATTGACGCCTTGACCGGTGGAGAGAATAAGGTTGGCGGATGAACCATACCTGCAGAACAGTTAGCATCCACAGAAGTTGACCTGTAGAGGGGACATACATGGTATAGCCAGCCGCAACCATCTTACTTCCCTGTTGCAGCACATCCTCAAGGCTGGCCGAACCATCGTTGAGCTAAAGGGGAATCTCAGCCACAAGCCAACACGGTCACAATATGCACACGCACCACCTGGTAGATGCCAAAGATTGTGCCAACGTTTACACCGGCATCGATGTTGCTGGAGCCGTCGAGAGGGTCAAAGACGACACAATATTTGCCGCGGTTCTTCTCCTCGATGATAATGGCATTCTCGCGCTCTTCTGATACGAGAACAGCACATTTACCGGACGCACGGAGCGCGTTGACCATGATGTCGTCGGATAGAACATCGAGTTTCTTTTGGTCTTCGCCCTGGACATTCTGCTCTCCAGCCAAACCGACACTGATGAAATCAGTATAAATAACGCGGCCGCGTCACTTGGCCAGCACTCACAGGTTGATCAAGCGTGCGCGGCGGACATTGGTCGCAATGAATTTGGAAGTCACTTGGATCGCGGTGAGCAAGAGGGTGAGATCGCCTGTTGCGGCGGAGCCAAGACGAAGCTGGTCGCCGAGGACATGACTGGCGACGCATAAGCGATGAGATCTGGCACTGGCAGGACTGGCGCATACCGAGTGAGGGTGATCAGGTCAGTGGAGGGAGGTGCTTCTTCGATGCCAGACATAATGGTGGACGTAGTTGGCCGCGGTCGGTGGTGGTGGTGGTGGTCAGAAGGGAACAGCGGTTGGGTAGATCGAGCGGAGTCCCGAGGGAGAAAGTAGTCTCCTCTGCAATGATATCACCGGCCCTTATACTTCCTTGCCTTTATCACGTGATACCCCGTACGTGCGCTTCAGTTATTTGTGCGGCGCTCCATTCTCCACTGTTGACCGACGTAGTGCACTACAGAAACGAGAAATCGATGTAATATGCTAGGTAATGGGGCGCTCCTGCAGTAGTGGTATGAGTACAATACATGGTGAATAATAAATGCTTTGCTTGTTGTTGTTGTATGTCGTTGGAATCTTATCATCTCTTCCGTTTCTCTCCTGCGGCTACGGCCTCCCCCGCCGGCACGCCTCCGGACCCGATGTCCCCCTCTTCAAGGTCTGACAGGTTAGCGTCGTCCACCCCGGCCCGGTCTTCCCGCATGCCACTCGTCGTCGGTCCGATCTTCTGCTTCTCGAATCGCTTGTAAGCGTAGTCTTCGTCTGCAGAGTCCTCCTCGAGCTCGTCCAGTTCATCCTCATCCTCGTCTTCGTACGTTCTGGAATGCACCTGCGCAAGCGCTGCTGCAATATCCGCGCTGATGTTCGCTACGCGGAGCTCCAGCGGCTCCTCGGGTTCAGAAGTTGCAGACGATACGCCGCCCACCAAGGCGGAAATCGTCCTCATAGAGTCAACGACAGTCTGGTCTTCCTCCTCCTCGCTGTCACTTTGCAGCTTCCGTCTCTTCGTTTTGAAGCTATAACGTCTGCAACGCGGGTCAATTGAGGATGTAACTGCAAATCGATGTCACTCACACATTGGGATCCGGCATGAAGTCAGGATCATGGGTCCTCATATGTTGATTCAAAGTATTCCGCCGCGTGAAAGTCTTCGTACACGCGTCGTTCTCACACTTGTACGGCCGCTTCCCAGTATGAGTGCGCCGGTGTCGCGCCAAACTACTCGAGTCGCTGAAAGTCTTGTTACAGCCAGGGTATTCACAGCAGTGCGGTTTCTCCCCGGTGTGCACACGAGCATGCACGTGCAGGGCTGAGCGCTATGCAATATTGGTTAGTGCACAACAACAACGAGGGCCAATTGGATCGAATTACCTGTATGAAAGTCTTTCCACAGTCAGAAATGGGACAGGTAAATGGCCGTTCGCCAGTATGTATGCGCATGTGTCGCTCAAGATCGCTCTTCCGGGTGAAAACCTTGTGGCAGCTGGGCTGGTCGCAGATATGGGATCCTTTTGACTTGGTCTGCTTCTTCGTCCCTTTGCCAGACTTTGTTGCCGGCTTATTAGTCGACGCCGACGTTGACGCGACGGGTTGACTAGCACGTGGGAACATGTATGGATTCGATGGTGGGGGTGGGGGTGGTTCAGATACAGCTTCGCCATTGACGCGGGAAAGAACTGGAGAAACGTCCTCTTCTGGCGACGAAGATTGGTCGGGCCCAAAATCGGGGTCCGTGTCGAATGTGCCCAGATCCCCGAGAATGTCGTTCAAGTCGGCAAAATCTTTGCCTATTGGGAGTCCAACTGGCGAGTGTGATCTGTGTGGTGTCGATGGTTCGCCGTCCGAGTCGCTGTTGACGTCGGAGAAGAGGTAATCTGACTTCTCGGGAGAGTGTGTACTACGGTGCCGACGCTTGGGGGATCGGCTGGGAGGTGATGACTCGGCAGCAGTGAGGGAATGGAATGCAGGCGCGGTGCGAGTGCTCTCGCGTGTTGCTACAAGTGCTCCATGGCTTATATCGACGGTTGAAGTAGCGCCAGCCTGCGCTGCACTAAGCATCGCCGCGAGCGTGGAAATGTTGACGTCGCCGAGGCCTGGGATAGATGCGGTTTCACCGGCGGCGCTTGAGTTTGCAGCCTCTGGCTGAGAGGGGATGCCGGATGTTTGGGATGCAAGGCTGAGGAGCGCATCTGTGACACTTGAAGCATCTCGATTGAGCAGAGAGGATAAGTCGCGTTCCAGCAGCGCGACCGAAAATGGATGTTGGCCTGGTGATGTTGGCCTTGGACTCAGGCTGTGGTCACTTTCGAACAGGGCGCCGATCACGCTTGAGGCGTCTTCCACCCGTGTCTCTGGGTCCTCCCCGTCATCCCCAATATTAGCGTCGTTGACGACGTCTGAGAGATCGAGCACTGGGTCCTCGTGGCCTGGCACGGACGATGGACTGGACCTAGCAAAAAGAGTAAGCACAATGGTTTCCCGAGACGAATGATGCATAAATACATGTATTTCCAGCGCGTTGGAGCGTGTCTTTCGAGCGCAACGCCGACAAATGAACGATTAAGGTGATGGCGCTGTGCAGAGTGTTGCTTTTCGGCAGCCCGGCACGGGCAGATGATGGCACATGGCTGCCAGAATGAAGCCCAGGCACCAGCATAACTCTCCCTCCAACGTCGACGATGGAAGGGGCAGCACAGCGTTACGTCAAAGACATCGACCTCACGCCTCGGAGGCATCATGGCTATGCAGTCGTGCTGTTCATCATGGGCACTCTTTTCCCGCCGCTTGGTGAGTCCCGCCGTTCTTGGCATTACTCCGACGTGCTCACTGCGATCTTCGTAGCTGTTGCTGCACGTTTCGGCATCGGTGGTGACTTCTTCTTGAATCTACTGCTCACAATCTGTGGCTATATACCCGGTGCGTAGACCTACCATTCCTCTCCCGCACAGGAGGTAATCTTGCCCCAGGTCACGGCCACAATTTCTACATCCAGGTCAGCCGACTACGCCACCGCCCTCGCCCCGAGCACTGATCCTTGACCCGCAGAACATCCGCAATAACAAGAACCATGCCCGGACGCCCAAGTGGGCTCAACGATACGGCCTCGTCGATACCTCCGAGATCCGTCGCAAGCAGAAGAAATCGCAATGGGCTAGCAGATACAATGACCGTCTCCCGCATTCGACACTCGATGACGCTCCTTATGCCGAGGGGCAACAACCTACGCGCAACAGTGTCGATACCGGGAGCGACGAAGTGCGCAGACAGCCATCCGACGGACTTTGGCGCCCGGAAGACGAGAGTTACTATGCCAATGATAACAACAGCTCCCAATCTGGCGGACGATGGCACTATCCTGCCAACTTCGAGGACGCAGAGGGCCTCTCGAGTCACAAGAAGTCGAAAAAGAAGAAGTTGGGCTCCAAGAAGGACCGCTGGGAGAGAACCGAAGATGCATACGCCGTGACGGACGACCAGGACCGCAAGAAGAAGAAGAAGAAATCCAAGCGCAAGTCCGTCGCTGAGAGCATCGCCAGCTCCCATGACTCTGTATATCCCGAGAACCCGGAGGGCGAACACTACGGCTCCAGACGTGCTGCACCAGCGCCGGAGCAAGGAAATGGCAGCGCAAGTGGCAATGGGAATGCACGCAAAGCTACCTCCGACGATATCTTTGAGCACCAGTTCTAAGCCAGTGCGTTGCCATGTCATTCTACATAGCTTGACAATATACTGACAAGTAACAGTGGGTTGTTAATTCCAGACGTCTATATTGTGTGTTCCATCTACAACTGGCCCACCCTGGTCGGGGCCTTGATCTGGTTTACACGCTCCTTAACCGACTTCCACAACCTCCCTCCGTAGCCTGCACTACCTCATGCACTCCGTCTCCTTCCAGCATTCAGAACGCACCGAGTATTGTGTATCTTTATGCTGTTATTTATTAGAGGACAAAGCTGTTATCCAACACGGACCTAATTACCACTCGGTGTAATCGAACCGCGTTCTCCGCCTTCATGCTTCTCGTTCCACCCATGCGGCTGCGATGGCGTGCCAGGGACTTATCGTTTGCTCTCTTCCCACCATGAGGCTTAGCGCTTTTGCTTTGACGGCGGCGCTGGTGCGCACTGCTTCTTCAGCAGTGCTTGAGAATTTTCAAGTAACACAGCCGGCCATTCTCCCGAGTGGTGTCAAGCAATGCACCGTCGAGGTCCTAAGGTGTGTATGGCGCCTGTATCTGAGTGCTACTACTGAGAAATACTGGAGACGTGATTTCGCCTCCTCGTATGGGCAGTACGTCCCTCCTGCTCTTTGCCACTGCATGACTGTACTAACTGTTAATCTTAGTGCAGAAGTCGTCGAGCTGATGTAAGAGCAACCTTCTCGAGCGGATGCCCACGTTCTAAGTCCTGCAGCCCTCCCACGGACTGTGGCCCGCTTGGCTCATGGTCGGCCATCACTCTGAATCTAACAGTGACCTCCAATGGGACGCAGTACGACCGGCTTGGTGTTTTCACTTTCCAGAATGTCGAAAGTGCGCAATGCTACGCTTGCTGTAACCCTCAAGCGCTCACCTAGCACTGTGCTTTTGCAGTCTGGCGCACATCGACACCGGAGCCCACGCGTGGGGACGGCATCCGCTGGACATATGTGAAGGACGTAACGAAGTACCTACCTCTCTTCGAGAAGCCAGGAACGTTCATCTTCCAGCTCGACAACATTATTCAGGAAGGATTGGATGGCGTATATTCAAGTCAGTACCTCCATATCTTCTCACCGACTGCTCGACTAAGCGTGACTCTCAGCTGTGGTTGGAGCAACGTACTACGCATCTTCGGAAAAGCATCCTACAGCAGCCAAAGCCGATCTTATAATCCCACTTTCGACTCTGGCCAACGATACAGGAAACGACGCGGCTGTACCACCAGGATTTTCGGTACGCCGCGCAAAAATTTGCAATAGTGGTTGTTGATGGGATCACCAAGCTCAATGTAACTCTTCCAACAAACACCATCAAGGTATTCGCAGAGCTATACGCTTCGGGAAATAGCCAGGAAGAATTCTGGTACTTGAATGCGCCAAATGACTACCTCGAGGAACTTCCGGATGGTACAACATATGGACAAGGGCCGTTCAGGGAAGTGAGGCTTCTTGTCGATGGTCGGCTCTCTGGTGTTGCATTTCCATACGCTGTTTTGTTCACAGGAGGGATCATTCCCTCATTTTGGAGGTACATGTCGTTGAAACCAAATCATTCACTGCGTATCCCGTTAAATGACTTGCAGACCTATCGCAGCTTACGGCGCCCTTGACCTGCCGACATATTTTATTGATGTGACACCGTTTGCATCTCTTCTGGCTGATGGGTACCGCATTCAATTGTACGCTGGCGCATATTTTGACGCTCTTGCATGTAGTAATCCGCACAATTTCACAATCGACGTCGCAAGCGCGGAGAATGACCACGCCATTCTTGGGAACTGGTTTGTCTCTGGCGCGTTGTATGTTGTCCTCGACACATCCCCCAAACCGACAACAGGCGGTATCACAGTGTATGAAGCAGACCCATATGCTTCGAGCAGCGTGAGCCGCACCGACACTGGGGATGTGGCCTTCACAGTCTCTGCGGAACGCACGATACACATTGAGGCAACTGTGATCAGTGGGAGTGGGGAGACGACTACGGTGGTCTGGACACAGAATCTGTCGTATGAGAATAAGCAGACTTTTGATGCGAACGCCACTGTTCAGGTAGTAATTTATCGTTACACCACTGAGGAGACTAACTCCTGGAGGCAGACTATGCGCCAGACAGCTTCCGGCACGACGAAGTCGACGCACAATGGGAAGTCCGCTCTTTCGGATGTGTTTGAATATCCTTTGGATATTGACTTTACATATGAGAATGAGAACTTGACGAGCTGTGCGTGTTTTCACTCGATAGAGCCCGGATGTAACCTTACAGTCTCAACAATACAGGGACATCGTCGCTTAATCATACATACGACCGGGCTCTTCTCCCAAGCCCCTTGCAGATAGAGAACAAGATACACAATGAACAGGGCGTCGGTAAGTGCTGATTTGATCATCGATTCTCTCCAATTTAAACGAATTGGCCAGTTGGTTTCTTCGAGATACGCACGGGAGGCAATCTTGGGAATGGCACGAGCAACAACAGCTTTACATATGGAGACGTGCTGGGAAACACATATTCGCGCACCGTCAATGCCGCGTTGAACAACATTACCTTTGATGAAGAATCAGGTAGTCTAGCAGGGGACATAGACAAGGAGTTGCAGGCTGACCGCATGGCTGGCGGCGGTGATGAAGGGATCCAGGCTCGTTTGCCTGGCCGGGGAGAGGTTTCTTGAGGTTTCAATTATAGCATTGAGCTATTTACTCATTCCTGGGTACATGTTTGCAGTCTTGAAATCCAAGAATCAGCTTGTTTGTGTGTCAAGATTCTCGGAATAAGTATACCATTATGAATAAGCTTCATAATCCTTGTTGAAATACGCTTTTAAAGAGTCGTGGCGCACTAGTTGTTCTTGTTTGTCCGGATGCGGCAGTGCTAAATTTCTGACCATCATCATTGTCGGCGATCGCGACCTCTGGCTTCATAGAAATGGACTCAATATCAGTCTTCACGGAGGGAACGTTCGAGGAGCAGGTGCGTCTGCTAGACGTTCTGACTGCATAGGATTTGCTGACCTATGGTATTTCCCCCATCTTGTCCATCACTCATATCTATTTTGTACGCGCTCTTGCTCGCATTTTTTCCGGCGCTCTAGATCCAGGAACTTGTCGGTTACATTGCTCGCAACAAATCTGAAGAGGAGCGCTCTTCTTTTGTCCGCCAATTCTCGGATGCGTTCAAGAGTGCTGATGGCGCGCGCCCGCTCAGCGAAGATCTAGGGAGCCAGCAGCGCGTATTCGAGATGCTATTGAAGGAGACACTTCCAAGAGGACTCGGAGATGGAAACGAGAAAGGTGTGTTTACTCTGAAGGTGCAGGATGCCATAATAATGACTGGATTCATAGAGATTGAGGGCTTCTTCAACATGATCTTCTCGCATTTATTGTCTCTCTGGCCAACGGATTCCGAGACAACGAAGGAAAATGTATCGAAAATTATTGAGCTTGTCGAAGCTGCACCAGAATCACATACCGCAGTCAAATACAAGCTGTGAGTTGCTCTGGAGTATGGCAGACTATCTCCTAATTTTGGACAGGCTAACGAACCTCTTCAACGCTCTGCCTCGTACCTCTGGACTCCGCTATTCCGTTTACACATCCCTGCTCAAGATTTCCCTCCCTCAAAACGCGAAGATCGAGCAGCCAGAAGTCAGCCGGTATCTCAGCGAATGGTCGATCAGCGACGAGGAGAGGACTGCTTTCCTCAAGACGCTCGTCGACGCGTACAGCAGCGCTGGCCAGCCGTTCGAAGCTTACAACTACCAACTCGCGTATGTGCGATCTCTGCCTGCGTCCTCCACCGATGCCGCTATCGACCTCATCGCGTCTGCTCTTCGTCTCCCAGACCTCTTCGATTTCGACCCATTGTACAAAATCGATGCAGTCGTTTCCGCGAAGGATAACGAACTATTCGCCTTGCTGCAAGTGTTCCTCAGCGGTGGACTTGACGACTACCTTGCCTGGGTGAAGGCTCATGAAGCCACCCTCGCCAAATTCAGTCAGTGCTAATCGTCCGTAGTCAAAGACCGTATCAGTGACTAATGGCGTTGAAAGACCTCGAAGCTGCAGCTCTGGAGCGTAAAATCCGCCTTCTCACTCTCTCCTCCCTCGCATCCGAGAAGATTGGCCAGAACGTATCCTTTGCCCAAATCGCAGAGGCCCTGCAGATTGACATTGCTGAGGTCGAGAAATGGGTCATTGATGGTGCGTTGAGCTTACTCACATTGTCGAGGGTGATATTGAGTGTGCCTCCAGTTATCCGTGCTGGACTTGTCTCAGCCAAGATTTCGCAAATTGCGCAGACAGTGCGCGTGAACAGGGCAACTGCCCGGTCCTTCGAGCGCCCGCAGTGGGAGAGTCTCGAGAAGAGACTTGTGGCATGGAAATCCGGACTAGCGGGGGTACTGGAGGTCGTCGCACAAGCGAGGCAGTCAATTGCCCCTCCGACCTCCGCAAAATGAACGCGACCTTGTATCTATCTATTCTGTGACATTGTCAATGCTGTATTCTTGCCCGATTCTTGTTGTATGTCTGTCACTGTTTTGGTCTTGCGCATGAGAAACACTTCTGCGAATTAAAAGACAAGCAAGACCTTTGCGTGGTATGCACATTGCATGCGACGAAAGCAGTCGATGGCTTTGTGTCACGAGGCGACTCGTTATCACTTTTTAGGCGAAAATATGGCTTTTTCCATTTCGGCTGATGTCTTTCGGGCGCTACTTCAAATCTCAAGGGCCTACTACTAGGGCCTACTGAACTTGTAACATGTCAATGACCCATCGACCTTGACAGCAGGACGAGCAAGACGGTATTATAGACAATTTCATGTTGGACTAATGGACAGTAACTATACCCTGGGACTCATGGTAGGTTGCACCAGAGCATCTGCTTTGTGCTGAGTAATTTGCCACTCGGGACTTCCCGATTGAAGCCATTTCAGAAGGCGATCGTCACACTCTCACCCCAACCATCAACATGTCAAGTCGGTATGTCGAGCCATATTGCCTTCTGTAGTGTAAACCCGAAATTTGTTTGCATAGCTTCCCTATCACGATTCCTATTACTGTGATTTGGAGTACTACTTTTGAAATTACTCCTCACAAGTGTGCAAAGGCGTTACGATAAACAGACCGGACAGTATCAAAATTCCGTTGAACGGGTGGCAAGCGCGACTTGCAAGGAAACGAAAGTCAGGCGGCACCTCATACAACTCTTCACACTATCGCCGAATAGTATGGTTCTTTAGAATACTTCTCACATGAGTGCAAATCGCTGAAAGCATACATGGAAAACAGACAGGAATCCGTTCGGACGGGTAAGCAAACACAAGTGACCGGAGAAGCAGCCAACAATGCGCAATGAGCAATTTCCAACGGTTGCCCAAATTGACGTCCAAACTACGAATATTGAGAAGATATGTTGCATGTTTTTACATCCAACAAATCTGAGCACATCTCTCGGATAGAGTATACGGGTTTGTACTCTAAGTGAGTCTGCAACCCAGAGCACGTCCCACACATACTTTGTACGAAAATGCATCCAATTGTTGCGAAAACCCGTACCTGCATCTCTACCTGTTATTGATTATTATAAGATGCAGCGTGGATGCCATAAGGCAGCTTAGGCAGGACCAGTACTAACGCCAGCTACTACCTGATTTCCACTGAGAATTGTGACTTCAGGCGTTCCTTGACCTGGTCATTGATAACGTTCGTCTCCTCGTTCGACAGGCTCCTGTCCATTGAGCGATAGTTGATCCTGTAACATAAGCTCTCTCGCTGTGTCTTGGGATGGACAAAGTGATCAATCTGGCGCAGTGGTCAGCTACGAAACAGGTCTGACATGGGAGAGGCGTACCCTCTTGACATCTTCGACAAGGTCACCCGCCACGTCGCGTACAACATCGCAAAAGTCATTCTCATGGACAGCAAACCCTGGAGTTAGCCAGAAACTGACATCCCGCGGGCAAGCGGGGTATTTAGAGTAAGGTTTGAATGTGTTGAGCACACCGCTCTGGAACTGGGAAAGAAAGCGTGCGTCCTGCGACCAGAACAAGCGGATGTCGGGAATGGAGAAGAGGATCATGGCAATACGCTCAAGTCCGAGCCCGAAAGCCCAGCCTATTTTGTTGGAAATGCCTGTAGAAGAGTCAACGAATCTGGATATTAGAGGAAGGGGGAGGGATACCGGAAGCGTCCAGAGTCGCCTGCTGCACCACACCAGTGCCCAGTATTTCAAGCCACTGTCCGCGGAAGAAAACTTCCACTTCGTAGCTGGGACTCGTGAAGGGGAAGTATGTTTCAATCCAGCGGACGCGCAGAGGTTCATCCTTCGTGCCCTTGAATAGATGCAACATCAGGCTGTTCAGTGATAACTTGAGGTTCTGTGCAACGAGTTCGGCATGCTTGGGGTTGTGACGAGACTGAACGGGATTTGAAGGGGAAATGTGCGGCACGTCTTCAATGATAATGTCCGACCGTGTGAGGTGCTGAGCCAATCGTTCGTTCTCTTCTTCCACTTCTCGCATCCCTGTAGCATCGTCACTCCAAATCCGCGCGCCCTCCATCTGGTGGAATACGGGATAATGTGAGCCGTCAATCTCGTCGCGTCGGTACACGTCTGCGGTGAGCAGCCATTTGGTTTCACCCTTGCGGAAGGTTTCGACTTCGTGCGCAGATGTATGCGTTCGAAGCATCATTCCCTTGTTGATGTAGTAGCTGTCGGTGAGCGAACGTCCGGGGTGGTCCAATGGGAACGACAGGTCGTCAAAGTTTTTCTGCGGGGTGACCACCGGAGATAGATTCGACAGGTGCGCAAAGTCGGGCCAATGTGATTCAATGAGGGTCCGCAAGGTGGACAATGGATGCGACGGTTGGGCATGGAGTCGACGGGGTACCTTTGCGAGAATGGCTGGGGAAACGTTCGTTATTTCGTCCGTCGCGTACTTCTGTCCCAATATTTCTATGTATTCTGGTCGGTTGCTCATCCATCTTCTCCCAGCAAGGGTCCGTTGGCAACGTATAGGAAAATTGGCCAGTCGCGGCATATTTGACCGCGTGCTCGTGAACGCGTCGAAGAGAGATCGGGCTCGGTGTCAGTGATCGCGTCACGAAGGATCACATCACTACCACCGAACCACTATGCCCTAAGGAGGGTATACAACCATTCTCGAGCTCTTTATCAGTGATTGAAATTCAACAACATTGATCTTCACCCACTGAATGCCCCATTGTTGCAGTGCCGAGAGTAAGGGAAGCAATACAACTTGTACTTACGGCCTGGCATGACTTGCCACTCATCGCAGATTCGCACGTCCTTTCACCACCTTTGTCCATCAAACTTACTTGAGGTGCAATTCTCGCACTTGTAAGCAATAATGTATTATCACTCAGAAGACTTCCTCACGACGAGAGCGATGGGGACTGTAATGCCATGGTTTGGGCGTGGGTGATGCTATCAAAGCGGAGGTGGGGACTGTAAAGTCATAACATGGCGAAGACAGTGGAGTTTGGTGACAATGAGATATTACACATTTACTTAGACAATATCTACATAACCCCCCGGGGATTTCCACATAGATAGTTCTCTTCGGAGACGAAGGGGTCTCCCATCATGAATGGCATTGATTTCGCCGTTGTCATGCCGCAGTGAGAGGTAAGGAAATGAAGACAACCCGTTTACTGAAGTATCTCAGTCTACAAAATGCGTACATTACGGAACAAGTGATAGCATGCAACAGATGAACAGGGTATGCGGTGCCAAAGAGGCTATAATATCGACTGCGAGTAATACTGGAACTGCGAGCACGAGTTAGTAATGCGACTACCAAAAATACCATACTGGGCAAGGCCCAAGAAGCCATGGCCATATCAAGAACACTGAGACTCACCGAATCGTACAATCTTGTCCAATGTGAACCCAATGATGTATCTATTAATCGATCTACATGCTCTCCAACCAACGAATGTGTCAACGCAGGCTGGAATCGTTCGCGAACCATCGCCGCTGTTTGCTCTCCGAATGCCGCAAAGCACGGGAAAGAAGAATCCTTTTGCATCAGCTCGATGAGTGCTGGAGAGAGTCAGTGAACACCAGCACGGTACGAATGCAATGAACATACTGATAATTCGATCACAGTGTTTTCTTGCCGCCTCGAATCCCTCTCTAAACAAACGCCGGAATTCATGATACGCAGGGCTGGTAACACCACCCAACACCTCAATGTATTCGTATGGGAACTTGAACGGAGCAGCCTCAAAACCTATGTTGCCCGGCGTGTTCGTCAGGATAAACCCAAAGTCGATGTGGATAAGGTGTCCGTCACGGTCCAAGAGGATGTTTCCGTTATGCCTATCCTTGATTTGCAAAAGGTATGCAATGACGCTGTAGCCTGCCAGGGACTTGGCAAAGTTGCGTTGTGCACGGATGAACTTCGCGGACGAGGGGTCGCCATAAGTCTGGGAAATATTTAGTGGATGGCAACGCGTACGAGGCGACTGTCACACACATGGATGAAATGGTCGAGGAGGGTGACGTGACCTAGCCTCCCTTCCGTTATTCTGCGCGCATACTCCGCCTTCTTGATTGAGTGTATGGAAACAGCGTCCGTGATCGTTTCAACCAATCCCGACGAGCCGCCTAGAATGACGATCCGGAAACTGTGACTTTTTAGACATCCCAATCCACTTCGGAGCTAGAGAAACGCACTATCGTGCCCAGCACTGGCAGTTCTCTTCAGTCCATATGCGCTGGAATTCGCGAATCAGTTGCGTTGCGAGTTGTTCTTGCCGAAGGTCGCCGCCCGTCTTGACGATGACCGACACACAGTCCCAGTTTGCAAGATGGCCATAAGGAGACCCATGTCTTATTCGACTCTGGAAAGGGATCAACATAATATCGTCACAATAGGCACGGAAACATACCTTCTTCGCAGCCCAACTCTCACTAAATACCACGGCGCTAGGATCGGCCTTGTTTAACTCTCTTCGAATGATTCCTTCGTCTTCTGCCGTCTTCATGCCACTGATATTGTCTACGCGCATGATGCTGGCCGCCATCTGCTCGGCGTCTCGGTTCTCCTTCATGCGTTCCATTCTTTCCTCCTCTAGGGCCAACATCTCCGCCATTATCCTGTCCTTGATTCCAGATGCATCCGAAGGTTCGACGCGCTGTCTAGCCTGTGTCTGTGTCTGTGTCTGCTGTTCCGTTGACTGATTCGGTCCAGTGACGCTCAACCAGTTTGAACCAGGCAGCCAGCTCATCGATGCCCAGGTCGAGTGATTTTCATTCGCGCCATTTTGAGCATGCTGTTGTTGCGCTGTGCTCGCGTTCAGCTGTGCAAGCATTATTGCGGCTGTCCGCATTCGCTCGGAATATTCGTCCAACGACAACGCGTGTCCAGGTGTCAGAGGAGGTTCGGGAATGGGGTTCTGCTCAAACAAAGGACTTGGAGGGATGGAAGACGGCCGTGACCATGCAGCCATATCCAACTCCTTGTTCTTGGGAGTTGGAGGCAGAACAATCGTGTCCGACAAATCGGCACGCGTTCGTAAAGAAGTGTCTTGTCCATACAACTGCTCGACCAGGTCAACCTCCTCCTCCTCCTCCTCTTCACTTGGTAGCTGAGCGCCGGACGTTGTAGGTGTTGCTGGTATTACAGAAACTGTAGCCGATATTGGGGAATCTGCTGGCTCAGCAGCGACTGGTGCATCAGGGTCTACGCCGACATCTAAGCCTTCTGCACCTGAGAGTGTCTTCTTATGTCTATGGGGAACCGCAATCGTGTTGAAGGGAATAAGGTCCTTGGATGCGCCTTTGCGCTCTTGCTCTTTGAGGACGATTTTCTTCAGGACCTCTTTGTTTGCACGCCGCGCTGGGTCGAAATCTAAATCGTCGTTCAAGATTTCAATGAGCAGCACGTAGGGTGCCCGCTCGGCAGAGTTGAGTACCACACTTTCCCCGGGAGGAATGCGGACGATGCGGTGATGGGGTTGTAGCTGACCACTGCCTGGCAAAGTAGCATCCGAGGACGAACACCACATTGGCATACAGACTTCTGCCGGCAGGATGTGATTCAACGCGGTCAGTTCGGCGCGTAATGCACTGATGCGAGCGGGGCGAGGAATGACGAGCAGTCGGTTGGATATGTTTTCGAGAGTGAGCAGAAACTGAACCTCCGAGCGACAGTAATGGCTTCGGAGTAGATGCGTTTGGGAAGCATCGTCGTAGGCATGAAGGAGGGCGTCTGCGGTGTTGACAACCGACGATGAGCGTATGGGCGTGCGTAAGGGATGCATTGAGGGTGTGGACTGGTATGGGGTCATAACTTGCTCGTTGTCTAGCTGACCGAGGGGGTCGATAGATGCACGCGACTTCTTGAGATGTAACGGCAGGGCAGGGGCAGTAAGAGACGCGCCAATTGTCCGTCTTCGCGCAAGGCGAGCACGGGGTTTGTTGGCTGCAGGTTCAGGCTCGTCTTCATCCTCGTCTTCATCGTCATCGATGGACAGAGTGCTGATGGTGGGGCTTGTGGTCCGCACAGAATTCTCCTCGTGGCGGTCGATGCTTCGTTGGTCAGTGCCATCTTCGTCAATGCGGCCTTGCTCGATAGCGACTTGACCAACTATGTCGGTGAGACAGGGCATGCCGGGAACGCTAGCTAGAACGACGCCTATGCCAACGATGGCAGGTTCTGCATGGTGTTTGATCTTTTTGCGTTGGAAACGACTCTGGAAGGGTAGGCTGATAGATGCGTAGGGACCAGTGGCTGGCGGAGGGAGATCACCGAAGATGATTTCATGGCAGCGGAGAAGAATGCGCTGGCAAATCACGAATGAATGCGAGCCGTGGGGGACGAGGGCTAAATCGCGTAGGCTGGCTTGCATAAACCATAACGTCTGGCGCACTCTGAGCAAGGCCACTAGCCAGAGGTTACTTGACGTACGAGCAATGCAATGTGAGTTGACCTTGAGCAGATATCCGTAACGAAGCACTCCAGAGCGCGCGATTTTGAAGGACGGGTTACGAGTAAATGGCTAGCAGCAGTTAGTACGCGCTTTGGCGATTTTGTACACAACGCACCAGATAAACCCCCAAACATCTGCTAACTCCTGCGTGTCGAATTGGCGGAGTCGACGCGTTATGTAGTACGTGATCCCAATGTTGTCTGAGTAGAGGCTGAGGTACTGCAGTGCGACATGAAGTGAAAAGTAGTTCTGGAAGAGCCGTAAGAGGAGAGAATGTGACATGAAGGAGCCAAAGTACGTTAGACACGTGGATGCATCCCGGAAGCCAAGCTCTCCTCCGTCGATCGTCCTTTGTGAGTTCGACTCCAGGAGACTCAGTGATTAGAGTTTCTACCCACTCGGGTTGGAATTTCCCATATGCTCGCTCTACACAGTCAATTCTCTCCAGGAGCTCTGGACTTTCGTCCCTTCAACACAACCGTGGCACCCTCATTCATAAGTATTCTTCAATACACAAGTATCTCGTCAAGTTGAATACTGTAGTAGTGATCGGTGCCAAAGCCAAAAGGACTACTTATGCAGTCGGCTTCAATATAGCTTGAGAATATGTGTACAGTAACATAGGACCTGTGCACGGGTGTGCTTCACGCCAGGTCAGGTAGTACTAGAATTTGACTAGGATGCTATCCTTCACTCCTCAACCCATCTATCGAGCGCGTGCGTCCGGGAAAAGCGCTCCGCGTACATTGAGATCGTGTTTATCCACACCTGGCTAGGAGCGGAGGTGCACAAGGCGCTGAACATATTTACAAGAAAGTATAAATGGACATCCACGCCGATAGATACACCACGCAGTGGTACAAAACCAATCCTCTGGCTCTCAGTCTGCCAACACATACTCTGGACTCGTACCAGAGAGACGACCACTGCTGGAATACCCTGCTACCACTATCATTGATAATGCAGTACGGCTTGCATCGTTTGCAAATAATATGCCTTATGTGTCGAAGGTGAATTCCGCTGAATGTGCAGGGGGATGTCTCGACGACATTTCGGTAGGTTTTCACAAAATCCGTCTCAGACAGCGGAAGTCCATGTCAAACCCCGACTACTAGGTCAAGTTGCTGGGACCGAACTCTTAATGACACCCACAGAGCTCGGAAAGACAGATAATGGACATTTTGTTCAATGTTATGCTGCCTACAAGAATAACCGGAAGGGGTATCCTGAAGAACACATGAGCAAAGAACAAGCGGGAATAGTCGAAGGGGCTTGCCTCTGTTCTTGACTTTGAACAGCGCAATGAGGACGGAATACACGAGCATGATGACGAAGGTCCACAAATAGACCTGCACACGCTGGCGGCCTGGTGAGGTTTGATAAGGAACGACCGCGGTGAGCATTAGGAATGAGAGTGCCAATGTGCCGTCTAAGGAACATTAGTCGACCATCAATTGCGTGTAAAAGCCATGTACATATCAAAGAGATCACTTGCACCTCCTGGCCATACATATTCTGGTATCCAGCTGCAACCCAGCTACCGTTCGGGCCGGTAAAGGGTACACCACGGATTTGAGTGAACATGTAGCCAGAGGTCATAACAAGGGAGGTGAAGATTGTGCCAGCTGCCCAGACCCATTTGTTTTGGAGAAATGGTCCAACCCAGCGGAGAAGCGAGAGGAAACTGACAACTCCCGCAATTGAGGTCAGCAGCTTGCCCCAATTGAATGGCTCGCTGTATGGGATGGGAATGGGAGTGTGACGGGAAAGCTGCTCTGCGAGTGGACCGGCTTCGAAGCCGCTGCGCAATACCGTCAGAAGTTGAATAGTATTGAAAGAGTGTACGCACCTGGAGAAGTCGTACTTGTGTGGTCCGAACCTTCCACTAGCGGGTGCGTGAGGACCATCGGTCGCGGAATAAATGTAGACAGCCGGAGCAGATGACAGACCAAGCTGCGGATGAAGCAGTCAGTAATGACAGTCAGAAAGCCCTGAAAGTGACGCACCTTTTGGAATGTCGCTTGCCCGTCGTCGAAATCCAGCGTCGCGAAGAAATGGTTGTCGCGTTCTGCCTTGGGAACTTTGTGCCACGCCTGCGCGACTTCATTCCACGATGGATCGAAATTTCTACGCGTGTTGAGGATGGATTGTCTATCCAGCATTTCATTACGCACTTGCAAGGTTCACATCTACGACGCTTGTCTAAAGCAGTGAGCTGAATGGCCGCGGACCAGTTGCGATTTGAACTAGTCAAGAGCTCAAACGTGTTCGGGGTGAGCTTGATGACTCCATTTCCCTTTTCTGCGAGTTCTGCAAGTTCAAGTTGCGGGTCCTTGGCAAGTACCAGGAGCGGGAGGAGGAGGGCTGGAAGCCAATGCATGGTCGAAGAACAAGCGTGACACGTTGTCCCACAGCGACGATTGAGCCGGCCGGCATAACTGACTACTGGCTCCGAACGCTTTAACGCGCTCAGTAATGTGTTCTTCACATTAAACTTCATTTTCATATTGTTCGTATGAGTCCGCCAGTGTCAGTCTATGCCATCACAATTACTCCTCTCAACCACTACAGAACATCGTGTGAAATATATGCACTGAACCACTCAATATCGATGCCTGGTACATAGGACAGTGTGCCCTCAGTTTGAATGACCTGGTGCGAAGCGGCCGTATCGCAGCAATGCCGGTCTTGGGGCTTCCTCGAACATACACGGTGACAATCGTTTCAATGACTAGCGAGATTGACTGTGAGGAGTATGCAGAGTAGAGTCGTGAATTAACAGTTGGTAGGCTAAGCATCTACAGCACTTCCACTGCGTCAGTATATACCATATCAATACATTAACGATCGTACGTCCTCCCCCTTCCCCCCAAGCTATCCTAGAGCATGCGCTATGACTGTGACTCTTGGGCAACACCAACCTGGGCAGCACGGAGCACCCGATCCTTAATGAGGTAGCCGGTCTTTTGGCAGTCGATGACTGTGCCGGGCTGCTTGCCTGGGACAGGCGCCTGGTAAAGTGCTTCGTGGCGGTTGGGGTCGAAGGAATCGCCTGTTGGGTCGAACGGCTTTACGTGGTACTTGAAGAGCGTCTGGAGGAGCTGGCGCTGAGTGAGCTCAACGCCCTGGTAGAGCTCCCGCAAGTGTGCTTCTGGAGGCTTGGAGTCCGAGGTAGGCGGTGGTGATGAGGGCTCGGAGGATGATTTTTCCACAGGCTGTGCGTACTGGGCTGGCACTGACTTGAGCGCGAGGGAGAGCACGTCGACGGTCTCGAGGAGGTCTGAGGCAAATCGTGTGATGGCAAAGTCGCGCGTCTGCTCCTTATCGCGTGCAGCATTACGCTGGAGATTGAGGAAGTCAGCCTGGAGATAGCGTAATCGTCCCTGGAAGAGGTTAGTGGTGAGAGACGCGACATTACACGACACGACGTACCATGAGGTCCGTTACTTCTGTCTCTTTTTCCTTGAGTTTTGCGGCCTCCGGGGAGAGTGTTTCCGCCGTCTCGCTGCCGCTTGCTCCGTCTTCCTTCCCATCCTCTGCCTGCTGGTCGGCGGGTTTGGCGTCGGAATAGTGCCTTCTGGGCTGCCATGTTCGCGAGGGAAGCGCAGAGGAAGAACGTGCGAAGGTCCTGGGCGACAACGAAGCCGTACAGGAGCGGACAAGGCGGAGGGCAGCGGGGCTCATTATGTTACTCGGTGGGATATGGTCGTCGGAGACAAGGCTCTAATTTTTGTGACACAAAAAGTCCGGCACTTACCGGCAGGCGCCGGGCCAGACACGCGCACATATTTCGGGGCAAACTGAGAAGCGGGTAAGTCACTCTTTGCTCGACGACCTCCACCGTTACGCCCCGTATTTTTCGCCTATGGAGGTGTAATTTCTGTGAAGACCACTCCTTTTTTCGGCGTCGCTCATTCGATGAATTTCCTGAGGCTCACAAGACCAAAAAGTTCCCAAATGGGGACACAATCGCATTTAAAACGCACTGCTTATCTCTGCTTCTTTCACTCTCGCACCATGGCCTCATCTGCGATACGCATAGATGGCACTGCGTTTGCAAAGCGCGTATTCCGCCTTTTTTTTTCACCGTTCCCTTACCTGATTCAATAGATCTACGCGTGAGGCCGTTTCTGAAAAGATCAAGTCTATCCAGGCCAAGTTCCCGCGCTTCCAGCCGCAGCTGGCGGTGATCCAGGCAGGAGAACGCCCGGACTCGTCGACGTACATCCGTATGAAGTCCAAGGCATCAGAGGAAGTCGGCATCAAATTCCAGCACATTACTCTACCCGCCGAGGCTACTGTCGACGAGATCGTCGAGAAAGTAAAGACACTTAACGACAATGAGAACATCAGCGGCATACTGGTTCAACTTCCCCTTGGTCCCCACATCACCCCCGACGGCGAGCGCACGGTCACAGAGTCTGTAAGCCCTCACAAGGACGTTGATGGGTGTGTGAAGATATGCGTTCTCTCTGCAGCTGCCATTCTGACCGTACTGCAGTTTTCACGCTTATAATATCGGCCACCTCTCCTCTCGCGCATGCGACCCCCTCTTTGCAGCATGTACGCCGACGGCCGTGATGCGCTTGCTCGAATCAACCGGTGTTCCGCTTGCCGGGGCAAACGCCGTCGTTCTAGGCCGAAGTGACATCGTAGGGAACCCCGTGGCTGCCATGCTCAGACACAAGGACGCGACCGTCACCCAGTGCCACAGCAGGACAAAAAACTTGGAACAAATTGTATGTGTTCGCACACTGATGGTATCTGTGACTCAGTCATATCCCACAGGTCAAGGGTGCGGACGTCCTGGTTGCCGCTATTGGCAAGGCAGAATTTGTAAAGGGCTCTTGGATTAAGCCTGGCGCCGTAGTTATCGATGTTGGTATCAACTATGTACCAGGTGAGTCGTTCTTGACTTGTTGAGACGTTCACTCACATTTCTCCAGACGAAACCAAAAAGTCTGGCAATCGCCTTGTGGGTGATGTCGAATTTGAAGGCGCTGCTGCCGTCGCATCGCATATCACTCCCGTTCCCGGGGGCGTTGGGCCTGTTACTGTCGCCATGCTCATGGAAAACACCCTTGTATCTGCCGAGCGTCTCTTCGAACAGTCGCGCGAGCGCAAGATCAAGCCTCTCAAGCTGAACGTCCTCGAGAAGGTCCCCTCGGATATTGAGATCTCCATGGCCCAGACACCTAAACCCATCGCACAACTCGCGCACGAAATCGGCGTCTTGCCTGATGAGCTGGAGAACTATGGCAAATACAAGGCGAAGGTGGAATTAAGCATCCTTGACCGCCTTGCTCATCGCACTGATGGAAAATACATTGTCGTTGCTGGGTAGGTTGCTGTGTCCATCTCTCGCTGTCATTTCTAATCTGTCCCAAGTATCACCCCAACACCGCTTGGCGAGGGCAAGTCGACTACCACGATTGGTCTTGCACAAGCTCTCGGTGCTGAGTTAGGCCGCCCCGCATTTGCTTGCATTCGCCAACCTAGTCAAGGTCCCACTTTTGGAATCAAAGGAGGAGCTGCTGGAGGAGGATACAGTCAAGTCATTCCCATGGATGAGGTCAATCTTTTGCATTTTTTGACTATCGCCGTGTCCTCAGATCTTTGCAGTTTAACCTTCACCTCACTGGCGATATCCATGCCGTGACTGCTGCTAACAATCTGCTCGCCGCTGCCTTGGATGCTCGCATATTCCACGAAGCCACTCAATCGGATAAAGCTCTGTACAGCCGTCTTGTCCCTGCGAAGAAGGGTAAGCGTGAGTTTGCTCCGCTTATGCTCAAGCGTCTCAAGAAGCTGGGCATCGATAAAACCGAACCGAATGATCTCACTCCCGAGGAAATCAACGCTTTCGCCCGACTTGATGTCGACCCAGAGACCATCACCTGGAACCGTGTTATGGATGTAAACGAGCGTTTCCTGCGCAAGATCACCATTGGTCAGAACCCCACTGAGCAAGGACACGAACGAGTCACCGGCTTCGATATATCCGTGGCTAGCGAATGCATGGCTGTTCTGGCATTAACGACGGGGCTGGAGGACATGATGCAGCGTCTCGGTGCGATGGTTGTCGCGACTAGCAAGCGGGGAGAACCTATCACTGCTGACGATATCGGTGTTTCCGGTGCCCTCGCTGTTCTCATGAAGGATGCCATCAAACCAAATTTGATGCAAACGCTGCAGGGCACGCCTGTCTTCGTCCACGCCGGTCCCTTTGCCAACATCGCCCATGGCAATTCGTCTATCTTGGCTGATCGCGTCGCATTGAAGCTGGCGGGTACGGAACAGGGTGATGCGGATGATCGTGTAGGATATGTTCTGACTGAGGGTGGGTTCGGCGCGGACATGGGCATGGAGAAGTTCTGCAACATCAAGTGCCGGACGAGTGGTCTCAAGCCAGATGCGACAGTCATTGTTGCGACGACAAGGGCGTTGAAGATGCACGGCGGAGGCCCCGACGTGTCCCCTGGAAAGCCGTTGGCGGACACCTATACCAAAGAGGACCTCGTTACTTTGAAGGAAGGCTGCAAGAACCTGGTCAAGCACATCCAAAACTCGAAGAAGTTTGGTGTCAAGGTCATCGTGGCCATTAACCAATTCGCGTGAGTGACATTCTCCATTAAGGTTTATGCATATCTTGACAATTGCATAGTTCCGATACCCCTGCTGAACTCGAACTTGTGCGAAGCGAGGCTCTTTCTGGCGGTGCGGACGCTGCTGTCGTCAGCAACCACTGGGCCGAAGGTGGCGCCGGTGCGCGCGCTCTTGCAGAGGCTGTCATCGCCACCTGCGAAGGCCCATCTGGCTTCAAGTATTTGTACGACCTCAACCTTCCCATCGAGGAGAAGATCGAAATCATCTGCAAGGAGATCTATGGCGCAGATGGTATTGAGCTTAGCGACCTCGCCAAGAAGCAGGTCGAAACGTACACCCGACAGGGCTATTCCGCTCTTCCCAGTGCGCATCAGCTTCGAACATCCTTCTTCTTAATACTGACACCTTGATGCAGTCTGCATGGCCAAGACGCAATATTCATTCTCGCATGACCCGAAGCTGAAGAACGTGCCGTCTGGGTTCACAGTGCCCATCCGTGCTGTGCGCCTTTCTGCCGGCGCAGGATTCCTGTACCCGCTCCTTGGCGATATGCAGACGATGCCTGGCCTGGGAACGCGCCCAGGTTTCTGGGAGGTTGGCCTTGATTTGGAAACAGGCCGTGTCGTTGGTCTGTTCTAGGCGATGATAAGGGAAGACCCTCGACTCTGCCGGAAGCGAGTGGGGGTGGGATGCTCTCAACGAGTGTCTGCGCTGCGCTGCGAGCTGTGTGTGTACCGTCTCAACACGGGTGTCGTCGTGAGTGCTCTAGGGACGCTTGAGGGCATGGTGTATCTAGGCGGTATCTAAGTAGGGGAAGCAAGATGGTGCAGAGAGTAGATTATGAAAATACAAACATTCGTCGTTGCCAACTGTTGGCGTACAGTTCTTCACGATCTACAACAACCGGGTTATGTAGATTGCAGCTGGCGCTGTCCGCAAGACATAACGAAGATCAGTTCTGCCTGTCCGAGTCGGTGTGAGCGCTTTCAGCAAGGACCGCAACCAGTGTTTTGAGATTCTTCAACTTGTGCAAGCTGAAAACCCCGCCAACTGTCCCATCGAAGGCAACTGCTAAAGCAATGTCTTGAAGGCTATTACTACTATCACTGGCTACTATGGAGCTATGTGTTACCAAAATACTATACTTGCCGGGCATTGATCTGCATACTTTGACATTCCAATGACAGTAGTTCGAATCTCTGAAGCTTCATTGGTACTAATGATCAACGTGCTACATATGCCATATACTGCCCTAATTAGACAATTGCACAACTCACTTTTCCATGTCAGCGTTTTAGAGCAGTAGTAATATCCGAATTTCTTATTAGTGGCCTTGCAATAGAGATCACCAAATTGGATGTTGTGGTTTTTCATGGTTTTTCGACGGACTGGACTCATCGACATCTCTCCGCTTCCACCTACTAAGGTCTACTACCGTCTTCAAATTCGCTGGACCAGTCTCTTCAGTTCGCTGGATTTGAAGCTCTGTGCTAGGTTAGCGACGACTACAGCGTCTGGACGGATGAGTTTTGGGGCGTGCCATGCTAATAACACTGTACTGGGGAGCATGTACGTGCGTACGCTGTAATTTGCACAAATCATAACGCTCCAATTACCTGGCCAAAATGCGGGCTGAAAACAACGCCGATGCGTATTCCCCCAACGCCAGGGGTGCCAGCCCGGTACTTGCTCATACCTGACGCGACATCGTCGTGGAATAGGCCTGCATCATACAGGTGCAAATAGCGCCCCAAGGACAGCGAGCGGGGGGCATCGTTTAACGTTTGTTTGTGGGGGTATCGCAACAGTGGTTGCCCCGCCAAGATCATGCGGGGAGATCTTTTATATGGCCGTGCTAATTACATAATATGCCGCATTGTCTACAATAGGAAACCTAAGGTTATCTCTGCTCGCCGCCCGACATGGCCATCCCGCAGGGGTAATCCGTGTAAGCTGCCAAAGGCTGCCAACGTGCGGGATCAAAGTCTAAAAAGAGGCCTGGCGGGCGTGCCTTGCGCCACAGCTCGCCGACGACCATGCATCCGCCCTCCGTTGGGTATGCATATGGCGAACCTCCGTCGTTGGAAACGCCCTGGATTTCTGGAAACAGGCTCTGGAACCACCTGTTTATGAACGGAAAAGCCTCCACGTAATGCTTCTGGAGGGCAAAGTGCGGGCAGAGATGCTCGCTGGGCAATGAAATGAGCGAAAAACTCCACGATAGCATATTTGAGCGGAGGGGCACATGGCTCCTTTGAATCCAGAAAAAAACAGGAGACGGCCTGGGTAGTCCGGTGGCTGTGGCTTATTAATTGATGGCGAAATTGCAGAGGCAGAACCCGAAATCCGGATTGCCCACTCCTGACGGCCACGGGCGATTTTTAGAGCGGCCCTCGTCCTTTCGTTTCTATCCTTCCGGCCCCCATCGCCCACCTTCATTGCCCTTCCCGACCGTCTGCTTTCTTGCACATCCCACTTGATTGGCGTCGCGACTGGCTGGTCGCTAGTAAATACCGTTATGCGGCTTACGTCCGCCATTGCAGCTGGCGCTGCACTCCTGCGCTTTGCCGTTGCCTCGCCTTACAACGAGGAATTCGATGCATGGAACATCAACAAGAACAAGGACGCGACAGACCCAACACAATACACCACAAAGCGCTCAAATACCACTTATACGCCCTCTCCTCAAAATTGGCGCGGTCTGCCCGTCTACACCATCCTGCTCGACAAGTTCGCAGATGGCGATCCATCCAACAATGACTTTTTCAACACTTCGTACGAGGCCGACTGGCGCGAAACCCAACTGCGCTACGGCGGTGACCTCAAGGGCCTTACATCGAAACTGGACTATCTCTATGGCATGGGCGTTCGCGTCGTCTATATTGCTGGCACCGCCTTCCTCAATATGCTCTGGCAGGCTGACAGTGCGTACTACTATTTTCATACGTCCATGTCCTGACCCCACCTGCAGGTTACTCACCGCTCGATATGACCGTCCTCGACCCTCATTGGGGTACTCTCGAAGACTGGGTTGAGGCCATTGACACTATCCACGCACACGACATGTATCTCATGCTTGATTTCACTGTTGGCACCATGTCAGATTTGATTGGTTTCAAAGGGTATGGCGGATCTTCACATCATTGGCACACTGGCTGATGTCGTTGTCAGTCACTTGAATGTCTCCACTCCGTTCAGCCTCAACGAATATGATGCTGTATACAAGAAGCCCAGGTATATGCCTTGGGGCTTTGACGAGTACGCCGACTTCGAGGTAGGACCCTAATTTCCGTATGCGGAGCGGGTGCTGACTCCCGATAGATCAAGAACGAGCGCAACACGTCGTGTGAGCTGCCCACGTTCTGGGACGATTCAGGTTCAACCGTCACTGTTGAGACGAATGGCTGCCTGGCTTCGGACTTCGACCACTATGGTGACATGGAGGCTTTCGGTGTTCACGCTGACTGGCAGCGCCAGCTTTCCAAGTTCGCCTCCGTCCAGGATCGTCTTAGGGAATGGAAGCCCGACGTGATGGCACGCCTGCAGACCTTCGCCTGCCTCGCTATCGAGGCCCTTGACTTTGATGCCATCCGTATTGATAAGGCAACTCAAGTCACCGTTGGCGCTCTTTCTCAATGGACTTCCCACACTCGCCAGTGTGCGAAAGATCTGGGCAAGGAGAACTTCTTTATCTCTGGTGAAGTTACAGGTGGTGACACTTTTGGTGCCCTCTACTAGTAAGCCTCTTTCCCTTTTCTATTTCCTCGTGTACTGAATCACATTGTAGTGGACGTGGACGCACTCCCACCCAGCTTCCCGGCGGCTTCCTAGCCGCTGCAAATCTGACCGCGGCCGATTCTGAATACTTCTTGCGCAACGAGGGCGTCAATGGCCTCGACAGTGTTGCCTTCCATTATTCGACCTATCGCTCGCTAGCTCGTTTCCTTGGTATGGATGGTAATCTAAACGTCGCGTACGATGTTGCCGTCAACTTTGTCACCGCTTGGAACCAGATGTTCGTGAACGATGACTTCATCAACCAGCTCACCGGACAAGTCGATCCTCGCCACATGTACGGAACCAGTAACTTCGATATCTTCCGGTGGCCCTCTATGGAGGATGGCGTTCAGAAGAGTATCCTTGCGACATTCATTACCACACTCGTGATGCCTGGTATCCCTCTAGTGCGTTTCTTTGATCCATTTTGACAGCGGTTATCTAACATCATGCAAGCTGTTCTATGGTGAAGAGCAAGATTTCTATCTCTTCGACAATAGTAATCAGAATTACCTTTACGGGTCAGTCGCTCGTCTTCATCAATGGATGCATTGCTCACATTATCACAGCCGTCAAACCATGACCTCCTCTATTGCCTGGAAGCGCCATGGATGCTACAAGCTCGGTTCGCAGCAGTTCTACAATGTGCCCATCGACAAGGCATTGGTTGGTTGCCAAGATGACTCCAACGCCCTTGACCACTTCGATCCCACACGGGACAGTCGGCGTGCGATTGCTCAATTCAACTCGATGCGGAAAACGTACGGTTCCCTCCAGGATGGTTTCAACCTCGTAGAACGTGGCAACTGGACCTACCTCATTGAGCGCCCCGGTTCGAATCACACTGCGACAGAGATGGGACTCTGGTCTGTTTCCCGCTCAGGCATCAACAATGTTCAGGACATCACGTCGGGCACCTACAACGATGAGGTGTGGCTCCTTTATACCAACGAGAATGCCACCAAAAAATGGGAATACGACTGCAAGGGCGATGACTGGATCTCAACACCGTACGTGTCTGGCACGACCGTCCGTAATCTGTTTGCTCCGTATGAGACATACACCCTCGAGGACTCGCTTTCGCCGTACTACAGCGACAACAAGGCGCCTTACTTCGGTTGTCTTTCCTCCGTTACCATGGATGCTTTCGGGTTCAAAGCACTCGTCCCGGTGGCGCAGTGGGTAGACCCACCAGTTGCTATCACTCGGTTCCTTCCCGGCCATGATGCACGTCTGCTCACTGTCGACGGTGATGACAACTCTACTACTGTCGACATTTCACTCGAGTTCAATACCGCTATGGATTGCGATAGTGTCACCAACAGCATCAGCCTCGAGATGGATTCGTCCGGAAAGGGAAACGCACCGTCAATCACGAATATTGCCTGCCAGACCAGCGCGGGCGCAGCTGGCATTGTGCAAGGCGCTTCGACCACCCAATGGGTGTGGAATGCGACCCTGACTAACTTCCCGGACGGTGTCCTCAAAATCGCTGTCAACAAGCCTTCCAGCCAGAACGGCGGTAACACGACCAATGTGCGTATCTCCAACGAGATGCTCACCACCAATGCTTATCCTTTCGCAGAGCGTTGACCATCTTTTGCTGCGCAAGGGCAAGGCGGACAACGTTATGGTTTGGCCTTACAATGACTACGATGCTTCGGACTCCTTCAAGAAGGACGGCGACAACTACAAGTTCACTCACCACGCTCTTGGTGCTACTAAGTTCCGCTACTCCGGGAACTTCGGTCAGAACTGGACAGTATGGCAAGACTGGGAAGACGAAACGACGATCAAGTCCAGCCAGTTGACAGGAAGTGATTACTTCTGGGACGGCGAGCACATCATGGTGCAATGTATGTTTTTTTCATGTCTATCGGGCTGGGTTGTGCTGAACATGTCAAAGATTGGAGTCCGGCTACGGCATCTGCCAGTCATGTTATCAACGCCGACCTTAATTATAGCAAGAAGCGTCGTGTACCACAGTTCCTTGCTCGCGGCCCGTACAACACTTGGGGTTACGATGAGGGACTCACCTCGCAGATGAAACAGAATGACGATGGCCACTGGGAGTTGGAAATCATGGCGACGTGGCCGACTTACGTTCAGCTCAACGTCTGGGGCTTCGACGATTACTACTATGGGGATGTCGACAACGACGGTGTCCTTGATCGTCTTCCTCCGAACACCAATGCGCCCAACTATCTGAACATGTCTGCTCCTCCCTCTCCTCATCTTTCCTGGTCCCTCATTGTTGACGATGAAAACATGACCTGGTGGCTGGTACCTCGCGGTCACTCCTGGGTCGGCGCTACCATGTACGCTCTGCTCCTCGCCATTCCTATCATCACAGGAACCCTCGCCGTTCTCATCTTCATGTGGTCTTTCTACGGTATCAAGACGAACAAGTACGGTGTCAAGGCGAAGTCGAACAATAGCTACTTCCCTATCCTTGGTGCTCTTGCTGGAAAGTCAACGACCGACCTCAAGGATGGCGCTGCCTCCGAGAAGACTTTTGCTGTAGGGCACAAGCAGAATACCGATATCATTGGTTGGCCGGAGGACAAAAACAAGCGTCGCAAGGTTCTCATCGCTACTCTCGAGTACGAAATCATCGATTGGAAAATCAAGGTCAAGATTGGTGGTCTCGGTGTCATGTCTTCACTTATGGGCAAGTCTATGACGGATGTCGATCTCATTTGGGTCATTCCCAAGGTCAAAGACGTCGAATATCCAGCTGGCGATCCCGCCGAGCCCATCGAGGTTATCATTTTCGGCGAGCCGTATCTCATCGAGGTCGAGACGCACATTTTGGACAACATCACTTACGTGATCTTGGACTCGCCTGTCTTCCGTGCGCAAACTAAGGCGGACCCGTATCCCGCTCGCATGGACGACCTTAGCTCCGCTATCTTCTACTCGACTTGGAACCAAGCAATCGCTGCCACCATCCGCCGCTACCCTCTCGTCGACATCTACCATGTGAACGATTATCACGGTGCCCTCGCTCCCATCTACCTGCTCCCCAAGGTCATCCCCATTTGCTTGTCTCTTCACAATGCCGAGTTCCAGGGTCTTTGGCCTCTACGCACGAAGGAAGAAATGAAGGAAGTTTGCTCGGCATTCAACATTAGCAAGGAGCACTGCACGAAATACGTCCAATTTGGAAACACTTTCAATCTGCTTCACGCCGCCGCCTCGTTCATTAGTGTCCATCAAAAGTCTGTCGGTGTTGCTGGTGTATCGGACAAATATGGAAAGCGCTCCTGGGCGCGTTACCCCGCTCTCTGGACTCTAAAGCACGTTGATTCGCTACCCAATCCCGATCCGTCTGATATCGCTGCACTCGACGAGGCACCCGTCAAGCCAAAGGATGTTCAAGTCGATGAAGCTTCGGAGGCCGAGCGTCCAGAGCACAAGAGGCAGGCGCAAGAATGGGCTGGTATCAAGCAAGACCCAGAGTCTGATCTATTCGTGTTCGTCGGTCGTTGGTCCAAGCAGAAGGGTGTCGATCTTATTGCCGATGTCTTGCCCACACTGTGCGTATAACACTTTCCGCTGCATGTTCGTCTACTAACTCGTTCTTAGTCTCGAGAAGCGCCCGTCTATTCAGCTCATTGCCGTTGGTCCTGTCATCGACTTGTATGGCCGTTTCGCTGCGGAGAAGCTTGCTCGCCTGATGGAGATGTATCCCGACCGCGTCTACTCGAAGCCCGAGTTCACTGCCCTCCCACCGTACCTTTTCTCTGGTGCCGATTTCGCTCTCATCCCGTCCCGTGATGAGCCGTTCGGTCTCGTCGCTGTCGAGTTCGGTCGTAAGGGTGCTCTTGGTGTCGGTTCTCGTCTCGGTGGCCTTGGTCTCATGCCCGGATGGGTATGTTGTTTGTCCAGGGCACTACCCCGATGTACTAACGCATTATCAGTGGTACCCTGTGGAGTCTAGCTCAACGGCACACATGTTGTCGCAACTCACGAAGACCATTAAGCTTGCTTTGAAGTCGACAGAAGAAGAACGTGCTGTTCTCCGAGCCCGCTCTGCCCTTCAGCGTTTCCCCGTCGTTGAATGGCGCCAACGTACAGAGGACTTCCACAAGCGCTCGATCAACACGTCTCGCGGTCTCGCCCAAGCCAATGCTTTCCGCGCTTCGGACTGCGATGGTGGTGCCGGTGCACGCCCTATGCAAGACACAGACGACTGGGACCCCGTTTACCAGGCCCACCCCAGCCAGCCAGAATGGGATCGCAACAGCGTAGTCTCCACCCAGTTCCGCAACAGCAGCGCCCTCGATAGCCCTGGACAATTCCCCCCTGGTTCGCCTGGATATATCCCTGGATCTCCTGGTCACACACCTGTATCGCCTGGTCAATGGAGTCAGGATACGTTGACCCCCAACGGCGGCCCTGGCGGTGCGGACTACTTCCAAGCTCGCAATAGCACGGCCGCGGACCCGCAGAACTATGGAAATTTCCTGGAGCGCGCCAACAAGACCATTGCCCGCGATAACAAGCACGCCGCTGATCCATTCACCGACGGTGGTCTTGAGGCCCCATCTCGGCCATTTGGTGCTCACTCTCGCGTGTCTTCCGTCGAATCGATTTCCTCCATCGTGGATGAGAAACAAAACTCACCACTTAACAAGGCCATTGCTTCGGTAAGATATTAGTCTTTTTGTTTGCGCAGCAGCCACTAAGTTGTCGTTCTAGTTCACGGATTCGGATGGTGGCGTTGCGTCGGATTTCGTCAGCCGTCTGCAGAGTCTCAATGCCAAGAACTCGGAACACGAGCTTTCCATTGAAAAGTTCCTGATTAAGAGTGAAGAAGCCTTCTTCGACAAGGTTCGCAAGGACAAGCTTGACAGTGCTGCTAGCATTCGGTCATCTCAGCGCGACTCTGTCTGGGGAACGCCTTCGCCATCCATCTACTCTCGTCCTTCATGTACGCCTTCAAATATCGTCTCCAGCCCATGTAGCTAACCCTTTGCGTAGCGCCCAACACGCAATCGCAGTTTATGGACTACGACAATGTTCTGCTCGGCGGAGAACCTCCTGTTGACGTCCCTCCCATGACCGGCCTCCAGATCGCCATGTCTCGTGAAGTATTCGGATGGCCTCTGTACACCATTATAATTGCGGCCGGCCAGATGCTCAGTGCGACCAGCTTCCAGATCACTTTGTTGACTGGTCGCAACTGGCAGGACGACATCCAGCTGTATGTGCTCGGTGGTATCTTCCTTGCCGCGTCAGCTGTTTGGTATCCTCTTTTCCGCATGAAGCCGTCTATCTGGTGTTTGTCAGCACCATGGGTGTTCTTTGGCCTAGCGTTCTTCCTCATTGGTCTCCCATCCGTGGCTTCGGCCTTGCATCCGGCTCATCGTGCGCTTGCAAGTGCTGCGACATGGTGCTACGCTGTGGCATCGGCCGCTGCCTTCCTATTCTTCGGTCTCAACTTTGGTGAAGAAGCTGTACGTTTCCCGCACTTGTTGCTATTACTCGACCGCTAACTTCCTCACAGGGTGCCGCTACAGAAGTATGGACTACTCGTGCCTGCATTGTCCAAGGTTCGCAGCAAATTTGGGTCGCCGCGCTTTGGTACTGGGGTCACACCATGGAGGGTGGTGCGGACGACTACATCCCACCCTGGTGGATTGTCTGCATCGTTTGGCCACTCGCTATCATGAGTTTCGCGTTCGCCTACCTCATGCTTTACGGTCTCCCCGAATACTATCGCCAGACCCCGCCCAAAGTGCCCAACTTCCTCAAGACCCTCTTCCGTCGCAAGCTGGTTGTCTGGTTCTTGATTTCAGAAATCCTGCGTGACTACTGGCTTAGTGGAGTGAGTGACAATGCGTTCTTTTTTCCATTTGCTTACAGCCGAACGTAGCCTTACGGTCGTAACTGGGGTTTCCTCTGGAGTGTTCCGATCCCGACCTACCAGATTCTTCTCATGGTCATAGCCTTCTTCGTCGTCCTCTGGGGTATCATGCTTGCCATCCTCACTCACTTCTCCAAGACGCATACCTGGCTGTTGCCTGTGTTCGCGGTCGGCCTTGGTGCACCGAAGTGGTGTCAGATGATGTGGGGTACTTCGTCTCTGGCGCTGTACATTCCATGGGCTGGAAGTGGTGGACCTTACCTTGGACTGTCGCTTTGGCTCTGGCTCGGTGTCCTCGATGCCATCCAGGGTGTCGGCCTTGGTATGATTCTGTTGCAGACGTTATCGCGTCTTCATGTTTGTGCAACACTGGCATTTTCGCAAATCATTGGTTCCGTTTGCGTTATGATCGCTCGCGCAACAGCTCCCAACAGTGTCGGCCCAGGCAGTGTGTTCCCGGACGCAGCCAAGTGGGACTTTGATTCGCAGGGTCTGGCGGGTAGTCCGATGGCGTACCCTTTGTTCTGGATCGCATTGATCTGCCAGTTGATCATCGTGGCGGGCTACTTCTGGTTCTACAGGAAGGAGCAGCTTTGTAAGTTGAATTTCCTCAATGTTCACATCCTTTTTTTTGACTGTTTCTTTCAGCACGACCATAGACGCTTTTGTTTATACCCTCTTTGTGGATCAACAGAGGCGTATTTTCTTTCGATGGACCCCATGGACTGTATGTTACAAAATCGTCGCGCTATCTTGATTCTTTTTTTCTGGGTTCCTTATGCTCACTCAAACAATGGACTCGTGGATACGATACGATTGCCCTGTGTTTACTTGCTACCATCACCCTCGCTCACTACTAGATCACTCCCCCTCATCCCGTTCGCTGATTATTCTACCAAAGCAAGACTAAATACGAGGGTTTGTACTCTACTTTTTACGGACTACATATATAGGATTGGGTTTATTTCGTTGTCGGCATAAGAACCTGGGCAATCATATGAAACAGGCATTCGAAGCATGGACTATGGGATGGAGTGCAGTTTGTTGACTGACATGACTCGCAATTGACATGGCTGCAGTCCTGGTCGTATTCTGATCCCAATGAGCACGACACACCATCCCATCGTGGTAAGTTGGTTATACATGTGTACATAGCTCGTACGACATATAACCAAGCACCCAAGTGACTTTTGAAAGCATCACATCCAATTTGAGCACACAGAGTCATAAACGAAAGGATACACGCCTCAAGGACAGTCGAAAGAAAGAAAGAGATATGCGAACACTAATAGTAAGTCGTATTTAACAATATCAACATAATTTCTATACACTGCTTATGCGGTGGCGGTATACCGAAGTCATCCAATTCCCGTCCATGATAATAATCCAAGCAAGCATTGAGTCCAACACCCGTCATCTAGAGTAAGTGCTCCGTCCGGAGATTACTTCTTATTAGGAAGAGTTATCCAGGGATGCGCGAGGGCCTCTGAGGCAGACGGCCGAGCATCCTGGTCTAGCTCGAACGTCTTTGTCAGGAAGTCCTGCGCCTCCGCTGAGATATCCGACGGAATTTCCGGCTTCGAGGACGAGCCAATCTACGGCTTGCATCAGCATTGTTCGTCTACAAAAGAGGCACCAGAAAACACACCTTGAAAATGGCTTGCATTTGTGTCAGCTGCGCCCACGGATGCTCGCCCGTCAACATCTCCACGACCAGACAGCCCACACTCCAGATATCCGCCTTCTGGGTGTGCCCACTCTGCTTGACGACCTCGGGTGCCATCCAGAATACCGAACCCTGCAGCGATGCACGGTGCATGCGCGAGCCAGCTAGCGCCTGCACATCCACTTTCTTTGAAATACCAAAGTCTGAAATCTTCACGCCACCCTTGTTATCGACGAGAATGTTCGCGCCCTTGATATCTCGGTGGACGATACCGCGTTCGTGCAGATAGGTCAAGCCCTGCAAGATTTGCCTCACGAAGGTTTTGACGAGTGTCTCTTCAAATGCGCCGTAGTTACGAAGCAGTGCCGTGACCGACCCACCGGGGACATACTCCAAGAAAATATTGAGGCAGTCATCCTCCAGGGATGAGTCTTAACGAAGCGTCAGCTAACATCATGAAGCCTTCATGACACAACGCACAGAGGTATTGGACAATGTTATCGTGTTGAAGGTCTTGCAAAAGCTCAATCTCATGCTCAAGAGCAGTGAGCATGCTTTGCTTGCGCTCCTCATTTGGTGCGGATCCTGTCGGAAGTTCCACTTGCTTGACCGCCATAAGCAGACCAGAAGAAGCGTCCATCCCAAGGTAGACCTTGCCGAAGGACCCAGCACCGATGAGCGCGCCTTTGATCCATTTGTTCGCTATCGAAGTGTTAGTTACTGATCGCAAGAGCAGTCGAACAATATACCTTTGCGCTCAACATAGCCGCTGGCGCCCGTCTCATCAACAATGTCTTCCTCATACTCTTCTTCGTCTCCTTCTTCGTCTTCGTCTTCATCGTCTTCCATAATGCTTTCGCCCTCATCCTCGAGGTCCTCGTCATCCGCGACATCCTTCGGCGAATCAGCCACGCTAACTTCCGTCCACTCATCAGTGTCAGACCCAAACTCGTCTCGGACGTTCAACGTTTTTCTTCGCCGGCTCTCAACCTCTTGCGTGATTTCGTCGACCGTCATCAAGCTGGCGGTGTCCGATTTGTCTCTGCGGCTGCGCAGCTCTGACATGTAGCTCATTCTGGAGGCGCGAGACGACACCGACAACGTCCGCGACATACGGCTCTGCATACTCGATGATTCGGTTGGGCTTGTCAAGCTTTCCATCTGCTCGCTGAGGGATTCTGTAGGGAATGGTATAGGCGGCAACAACTGAGGAGCAATAGACGTAGTGCTCTCATCGTCTGCGCCGTCGCCGTCAAACTGGATAGATCGCCCGTCGTCGGTAGACAGGGATACTCGTGGGATGTACTCCGATATCATGGACTGTGTATCATCGTCGGCAGAATTCTTCTCAGGAAGTGGGGGTGGCATAGACATGCGCGACATGCGCCTCCCTGAGCCAATTGTACTGGTACTGAAGCGCGAAGAGGGCGGAGGCCGGTAGGACGCAGTGCTGTCCCGTTTGCGCAACACACTTTGCCGGGCAGTCCGCTCGAGTACCTTCTTGTCGGTGAAGGGGAAGTACTCTGGCAGATGGGTTGTGATCATCTCGCTCGGTGGACGCTGGCCAAAGAAGTTGCGAAGCTTGAAGGGGCGCTTGTTTGTGGTGTCGTCCTGGTATCCATAGCCCGAGTTTGAAGCGGTCGGCGACGGGGGTTGAAGCGCCCTCTCTGGATCGGGAACACCGAGACCCGACAAAACACTGATGGAAGACGCGCGCTTATAGGCTTTGGAGGAGCGGTCGGGTTGTTGTGTACGCAGACCACCCTGTAGGCCAAGGCCAGCCAGGCGGGCTCTAGCAATCTTGCGTAATTGAAGACCCTTGTCACGTCCAGGATGGCTCAGTGATGCGTGGCAGAATGACAGTAGTGTAGCCTCATCGAGTGGACCTTGGTCAAGGTTAGAACAAGACGTCAAAAGTCTGCAAATGAGAACCAACCTGAGCCATCCTCGAGATACATGCCCCAGCCATCGACACTGAGGCCGCCATCCTCGGTGTGTACGTTGTCTCCGTCGATGTCATGCGAGCGCAGACCACCCTTTCCAAATTTCTTGAGCACTTTCTCCAGAATCTCGACACCGCCTGCACAGTTGTCGACGTCGATGGTATAGATCAAGCCTTCGTCGGGTAGCGCAATTTTGACAAGTTTACGGCGAAGAACATCGAGCGACGGATTGAGATTTGCTGCTTGCGAAGAAGGGGTAGGCGGGGTCTTGTCGCTACCCAATCCCGAAAAGCCGCCGCTGACCCCGACTCGGTAACCTGGCGACCCTGGATTGAAGCCCTCGGCAATGGGTGATAAGTCGAGCTTGGAAGCTTGTGTGCTGCTGTATGGATGGTGTGGCGCCGTGCCAGGCCGTACTTGCTTTGGAACTGGTGTCGGAGTGACTGGGGACACCATACTGGCTGAGCCGCTTCGCGCATGTCCAGGTGGAAGTGCAGGGCGCTGGCCGCGTGCAAGCGGGGATGTGCGCCCACTGGACTGGGGTGTCTTGTTGCTGCCGACGTTGCCAGGGCGTGGGTCTGCGGGCAGATGATAGCCACCAGTCCAATTGGAATTTGCGGAAGATGGTGTCAAAAGTCCTTGATTGGGTGCAGGCGGAAGCGCCTGGTTGGCATATGGGGGTACTTCGACAGGCGTAGGTGTCTTCCGACCCGATGATTGGAAGTTGCGAACGGGTGGTCGTCCTGGAGGAAGAGGTGGCTGTCCTCGTGGCGGCGGAGGAAGGGGCGGGAGATTGCCTCGGGGCGGACCAGACGTGGGATTTGAGGATGGACCTGCCGAGCGCGAACCGGACGGCTGGCTTTTGGCAGAGTCGGGGCCTTGGTCGCGTACGAGACGGGGGAGACCATCGTTCTGGTGATTGTTGTTAAGCCTCAGTGGCGCCGGTCTGCCACTCTCGCGACGTCGTCCAGCAGCCTTATCCGGACCGCGGGAAATGGGGTTGGCGATGACCTTCTTTCGCAGCTGCTTCACTCCATTCAGAATGCGAAACCTATCTCCCACACTGCTCAGGCCCATCTCCTGCAGCGTCGGATGATCGAGTTCGAGTAGAATGTCGCCGCGGATGTCGTTTGCTTTGAAGAGCTCGGCGTGGCCGGCGCATTTGTGTTCCGACAGCCATCGCGCGATGTGGTCGTCTTCCCATGTCTGAATAAAGTCCGACCACGATACGCCTATGGGTGGCTCCAGGTTGTTGTGAGCAATGGGGGATGCCAGGGTGGGTGTTGCGGGAAACGTCGATGTTTGGGTACGTAGGGGATAAGTCCGGGGGAGTGACTGTTGTGTTTGAAAAGTAAGATTTGGTGATGCAGGCGAAGCTGGCTTCGATGCTTGATCCGGGCTGTCCAGTGAATGATACATGCCGTTGGTGGCAATAGCTGACATGACTTGAGGACTGGTCCGTAGGGATCTCGAGTAGTAGTACACCAAGTTAGGGCTGGCCTATGAGAAGAATGAAAGCATTAAGAAGAGCTTGAGAGATCAATCGTAAGTCTAGGGCGCTATGGGGGGCGGCAACGAGGTCCAAATCACCTAGCAATTACAAGCAAGCGCAAGAAGTAAGGAAGTGGTGGCGAGAAGGAAGGAGCGACACTGGACTCGAGTAGAACACGGGGATTCGCCAACACAATAGCCGTGGTGGCCTTGATAATTGTCTGAACGAAAGAGACAGAATCGGAAAGCGGCACGATGCGCCGATCACGTAAGCCAGCGTTAACATAAGCCAAGTCGCAAGTTATCAGTGCAGCATAGGCAAATGCTCTAGCTCATAGCGCCATCTCACATAAGATCTTACTACACACAGATATCAGGGCCCCCAACATTCTAATGACAACTCACAACGAAGCTGAGGTTGGCACACTGCAGTCAGTCTTCTACCGCACCTCAATTTGCGGTTCAAGATACGCTGGGGGAGTGTATCTTTAATCCACATGATACAATAGATCATACGGAGCGTTCTATGCAGGAACGACATGCTGACTTAGCGATATGCGACCAAAGAATGCGAGCCCACAGGCATAATATTCAGAATTCACCCAGTGACAAGGGCGAGCAGGGAGGAACGTACACTTTTCATTCTGATGCTGGGATCGGCGCACAACAACCCCATGGCCGGGGAAGAAATCCTGCCAGAATCCTGCTGTCCGAGTCCATGTTCAAGCGAGGAGCACGCCTCATTTAAGCCCGATCGCATTGAGATGTCTCAATCATACTCCCATGTTGTGTGAATAGGGATCTGGATTGTAAGGCTAGCTCACAGAGAATGCTCGCAATCCTGAAGAGAGCCAATATTTTATCAAATGTGCACTATTGATTTTGCAGTCGACCGTCATGACATTGGTGATAATTGGTCTGGTGTTCACATGATTTACCACGGCGACACTCTCCTTCGTACTACGACGACCCTAAACAAAATCGTGCACTATGCTGTTTCTAAAGCCTTCCTTCGTCTTTGGGTCTCTGAACACCTGCGTTGGTCGTCGCACAATCTCAACAAAGGCTCTGGACAAATGGATTACAACTCTTCCCGAGCGCACAGAGCTCCGCGATACACTTCATCCTGAACAGCTTGCCAAACTGTACGTCACACTGCCTACACGAGACGGGACATGGGGTCCGTATCGTGCTCCTGTCCCCGGGGAGCCTCTTGGGTATCTGCACCATTTCGTGTTCTTGAATTCCACATTGGTCCCAGAGAGAGCCTTGAATCCGGCGGATGGAACAGATACGGAGCTCGGGCCGCCGTTCCCCTTCACACGGAGGATGTGGGCAGGGGGAAAGATTGAGTGGGATACGGACAGACCATTGCTTGTCGGCGAGAGGGTAACAGGGACGTTCGGTATAGAGAGCGTACAATCAAAGGGTGTAGAGCAAGGAAAGCCTATGGTCTTCGTCAACAAAACTCTGGAGGTGTGGGGAGGTGACAGAATGGAAGGCAAACCCAGCGTGCGGGAACAGAGAATCCATGTATATCTGCCAGAGCTCACCACAGGCAGCGAAAAGCAAGGGCTTCCTAGAGAAGGTAAGCCTTTGACTATTGAATCAGCATGGAATTGATCCGACGCATGCTTTCTAGTTCGTGATATACCAGAAATGTCCGATTTTTCGCTTAGCTACAGGCCGACACTAGTGACATTGTTTCGATTTTCCGCATTGACATTCAACGCGCATTTCATCCATTTGGACAAGGAGTACTCAAGAAATGTGGAGGGACACTCAGGTAATGCACCATTGTTGGATGGCCTGCTTGCAACCACTGATCAACGTGCTAGAGCGGCTGGTGCATGGGCCTCTGACCGCGCTCATGATGCTCGAAGCTGTTGTCAGCAATGAACCTGGTAGCGTAGTCAAGGCTTTCACCTATCGAGCCCGTAATCCTCTAGTACTAAACAAACAGCACACGATATATGGGCACTACGGTAGTGGTACAACCATCAAACTTTGGTGTGTATCAGAAGATGGAGTCGTTGGGATGACAGGCGAAGTAGATTTACAATAAAAATACTCTTCCAGTTGTTTAATCAACCATGGATTGTGTTCGTGATCTTGCCTCAAACACGGTTCGTTGACAATTACAGGGCAGCCCACGTGAAGCGTGTTTGGCCGAGGTGTGCCGAACCAAATGCACGTGACCTCGTTGACGCGTGGTTATAAGAGGAAGGCAGGTTCGTTTACGACCCAAACCTGCTCTTGACCACCAACCTCTACCTCTTCCATCCCTCCCGCCCGCCTCTATTATTTTCAATGGCCCCTAAGGTAAGTGCAGTTCGGGAAACGATGTGACCTTTTTTGAACTGGTGTCCAGCCCGCCTCCACTGCCTCCAAGGCTCCCGCCTCCACTGCCGGCAAGGCGCCCGCCAAGACGGACACTGCCAAGAAGACCGCAAGCAAGAGCAGCAAGCCCAGTGCACCTGCCGACGGCGAGAAGAAGAAGCGCAAGAGGACGCGCAAGGAGACATACTCCTCCTACATCTACAAGGGTACGCGATACTCCCCGACCTCCCAACATTGACTCATCCCCGCCCGCAGTCCTCAAGCAAGTCCACCCGGACACAGGTATCTCAAACAAGGCGATGGCGATTCTCAATTCGTTCGTCAATGATATCTTCGAGAGGATCGCTACCGAAGCCTCGAGTGCGTCCCGCCTTTTCCATCACATCCCGCCGCCTTGCTAATTCTTTCCATAGAACTCGCTGCCTACTCCAAGAAATCCACTATCTCCTCTCGCGAAATCCAGACCAGCGTCCGTCTCATCCTGCCTGGTGAGCTTTCGAAGCACGCCATTTCCGAGGGTACCAAGTCTGTGACCAGTACGTGCCTACTGCAATTTTCTCACAGGTCATTTTACTCATCGGTTGCCCACAGAGTACTCTGCTGGAGGCAAGTAAATCGCCATGTTCACACGCGGTCATCCTTCTCTCTTTCTGCGTCGCTTTGTTTGTGTATTTTAGCTCCCAATGTCGTTCACGGACGGCTATATCTATACCGTAGCCATCTAGTCTGTCTGTAAACTTGATCTACTACTATGCTGCGTGTACAATGAACGAACGGCTTGTTCAAAATGGAAACAGCGTGCCCTCTGTGAGGTCTGTGGCGTACTCTGGAAATGGATCGGTCGTAGTTGATCTCGCTTGCTTATACTCTCCCACGATGCTCGGACTAGGCGGCTATGGCAGTGGCAGCGACAGTGAATCCGAAGACACAGCGTCGTCCACGGCGGCATCCAAGTCTCACAGTCAGTCCCTGCCCACACAGTCGTCCAAGTCAGCCTCATCGTCGCTGTCTTCCAGCCTGCCGCCGCCCAAGGCAAAGAAGAAGGTCGGGATAGCTCTGCCCTCACTCAAGCCTCTCAAAGACGAAGATGACGTGGCACCGCCCCCAGCAAAGAAGGCTCGACTCGAAACAGGCGCCGGCGTCTCCTCCTTGCTGTCGATGCTTCCCGCCCCCAAGCAAAAAGGTCTTCCAAAGGCTGCGGCACCAGCTAGGGTTCTCGGCGGCGGCGCATCCAATCAACCCATTGTCTCCGCCCCTCCCCCGCCTGATACAGACGCTGGCGGTGATGACGATTCAGCAAAATCAAATTCACTGCCGTTGCTCTTGCCGCCGTCACTGAAGAAGGGGCGCGCCAATGTTTCGCTGGAAGATGACTATGACCGGCCGCGGAAGGTCCCAGCAAAGCCGACGGTGAATGTTTCAGTAAAGCCGGTGGTGAATGAGCCATCTGCGCCTGCAGTCGACTTCTTTGGACTTGGGGCGGCGACGAGCTCGAAAAGCGGTCCATCAATACCATCAGCGTCTTCATCATCTGTCAAGATCACCTCTGCGCCATCCGTGCCGACGTTCGAGATTCCTGAGCCGACGCCAGAGGACGAGTATCCGGGCTACTACAAGCTGCCATCCGGGCAGTGGGCCCAGCACGATGTGGCCTACTACAATCAATTTGCAGCGAAGTGGCAGAAGGAATATAATGCACATATTCGTGCGCTGGAGAAGGGCAAGGAGAAGGGCTTCGAGCGAATGCAGGATGAGGATATGGCGGAGGTGGATGCGGCGAGTGAGATGGAGCGTGCGAAGCGGGAGGTCCACGATCTCGAGGAGCGCAGGGCGTTGACAATGGGCGGGGAGGGGAATGCGGCGCCCAAGGTGAAGCTGACGGCGAGCAAGTCAAGTGGTATTGCGCGCTCTAGGCATCAATTGGCTACGATGCTGCATGAGGCGTATAACAACCGGGAGGCGCTTGAGGAGAAGATTGCGCAAGGAAGGAGGAATAGGAAGGAGGCGGGCAGCAAGTATGGTGCGTTTGGCCAATTCATTTGTATGCACTGAGCTGATGAATGTTTGAAGGTTTCTAGTGAAATGGTGCGTATCGACAGTGTGCTTCGTTTGCCATTGCAAGCATTACTGTAGACGCCTTGTCTATTCACCCAATTCATGCATTCTATGTACGATGCACATTCACAATGAACTTTTTAGTTGCGTTTGTCATCAGTGACAATGGAATGCCATAGTCCTTCAGGTTGTGTTCCTTGTCTCAGTGGTGCTACATATACTTGCACCCAGAGGTACAAATCAGCGGCAATAAGCCTTCTTTTGCCGTAAAATTTCAGATTTAGATTCGAATACTTAGCAAATACAAGCAACAACCCATGTACAGGCAAATTGTCCACTGCAAACTACTCTATACAAATGTTTAAATATCAATGTATTGATGCTCAACCACATATGTTAGGGTACAGTCTGTCTGTGGGGTCTTGGGGTATCCATCCACCAGCCAGGCCTCGCTGGTAGCTCCAATCATCTGCATTTTCCGCCTTCCATGTCCAATATATCCAACCCGTTACTTGCTCCGCAACATACGTTTGCACTTCCCAATAGCGCCTCAAGAACGTCTTGTACTCGTCAGAAAAGCCATCAGAGTTTCCGGTATAGCTGCTGCATGAGCCATGGTAACTGGTCGGGGTGACATACGTCGCGTCCCAGCGCGCGCCGATTCCTCGACCGTTGAGCCAGAGCGTACAATCCGTGATGGCATTGGACCATTCGCCAACGACAGTCCAAAGGTTGTCGTGCGCGTAAGACGTGAGCGTCTCGATATTTGAGCAAGCCACCGACACATGTTCGTCAAAGGAGCGCTCCAGCTCCGGTTCGCTAAACAGCTGGTAATCATGTGTGTCCATGATCACCTTCCCTACGCCGCTCGTGAGGAAGCCGTCCCAGCTCTGAACGCCCAGAAAAGCATCGCCTATCATTATCGTCATGTCTGTCGGTGCGACATTACGGACCGCGGTAGTAGCGTCTTGGAAGTATTGTCGGATGTTGGAAGCCCAGTCGTCTCCCCGGAAGCCTGCGCCTTCGTTCAGCAGCTCCAGTACGTCGACCATACCGCCGATTTCCTTTGCAATAAACACCATCGTGTCCAGTGCGCGGCTGACATTGGTGGGAGTGACGGCAAACTGAGGGTTGCCTGTCCTCTGTCCGGAATTGTCGTATCCGTTCTGCGAACCTGGGGCGCCGTGTAGGTCGACAATGGTATGGATGTTGTGCATCTTTGCCCAGTTGAGGGCTTTGAGAAGATAGGGCCATGCCCCTGGCACGTAAGGGTCTGTATGAGTGTACCCTTGCGTATCGCTAGAGGTGAGAGGGACACTCCAATAACCTAGTGGTATTCTGGTCGCTGGTCAGTGGCTTCGTTGATGGGGGATTGTGGGTACGCACCGGACATGGTTTATGCCTGCTGCCTCCATTTCAGCGAAATCATCTTCTGTATACCACTGTTCTTGGTGTCAGATTACATTTGGAGAATAAAGAGAGACAGGCGCACAGTCTCCCAGTGCTGAGTCAACTTTTCCAACGCAGTATCCTGGTCCTGCAATTGTCCGTATGTGTACTCGTCGACGATGTCCTCATTCCCGGTTTCTTCGAAAAGGCTTGGCGTTATCCAGGGCTAAGCCAATTCAGTTAGTGCGCGGGGCAAGGAGCGGGTTGCTAACCTCCAGGACAAACCAGCCGCCACTGGACACAATGTCAGGACTTTAGGATGAATGGACAGAATAAATTGCGCACAGATTTACACCACGGACTTTCTCTTTCGCGTAGTCGAATGCTGCGAGTGTTGGCGTGGATGAAGCACCAGTACTCGTTGCGGTCGATGTTTCTGACGCGCTGGTATGTCCTCCACTTCCACTGCCCGTCCCGGTTCCGCTGGAGCTATCCCCCGAGTCCGCGCCCGTCGCCGCATTCACCTGCAGTCGACACTGCTGCCCAGCGGCACGCGTCCAAGCGGGTCCAAGCGCCAACAATGACGCAGTGGCCCAGAAACAACAACGCATTGACCAGCAGAAAGATTCGGATTATCAATCAGTAAGGCGAACGAGGGGTGAGGATAAGAGAAGGGATTGAGCGGGCGGTGGGCAGGTGGGAGAATGGAGCCAAGTTGCGATGAAAGTCCGATGTCATTATTGTCGATTTCCACGAGGCAGGGAAGAGAAACAGATACAAATGAAACGATGTCCGTTTGGCCCTTGCCTTCTTCAATTCGGGGGGTTGCCCGGTGAAATCTTGAAAGGCCCTTGTGGGCGTGTTGGAATAGGCTGGAATCGCGAGGGAAAAGCACACTGGATCATTCATCTCATGCATAGCATCGCTCGGCAGATGAAAGGTGTGCAAATTAACTGGTGCTGGCTGGAAAACAGGCAGGTGACAGTAAGTATGTACAGCGCAGCAAAGTACTTTCGGAGAGCATCTAGCACCCACTTGCATTTTGTAACACTATGATGTTCGTTCTGAGTTCGAGCAATTTCTACTACTCTACAACATAGTCCCACGACCTTACTATCTAATCAGCGATAGCATGTACTAGTGTAAACAACAACCACTTATTTCACATGCTTGTGCTCGGTACTTCGGACCGATTCCAACCACGATCGGCAGCAATCGATTGGAAATTCCCCACATTCCTCACCTGTCCCTCACGTATTATCCATGTCCTCCTCAGGACCAGAGCCCTCTGCATCAGTGCTTGATGTCTTTCGACAATCCGTTGCAGAAATCATAGCACGGAGTCTAGAAATACCGATTGAAACCGCATACGATGGAGTTGACTTGGGAAAGAAAGGCGTAGACTTCACTGTCGCAATCCCTCGTTTCCGCCGTCCCGGAAAACCTCAAGAACTCGGGAAGAAAATCGAGCAAGAAGTGGGTTCTAAACCTTCACATTCTTTTCAGAGTCAACGAAAGTATTGAGATGACAAAATGACTCACACCATGGTAGTTCTCTCCGAACGATTATCTCGAACGCCTCGTTGTCGACGGCGTTTTCGCCCACTTCTACTGTAACTCAAAAGCGCTCACACGACTCACGCTTGACCAAATCAACGAACTGTCTCGTCCTACCGAGAGCGCGCCGTTCGGCACGTACGGATGCAACTCGTCTGGACGTGGGAAGAAAGTTGTCATCGAATTTTCCAGTCCCAATATCGCGAAGCCTTTCCATGCTGGTTTGTCCTCTGCACAAGCGTCCGTTGATCCTCTCATCTTAACATAGGGCATTTGCGTAGTACTATCATCGGCACCTTCCTCTCCAATCTGTATAGTGCTAATGGGTGGGAGACCATTCGCATGAACTAGTCAGTGGCACGCGAATGATTTTCAAAGCCCATCTTGCTCATAACCACCTCGACAGTCTGGGAGACTGGGGCAAACAATTTGGTAAGATGCCCCACCTGAGTGATCATACTTCGCGCGTCTCTAATACCTGCCAGGCCTTCTCGCTGTCGCTTTTGCCAAGTACGGATCGGAGGAGAAACTGGCCGCAAATCCGATTATGCATCTCTTCGATATCTACGTCGCTATAAACAAGGATGTCAAGGAGCAAGAAGCCACAGGTCACTCCAGCGTCAATGAAGAGGCGAAGGACGTTTTCCGTCGCATGGAACAAGGTACACACATTTCCTTGCTTGTGCATCAAATCCGCTCATCCAGCACTAGGTGACACCGAGATGCTTGCACTCTGGCGACGCTTCCGCGAGCTCTCAATTGAAGCCTACAAAAAGGTGTATCAACGCCTCAACATCACTTTCGATGTCTATAGCGGCGAATCGCTTGTGACTACAGCAAATATTGACGCTTCGATGCAACGCCTCCGCAATAGCAACCTGTTAGTGGAGAAGTTTGCATGGGAGAGCAAGCGCGACCGCGACTACAATGCTGTCGGCCAACAAGCACAGGATGAGAAACCTGCCTACGCCGTTGACTTGTCCAAGTGGAAAATGAGCAAGCCGGTCGTCCAGAAAGCCGGTGAGTTCTTTCGAACGGGGTTTTGTTGTGAAGTTAACGAACATCTCGTGCAGATGGAACCACGATCTATATGGTTCGTGACATCGCCGGTGCTATGCAGAGGTACCAGCAGTACCATTTTGACAAGATGGTAAGGCTTCCGGTCTCGCACTGCATCAACATGGTCTGATTCTGGTAGATTTATGTCGTCGGAGACCAGCAAGACCTGCACTGTCAACAATTCTTCAAGATCCTTGAGCTGATGGGCGAGCCGTACGCCTCCAGTCTGCAGCACATCAACTTTGGCAAAGTCCAGGGCATGAGTACGCGGAACGGCGAGGTCAAATTCCTTGATGAGATTCTGGACATGGCGAAGGAGGCAATGCTTGCTCAGATGAAGACCAATGAAGACAAGTTCAGCAATGTTGAGGATCCGGACTTTACGAGTGACCAGATAGGTATGACTTGCGTGAAGATACAAGATATGCAAGCCAAGAGGTATGCGATGCAAAAGAATGCTCTTTTGGTTGTTGACGATGTTCTAGGGCTGGTTCGTATCCCTTCGACGTGAAGCGAATGACCTCGTTCGAAGGAGATACGGGAGCTTATCTGCAATACGCTCATGTACGTCTGTGCTCGGTTGCTCGCAAAGTTGCGGACGAGACGACTCTCCGAGAGGACGTGACCACAATCAACACCGACTTGCTCGTCGAACCGAAGGCTCGGGAAGTCGTGTATCATTTGGCGACGTACCCCGACGCCGTGCGCATGGCCCTGCGTGTGTCTGAGCCGAGCACAATCGTCACGTATTGCTTTAGGTTAGTTTTCCTGAATGAGTTTTCCCTTGTTTCCTGATATTGACGTTTTCATGCTAGGCTCAGTCACCTCATAAGCTCTGCCTGGGAGACCCTCGTCGTCAAAGGTCAGGACCCGGAGGTCGCACAGGCTAGGCTGTACCTTTTCACTTGCGCGCGCCATGTTCTCAGCAGTGCGATGAGGCTGCTTTCCTTGACGCCGCTGGAACGCATGTGAACGTCGGGATACTTCATTTCAATTCCCTTTCTTGATCGTGTTTTCCCTTTGTATCTGAATCGTTGTCGGTGGTTTGCTGTACTTTTCAGTTTTGTCGCGCGTTGCAAGCTGTGTCGGTGTAATATACAACGATGGCTTGATGTGTTTCGATGTTATGTACTTGGCGACGTATGTGCAATCTACCTACTTAGCAGGCTGCTATGGTGTGCGGGGCCCAGCCCAGCCTCTTCCCTACTAGGATTTATCGATTCATCGTTCACGGGATCGTGAGTTGAGTTCGAGGAAGGACTCAAGCAAAGATTCATGTCATGCAGCTAAGTTAGTCTTGGAGCATCGATAGGATATCAAATCAAATGGATTCAGACTCGACTCCTATGGGTCTTTCATATGGCCAGACTTGTCCTTCACATTGTAACTGGGTTGAGGTACTTGAAAGGGTATATTCAAAGACCACCGTATTTTGGATTTTGAAGCTGAGATTGACAAGCGTCTGCGGCGCCGTCTGCTAGGCGCGACTCAGCGGCGTCATCATCGATCGCGCTTGCTAACTCTTGAGTCAAGCCTGTCACCGTTGTCCTTTGGAGTCATGCCATGCTAAGGGCAAGTATAAGAAGCTTCCGAGGGCAGGCCCCCTTTGCCGCAAGAACAATGGCTTCCACCACCATCTCGTCTTCCTCCCCTGCGCTCACCTCTCAGAAGTTCACTCTTCCTGAGATCCCGGAGCTGCTGGACGCCAACTATCTCGACGTCCTCCTTCCTTCCCGCAAAAATAATGTCCCAAAAGCCGACACAACCCCCAGCAATCCCTTGATGGACGCGCTGGCAGCCGACGCGAACAAAGTGCGCACTTGGAACGGCGCAGAGGCCCTCGCATCAACACTTTCCGACACTTTGGACGCCTTCAACGCGTTGACGCAGCATTCGGACAGCGACCAAATGGCCGTTCATCTCTCCAAGGCTTGGAATGAAGACGCAAACCTCACGGTTCGGATGATCTGGCAGCTGCGTAGTATCCACGATGGCAAGGGCGAGAAAGAGGCCTTCTATCGGTGCGTCGATATTAATCCATCTTCCCATCTCATTACTGATGTGTGCTGCAGCGCTTGGGGCTGGCTCTACGATAATCATCCGCGCACGGCCATCGCCAACCTTCACCTCCTCTGTGAGCCTGTGTGCAAGATTTCGAAAAAGGACAAGACTCCTCGCGGTGCTCATGGCTACTGGAAGGACTTGCTCAACATCCTAGTTCTCGCGACTTGTTCCCAGCTCAGCGACACGAGTCCAAAGGCTCTACACTCTTTCACTCCCCGCAAGGCTTCCGCCACACCCGTGTCGACTCGCGGCCGTGGCCGTGGCCGTGGTCGTGGAGGACGCGGCGGCAAATCTGGGCGCGACCGTGTGGACTCAGATCGTGTCAAGATCCCCACTGAAGAGCACAATCGTATTCAACAGGCCGAGGCAAAGCGGCAAAAGACAGTCGTCGCAGAGGAACGCTCTAAACTCATCCAACTGCGTCTCACGGATCCCAAATACCGTGCGCTTTACATCACCGTCGCCCGCCTCTTCGCCGATCAACTGGCCAAGGATTTGGCGGTCCTCAGTCATGCATCGAGCCTCACGGACACTAGCGAGCGTGCTGGATCCCTTCGACAGCTGTCCTTGGTAGGAAAATGGGCACCCTCTCAAGGCTCTTCGCACGATCGCTGGACCAATATTACAACAGCTATAGCCAATCTGCTTTACGCTCGTCGTGAGGAAATTCCTATGTCTTTCCCCTCGGTCTTGGCTACGCCTGAAATCAGCGCGCTCGAGCGGGATACTGTGCTGCGTTCGTGGTTCCAGCGCTGGGTTGCCAGTCCCCTCCGCAAGGTGCTCGATCTTCCCGAGCCCAAGATGTCTGCAAACGAGTGGGACCAGATCAAGTATTCGCGCGTCGCATCCATTTGCATGAAATCCAACACGGACAATTTCCTCAAGCATGACCCTGAGGGTTTCCAGCGCTACCTCATCGACGTCGAGAATGGCAAGCAGTCGATTAGCGGCGCGACACTCATGCCGCACCAGATTCTCTATGAGATTACCCAAGTGTCACAGCTCGACGAGCGAGACATGTCCAAAACTAAAACGCCTCTGCTCCTCGAGTTCAAGAAGCAGATGGCGGAGACCAAGGCTCGTGTGCTGGAGCAGCAGTGGCAAACACTTGTCAAGCGTGTTGCGGACTCTGGCACGTTGGAGAATTCGTTGGCTATCTGCGATGTCTCCGGCTCCATGGGTTCCATTCACTGCTCTGGTGCTACCACTCCCATCTTCCCTTCTGTCGCCCTTTCCCTTCTGCTTGCCCGTGTTGCGAAGCCACCGTTCAACGACAAGTTCATCACGTTTTCGTCTACTCCGCAGTTCGTGACCCTACCGCCTTCGACGCTGGGTAGTACGGTACAGACTATGGTATCGAGCGCCTGGGGGATGACGACAAACTTCCGGGCAGTCTTTTTGGATCTCCTTCTTCCTTGTGCGAAGGCGGCCAATGTCAAGCAAGAGGATATGGTCAAGCGTCTGTTTGTCTTCAGCGACATGCAATTCGATTCGTCGATCCGAGAGAACCCCTATGATTTCGCGCCGGCCCCCGCGCAGCCTTGGGAGACGACATACGATGCGATTGAGAAGGCGTATGCTGAGGCGGGATATGAGGTCCCGCAGATTGTCTTCTGGGATCTGTCGACGGGAGGGACGAGGGAGGTTACGGCGGATAGGAAGGGTGTCGCGATGATGAATGGGTTCTCGCCGGCGATGCTCAAGGTGTTTATGGGTGAAGCGGAGGAAGAGGAGGATGGGTTTGATAAGATTGAGGATGTGGTTGGGAAGCCGAAGGAGGATGAGTTCACCCCGTTGAATGTTCTCAAGAAGAGCCTGATGAAGGCGAGCTATGACGGGCTCGTTGTTGTGGACTAATTTATCTAAGAAGCTATCGATAAATCAACCTCACCCATCTCAGTTATGTATACCTTGTAGTATTAGCTATGTCCCTGCTTTGTATTTTTTCTAATCAAGCGCTTCACTCTGTTATTTTGCCTATCATACCAGCTTATGTTTCTCACAGTGCCGATTCATTGTTCAACTTCAATGTCGGTCCGAAGTTTGCCGGCAGCACAGACCGTACCACCATCACCTCACTTCTACCTCCTACCAGCATTCGATGATTGGCTATGTGGTTGGGAGAAGTATCCGGAGGACAAGCGTACCCTTCGCTTGCAGCATACTGAACACACGACAAAGGCTGTATTCAAGTTCTAAGTCCTCTCCTTCTATCGAGCTCTCCAAAGTACGCGAGAAACTGTACCAGACTACCGCAGCGCTTGTTGAAGAGCTTCGCTCTAGACCACAGCCGAGCGATGCTGCACAGCCAACAAAGTTGTACATTTCCCATCTGCCGAAGGGCACTACAGACGAAGAACTGGAGGACATCCTTGGAAGGTATAAACCCACTTCCGTCATTGTAAGGCCAAGAAGTTCTAGTCAGTCTTCATTCGCTCTATTCTCTCTTTCTTCGAAGCTCACTGTGGTGGTGGTCCGTTGCGCAGATCTATCGCTATTCGCTTTCGTTACGTTTGCTTCACTCGAGGACGCGGTGGGTGTTCTCTCGGCGCAAGCACAGGAACTTTTTCGTGCTCGTGATGAGATCATAGTCCTTTCGCTCCCAGCATCTCCTCGAAAGGCGCCTGGTGATTACTCTTTTTTTTTCCCTTTAACAACACTCGGTCTCACCAGAGCGCATATTACCAGTGTCGAATGAATCTCCCGCGAATAATAGGCTCTACATAGCGCCTATACCTGCCAACGCAACGCAGGAGGATGTTCGGAAGGTCTTTGAGCGATGGGGCGCCATTGACTGGGTCCATCTGGGACGTCCGTCTACCGAAAATCCGTCTGATTCTGCAGGTGAGTGACACGCCCTTTATGCCGGAATGCAGGCCAACCAAACACGCAGGCACTCCCAAAACTCACGCATTCGTGACATTCGCGACGCTGGAGAGTGCACGGGCAGCACGAGAAAGCATCGGCAATGACTGGCTGGCAACGGATGACGCGAAAGAAGCGGTGTCGGTGCTGGGTGTGAGGACTAGAGCTTGGTATGCAGCCCGCGTAGAGGGTGACGACGTGAAGAGCAAACAGTCTCGACGGCGCAAGTCGCATAATAAGTAGTCACTGCACTCTCTTTTGCTGTTCAAGGTGGACTTTGATATATTTCGTTACAATCATTGGCAAATCTTGACGAACACATTTCACGGAGACGCAAGATTCCCCCTCTGCCACAGATCACTTCAACGCAGAAACGTTAGACACTATTATTCGTTGTGCGGGCTGTACGTATAAAACCAGCGGGTTTGTAAGTACTAGAAAGATGAGAGCACGATAACTAGGTATATGGCCAACTATAGAGTAGTATGCACAGTCTCCAACTAGTTACTAAATACTGTTTCCGGGTGGGGGGGAGAGGAGGAATATATACGGCGGGGGAGAGTGAGAAATGAAGAAAGCAGAGCAGCACGAGGTATGTACAGCGAAACGAGCGTCATAGATCTCGTGGGAGGGTACTAGATGTAGACGTTGGGAGGGGTGCAGTAGGCGATGAGATGCATAGATATAGATGCTGTAAGGTTGGAAAGGTATGGCGACCATGGCTGCGTAGGAGAACCATAAGGAAGAGACTGGTGCAGTGAAAGAGCAGAATTATACGTTGCGGTATTATGGTACGATGCGTGAATGCCAATGCCGAAAGTCCATGGAGAATTAGTGAGCCGCGGAAAGGTTGACAGTCGGGATCGGGAGGCTGGGGTACTCGAGCAGCTGCAACTGGTCGATGACGGGTCGCAGCCCAAGAGTCCTCTCGACTACAGTGATGGTCAGATCGAAGTCAGGAAGAAAGGCAGAAGAGACGTACTGGCGCCGATTTGCTTGCTGTGGTGGCCAAGCTTGCGCAACGCAGTAAGGTTGGCTTGAGAAAGAGCGACAAGCTCCTCCCTTTGCCTGCCCTCGGCATTTTGCAGAGCACGCTGAAGAACGTAGTCTGAAAATGATTATGAAAAAGTATTCGACTGACGCATGCAGGAGGACTTACTCGCAAACTGGTCCTTCATGACCAAAGCCACAGTGTTTCCACCTTCCGGCAACGGCTCCATGAGCTCCTTGATGAGCGGGTGCCTACTCTCCGCGTCCCCGTTCATGAGCGCCTTCTCACAGACGTTCGAGGCAAACTTGTGACGGGCAAGCTGGACCATATGCCCACGCATCTTGTACAACACCGCCAAACGATCGTGTGGCGAACCATGCTCAATAACAAACTGCACAACGTAGTTCTATTTGAAGGGTCAGAATAAGCGGGGAAGAACAGTGCGGGTGATGCGTACGCCGAATTGGTCCATGGCAAGAGCACAGGCATGTTCCACAAGCTCGTTGAGAAGAAGTCTGGTCCGGCTCTCCGGTATGTGCTCAAGGCAGCGCTGGAGGACGCGGCATCCGTAAGGATGTGTCGACAACTCAAGAACATGACCTTGGAACGCTTCGATGAATGTAAGGATATCCGAAGGGATACGCTCAATCATCTTCTGGATGACCTGTGGACAACTGTCAGAAAGACCCACTCATTAAGAGGACAACATATACTGACATGGTTACCGTTGGAATCCTTGACACACTTGAGAACATGGGCCTCAATCTCCTTGACCCATGCAGCCTGCTTCTCCGGTCCTACGTAGTCAAGAGCCTAACGTGGAAATGTTAGTATGTGTAACGTGCACAACAAATGAAACGTACCTTTTGCACTACCCTGCAACCATACATCTGTGTGGACAACTGGAGAATATGTCCATCCATGCTGTTACATATTATCGCCCGCTGGATGGGCGTCCCATACTCCAATAGTTTCTGTATAACCTGTTCGGCTGTCAGCATCGGCACGGAGAGCGTAAACGCGCAGGATGCTCACATAATTACCGAATACGTCCATAACAAGCTGCAGCGTGAACGTCGGAACAATCTCGTCAAATACCGCCTGGCGCTCCTCCGGCGTCGCGACTTCAATCTGGTACTGGATGAAGCGCGAGCCGTGCTGGTCACCACAGAACTCGACAACGAAGCCAGCGATATCCTATAACCCAACATTAATGCATGTCGCGAGGATAGATGATTATACGCACCCTCAACACCCATCGGCGGTGCTTGTTGTTACGGAAGTCATCGAGCAGCGCGCTGCGGAAAGTAAAGACCGGTCGTCCATCTTGGCGTCCGCGGCGAACGACGGGGTACATCGGCACGCCATTGGGTCCAAACACCGGCGACGGCAACGCGCTACCAAAGTCGAGGATGCTTCCTGCAGATGTTGGGCGGGTGCGACCGTACAGCGTCTGCTGTGCAAGATTCTGTTGCAGCGACAACTAAGTAACAGATGCATGAGTACTCCTGGTGATAGATTGTGATGTGCGATGAACGCACGGAAATGTCACGCTTCTTGTCGCTGAACGAAGCGGGCGTGCCGGGGAAGGACGTTACCACTGGTGAATGCGCCGATGGGAACATAAGTGGCTGGGGATAAAAGAACGAAGACCCCGGCGCACGGGGCGCGTTGTAGTCGAAGAACAGGCCGGAGCGGTTCATGTCGTTAACCGATGTGTAGTTTGGTGCAGGCAGAGGGTATGCCGTTGGCCCAATGGGGCTCGTCAGGGAGGGCGAGGGAAACACATTCGGGTCTGCAAATGTACGTTTAGTTTATACCGTTCGGAGACATGAGACACGCGGATAGAGGACGCACGTCCGACAGGGCTAGGGTAAAAGCCGTTGTAATCTTGTTGAGGGAATGCTGCAGGGAATTGTCCCCGCGCGCCTGGCGAGTTGGCGCCCGATGAACCAGACAGTCCGAGTGGCTGCGAGGAGGGCGTCATGGGCGGGCGAACGGCAAAGTCATCCTTGACGTTCATGCCGCGCAGCGCAGCGGTAAGGTCATCGGCGGTCCTGAGGCCGTAATAGCCGCCTGACGCTCCAAACGGCCGCGTCGGTGAAGCTCCAGATGGGTACATTGATGAGTTCGTGTCCTTGCCTATAGCAGTGTCGTAGCGTTGGGGAGAGCGCTGTCCTCGTTCGTCCTGGAGGGATGAATGTTCAGATGAAGCTGTCGAGCCAAACATTGAAGGCGGGATCACGTACAACACGGGACCCAGAAAACTGCCTCTGTCGCGGGGCAAGACCGAGGGGAGAGTCTGGGTGCTGGAAGTGGAGTGTGAGCTAGTCAACTTGTGTTCGTGATTCTCACGGTACGCACCAACTGCGATAGATCCGCCTTCTGAGGGCTGCTCAGGTCGTCTTCCCAGTTCCCACTATTTGGCCTTGACTTTGGCCAGTAGCTTGACTCGAGGGACGTCGCCGTCGTCGTTGAGAGGTCGGCGCCGCTGTTGACAGAAGACACCGATGGATTTCGTCGCGACGACGGTGAGCTCGAGTCCCAAGAAGACTGGGGAGATGAGAGTCAGTCGCAAGTAGAGACGCCGTAATGTCCGTCAAACATACCAGCCAATTGGGAGTACTACCTAGGCCTAGTTTAGGCTGGGATGGGGGAATACCGACGCTCAACATTCTTCCGATAGTGGACGCTTTCAGAGGTTGAACCTGTTGGGAGAAAGGTGATAAGCTTGGCGTTGGTAGTGGCGGTAGGAAGAGGGACGACAAACGTTGGACGACGCTGAGGGAGAATGGGAAGCAGAGTGTGTTGACGACCCAGAGGGTTTGCGCGGTGAGTCCCCGTACATGGTGGCTGGGTGCTTTAATGCAAAAACACTGCTGGGGGGGAGAAGCACGGAACAAACAGTAAGCACGGGATCGTCGAGGCGCAAGAGCGAATGCCGGGACGCACCAGGCCAAGATGAGATTACGGAACGGTCACAAAGAAGGATTTCGGACGTGACACGAATGGCTGTATAACCAGACAAATAACGTTCAGAAAAACGTGTCGGTGGGGCGGGGCCGTAGCATGAGGGCGTCGGACTGCTCACCGGGATTCACAAACGGAGGTCGCGTGGATGCCAGGCGGGGGACGAGGAGTGGAAAGTAAAAAAGGAGTGACGGGGAGTCCAATAAAGGATGGTTGTTGTTGTGACAAAAGCAGAATAGAAAAACCTAATTCTCTCTCCAGCTCACGAAGGAGTGAAGGTAAGAAAAAGGTGTAGAAAACCCGGGCCCTTTAGAGGGTCACCGCGTTTCAAAAGGACGCGTTTATGACGTAACTTTAATCATGCTTCTCGCGTTTGCACTAAATGCCCTATAGGCGCCGGCGTCGGAGGGCGCGGTTGCTTGGTGCTTTGTCCAACTTGGTTGGATTTTTTATTAGAGAGAAACTTGTTGGTTGTCCCATAGCTCTTGTAACTCCCTTGGCAATCAACCTTGCCACCACCCAGCAACGCCATTATTATTCATTATTGAGGAACGAGGCTAGCGCGCCGGCCATCGAGGCCTGTGATACGCACCAATATTACACAGACCATCCTATCGCGTCACTTGCCGAGATTAGGACAGGCGCACTCCGTCGCTCTTCGTGCTTCCATATGAGCACAGTATATTATCCTTCTTCCGCGTCAGGGTGCGCATAAACTCTAAAATGAGTCCATCGACCGACTATAGCGCACCGCACATCGAACGACAACGCAGTCAAAGTAGACTGTGGGTATCCTACGTACCACGCAGGATTTGTTTTCATGTCCAAGCTCATGTTCTTGCCAGAGCCCGTTCATATTTTTCTAGCGTCCAGCGCTTCCTTCCCTAACTCTCTAATCTCAGATAGTACGCGTGAGTATGTTTGCATTATGGCTAGATGTGCTATGCGAGAGATACAACTTGGGTATGACAGTCAAAGTGAACAAGAAATCCAGTTTCCGCATCGTCGTCGTAGTCCTCCAGTCTTGTCGCGATGTCGTTCCGTCGTCCCGTATTACCGGGGATATCGGCGCCCTCTTCCAAGGTCGCATCACCGAGAGTTGAAGAACCAAGAAGCGCGCTTTGCTAAACACACAATCAGTCATCCAAGCGCTCCTTTGACTCGGAAAACCACACGCACCACCAGGTCTGCAAAAAAAAAGTACAGGTCAATACACAGTCTTACATGAAAAGTGTCCAATATACATACCCAGATTCGTCGGCTTGCACACGCGACAATGGGCTTGCGCCGCCGCTGATGGGCTGGGGGACGCCCGATGGTCCACCGCCACCACGCAGCGGCTTCGCGATCCGTCCAAAGTTCAATGGAGATGCAGACGCTGCCTTCTGGGCTGTTTACGCAAAGAAAAGCCGTGGTTAGTATACGGATCGGAGGGGTCGAAACAACAGAGCGTACCTCTGGCCTGATCCAATCTCTCCTTGACAGCTTGCAGCTGCGCCTCGAACTTCTGGTTCTGGATGGATAGCCGGCGGTCAGCATCTTGCAGGAGCGCCTCCAGGTTCTGGATCCGCTCGTTCCTTGCCAGCAACTTGCGCTCAGCGATGCCCGCCTCCTTCTTGAGCGACGAGTTCTGGTCGACAAGCTACGGAGAGGATATATTAGGGTGTATCGCCTCATTATGATGGTAATAGAAACATACCTGCTTCTGCACAAGGGTAAGCTGCTCCAAGTTGCGCTCCAAGAACGCCATCTTCTTTTGCTGAGCCTTGCTATTGCTGTTACGGATGACGTTGTTGTACTGCTCCTTGATTTCATCGAGCTGGATTTCTAGTTCCACAACCTACGGCATGCAGCATCAGCCTCAGGTTTAGAGAATCAGCTTCGGGACGAACTTTCTCGCAACGGTTCTGCAAATCCCGCATAAGAGACTTCTTGACACCGTCGAACTCCGCAAGCTGGACATTGATTGCCTTGCGTGTGCGTTCGAGGTCCTGGGCACTCTCCGCAAGGTTCTTGCCGCCCTCGATGCCCGCCGACGTGACAGCAAAGGCGCGCTAAATAATTTAGTCAATCACCGGCGGGACCCCTGAGCCAAGGCGTACCTTGAGCTCCTCGTTGACGGTCTTCAAGCTTTCGATGCTGGCGTTGAGGTTGCGAACTTCGTTCACCTTCATGTCAAGCTGCTGCTTCAGATCAGCAACCTCGCCGACGTGCGCATCACGCTTCGCAGCATATTGCGCCTCGAGCTTGTTCTGCAAAATTTGTTAGCTAGAATAAAGAGCAAAGCAGGAGGCATCGGAGCATACCTTGAGATCTGCCATCGTCTCTGTGATATCTACATTGCTCGTCTCCTCGTCGTGAATGGTCTTCTCTAGCAACTCCTCGTAATCAGACTCGAGCTGAGCTACACGGCCCTCGAGCTCATCCCTCCTGCGCATAATGTGCTCGTTCTCCTCTTGGCTTTGCCTGAGTCTATCTACAGTCTCTCTAATGAGGCCCTGCCCGTCGGCCAATTGCCGTCTAATAGCAGCCAGGTCCTCAGAGCTCAGAGAGGAGGAATCATCAGTCGCATCGAGCTTCGCCAAAATTTGACGAAGCTGCTCATCCTTCTCAGAGAAGGCGCCTTGCTACGACGAGATTCAGTGGATGGCGGATGCAAGCCCGGTAAACAAGACGTACAGCATCAAATTTGGCCATCATCAACGCCATCTTCTCCTGCTTGCGCTTCTCCTTGTCCTCTGCGGAGGCATCCTTCTGCGCCGTCTTGAGTTCAGAAATGTGCTTCTTCAACTCCTCCAACTCATTCTTAGCATCCGCGTTCTGCTCCTTGAGAATGTCGACGGTGATCACGCTCTCCTTGTTGTCGTAATCGAGACGCTCGACTTGCAATCTCAATTCGTTGAGCTGACTGGACATCGTCTTGTTCTCCTGCAAAGGAGGTCAGTAATGGAAGCCATCAAGATTAAAAGCTACGTGCGTTGCTCATCGCAGCATCCTGCTCCTTCAAGAAGGTAAGCTCTTCCTTGAGGTCGGCGACCATCTTGTTGGCAGCATTCAAGAGTTGCTCCTTCTCTCCCAAGGTATCGCTGAGCTCGTTCTCACGGCGCAGGAAATCTTCACGTTCGTCCTTCTCCAGACCGGCAACGGGGCTCGCTGGTCTGCTCTGAGTTTCGGAGCGCAAACTCTCGATAATCGGGTTCGGGGCAGGTGTCATGCTGCGTGACGACGGCGTCGACGGGGATGCTGGCGTCTTCGGTGGGGTCGCAGCAGCAGGCGCAGCGGCACCAGGCTTCCCAGACACGGCGTAATCAGCCTCCTCGACGCGGCCGCCAGAGCGCCATATCGCGACCTCTGCTTCAAGGGCAGCGATATACTTCTCGTATGAACCTTGCCGAGCTTGTGCTTTCGCGAGAAGGCCCTTCAGCTCGAGAGGGGACAGTTCAGCATTGACACGCGCCGAGTTCTTGATCGACTTTGCACGAATACCAAAGCGGAGGGTCGAGAGCGTCTCAGTCTCGTTGTAGGAGGACGGGGAGCAGTTGATGATTAGAGTGGTCCGTGAGTTGCCGCCAAGCGATTCTTGTAGAATACGCGTCAACTTTGAGTCGCGGTAGGGCACGTATTTGACCTGGGCACAATTAATAGCCCGTCAGAAGAGATGCATGTTTAACCCACTTTAGAGTCTGTCAAAGCGTTGATGACCATGCCAAGTGCAGAGAGCGACTTGTTGATCTTCTTTGCCTCCTCGAGTGTTTGACCGGATGCACCCGTCTTGCCAACTTTTTCAGAGCCAGCAAGGTCAACTAGATACAGGTTTCCGGTCTTCTGCGCGCCCGTCTCGGTGTTGCGCTGATTTATGGAAATGAGGAAAATGGAGTGAGATCGCGAAGACTCGGCGTTCATGTCTGCACAGTCAGAATAGGCGCGTAATCGACTTTGACCACTCACTTGTCGAGGACACCACACGCGCCGCACCACCCGCCTTCATGATCTCGTAGACTTCTCGTGCGCTGCTTACATAGTAATCCGACAGGTTCTTGACATAGACACCCTTGGACTTTTCCTCGTGTACTTGCAAGTTGTCGTTTTGTGCTGTCGGCCTGTGTCAGATACGCAAATGAGGCCTCGAAAGCACGCACGATGAAGGAGATCGCGGATCTTCTCGAGATAGATCTCCATGTACGATACCTTGACAAGGTACTCGAGATGCGCGTCGCTCTCGACGATGGACTGGAAGATCTGCTCCGTTATTCGAGGGATAATGCCCTTGAGATTGTCATCATCGATATTTGCACCCTGAGAATCTATGAGTATGCGCCGTGGCTGGAGAGGTTGCCGCGCACCATCATCGTGAATGTCTTGCCACTGCCTGTTTGACCGTATGCGAACACCGTGCCGTTGTATCCGTCCATAACATCTATAATACATGAGCACAAAGTGTATGATCTAGAGCGGCTGCGGACCTTTGACAATGCTGAGGAGGTGCGGGTTAGCATGCGGGTGCAACAGAGATGGCGAACACGCACTCTTTGACACCATAATTGAACACTTCGGCCTGCTCTGTGCCCATAGGGAAGACGCGGTCGAAAGTAAAGCCATCCTTTTCTGGCCCTGTGCCGTTGGATGTTGACCTGAGCTTGACGGTGGTCCAGCCGTCGTCAAAGGCGACAACATTCTCACCGCCTTCGCGCTGTTCTATTGAGTTTGGTGGTCTGAAGCTGTCGGGCACGTAGCGTGAGCCATAGCTGTAGCCACCGTAGAATGGCGGGGACAGCGTACCGACAGACGACCTTGATATTGTTGCCAGAGGTGGCCATGACGGCACCAAACGAGTATTGAGCCGGTCTAGATAACGAGTAACGGGGACGCGCGACGGTGTGGCAGAGTTCGCGTGAGTGCCGACGCCGACAGTCGTGGTCGTAACGCAAGACGATGAGGACGTGATAGATCAGGAGCAGCTATGTTTGCCGATGTGTTGCCATGCGCCGTTCCGGCATCAGTGCGAGTTTCTAGCGTTTCTTATACTGCTTTCATGCCAAAGACAAGGTGCCGAGAATCATGAAAACTAATGGGATACAATTCGAGGACGAGTATAGAAGAATATATGCAAGCTATAGGATGCAAAGGGTGTGCTGGTGCTCTAGTCTTCATCGCTGCCATACGCTGCCCGCCCACGTCCCCTGCGCGCACCTTCAGCCTTCTCAGCAGCATCGGCGGCATCAATCCATTCGGAATAGATATCAACGGGTTCCGTAAGGTCTGCAAAGAAATGAGCCTGGATCTGGAGGATAGATGTTGTGGCGCACGGTTCACTTTGCCCTGGAATCGCTGGTCGCACACTTTGCATATCAAATGAGCCACCCCCTCCTTCTTGTCCACTCTGACGGAGACAGACTGGTCGTGATGACAGAAAATACAAGTAAATTGGGTCGCTAAGTTTGTGCGTGTGAGCGTTGAACCTTAACCCCAGAATTGCTGTGACGCACACAGGGACTGTTTCTGGCGCGATGCAGGCGTCGCAGGCTTTCTGGTCGATTTTTTGCGTTTTTAACAAACCGTGACGTAGGAACGTTAATTGTTTCTAGGCTGCTTGCACGACACCATCTCTTATTTTTTTGTGACCATATATGGACGAAATCAACGTGGCTTTCACGTGGTATGTACTCGGGACCTTGTTTGTTTGTTGCCAAGCATGCCGTTCGCCAAACACAGCGCGTCGTCCAGTTCTGCCAGCGAACATCATTGTCTGTCCTCATTCGTGCATCTCATTTTCAAAGGTTCGTCTACTACTTTTTCTATCTTATACTACCCTCTTCGAGTGGCCATGGGCCGGCGGT